>JABFEB020000110.1:430076-448100 GCA_019775895.2 Stomatorhinus ivindoensis
TTGTGCCCTGTGATGGGTTGTTGCCCCATCCTGGGTTGTTCCCTGCCTTGTGCCCTGTGATGGGTTGGTGCCCCATCTTGGTTTGTTCCCTGCCTTGTGCCTGTAGCCTTCAGGATAGGCTCTAGACTTCAGTATGATGGCCCCTAATCGAGCTCTGCTTTTGAGGGGAGACCTGTGAAGGTATCCGACTGATTGGCTGCCCTGAAAGTCAGCCTCCCAGAGAGTTCAGCTCGCTTGATAAGCTCTGCTTTGATGAGCGTGTTTGTCCATGAAGCAATAACAAGCGTGACACCGCTAATCGAGTCTCGTTGACCTGTTCTGGGAGGGAGATAAATGGTGATGCATGGGCTCTGAGATTCTTCACCCTTTTATGTGGCTGTACTTAGCAACTGGGGCGGTTTAGCAGATAATTCAATCCAATTGTGGTGCTGTACCTTTACGGATTTTCTGAAATGCATGCTAAGGCTGTGTTGTGAGGTGTGTGTGGGTGGGGTAGTGGCCACCCAAACGGATTCTCTGACCAGTCAACCAAATTGGTTTTTGATAAACCAAATTTAACCAATCAGTAGTGATTTATTAGCATCATCCTCCCCCCCCCCCCATATAAGAACTCAGGGAGCCATTAGCTTCAGTCGAGAACTTTTACCCTCCAGTCGGCAACTATTACTGTTGTTAATCTGTTACTTCTCCTTACTCCTTGACTTAAACTGTCCCCTCCACCCCCACATCTACGGACCCCTCATACACCCCCCCCCCAAACATAATTTGAGCCGAACAAACTTAGATTCATACCCCAGGATTGTGTGCCAGTACCGTAGCTGCGCTGACCCTGGCTGAAGAACGCTGAAGCACAGTCCGCTGACCCCGGCTGAAGAACGCTGAATCTTGACAAAGAGCACCATTAAGACCGGACCTTTTTACTTGCAGCCCTTGATTATTAAAGGTTGGCTCTAAAGCTGTGTAAGGAAACAAAAGCAATCAAAAAAACAATTGTGCCATCATTTTTGGTCATCACATCCATCTGTCCTGACTGAGGTACTTGAAGGCAATTATTGTAGTCAATCAGGGCAGGATTTGGCTAAAATCAGGCCAGTTCTGTTGGCCCTGATGTGGACTATGGAAGGCCTGAAGCTTAACCAAACATATGGAAAGGAAATTTAAAAGACAATACCTTGAGTTTATTTATTTGTTTGTGTGCCTGTATGGAAATAAAAAGAAAAAAAGCAGAGTAGAATTTAACTGTGAAAGGATTACTTCTTTATTCTGGATTAATGAGGTGCCACTACACATACCAGAGACTGGGGTCTTCCTGGCCCAGTATTCTATGGCCTGAGACTGCCAGTTCTTCCCATCATTTTTTTTTTGGGGGGTGGTTTTCTCCCAAAGTGCAAAGAAACACATCTGATGAGTTGGTGACTAAGTCGCCTTTAAGTCTAGTCATATAGCCTTTATTGTCATGCCGTCTATATACAGCGACACAACGGCACAAAATAACACCTCTCAGACACCAGGGTTAGACATACAGACAGCCACTGCCAATGGTGGGCTTTCACAGAATATCAAAGTGTCAAAACACAGGACAGTGCAGGGGGGGGGGGGGCGGGGGTGGACACAAGGGTCTATATACATAGTGGCTGAATGTATGTGGACAGCAAAGATCATAAAATATACCATGTAAAGCATGACTGACCTTCTATGGACTAGATTCCATATGGAAAAAAGACTACTTAATATGAGTGAACTGATTTTATTTTATTTCTAATTTATGCCCATGGAAGTTACCAGAATCAGAATATTTTTTATTATCCCAGAGAGAGATATTGAGGATCATTACCATGCATCTCAGAAGATAGAGGGAACTTTTGTACCCAGCTTATTTTTTGGCTGTTGTAACATTTAGCAGTGCGGCGTCAGGTCGTTATGACATCACAGGCTTACCAGAGGAACTCTTTTGCACCAGAAGCTGTTTCAGAGCAGATGGGACAGAGAGTAATTAAAAGCCGCTATGACTCACACCAGGAGGTTGGGCTGGCGTCTTCCCAAAGGAGGTCTTCATATTAACCCACCTCCCTCCTGCCAGCGCTGCCCCAGAGATCCTCCAGGCAGCGTACCAGACTGCCTCCAGGCTAGGAAGCTCATGGCAGGGCTGGCTGGGTAGCGGGTGAGGCCTGCCTTCTCCCGTCGTTGGGTACCTGATTAAGTGAGACTGTGGATACACAGCCTGCTTGAGACCAGTACGAAACACTGGCACCCCAGCCAGCGCGGAAGAGCAGGTGAGCAATGTGCTGTATTTAGCAGGACTAGGTCTAAACATTGGTGGGCCATTTTTGTGCCTGTAAAATGTGGATATCAGGCAGATAAGTCCAGATAAGGTTCTGCAACACCAGACAGGGCTAACCCTAACCCCATTGTGCGAAGAAAAGTGATGGAAGCTCATGCTATTTGCACACTTCTGGCTGTTTTGAATGGTTCTTGAGTAATTCAACAAGAAATTTGGAGGAATTCTAAAGTGTCTGGATAGAAACCTTCATGTGGGTTTGGTGACCATTTTTGAATCCTTAACCTGCTATGAGGCCAATTTCTTACGGATGGGTCTGTTCAGTCTGGAGATGTTGAAAACTCAATAATTTAGGTTCAGCCTCTTATTCTCTCACGTGTATTCATTTTCATTGCGTGGAAGTAATATCTCCCAAGCAGTGTTGGGTATTTCAGATCCAGAAACTACAAATCCAGACCAGGATTTTGTTTCTACCAACCAGCTGAGCATAAAGAGTCACAGTCAAAGGGTACTCACCTGGTTGGTAGAAACAAAATCTTGGTCTGGATTCCTAGTTTCTGGACCTGAAATGCCCAACATTGCTTCCAAGTAATTTACACCTAAGGCACGGGGCAGTTTCTTTCTAAATGATGATTTCAATTAAACACACTACAGCTGAATCTGAAGAAGCCACAATGTTTCTGACTCTGTTATGGTCAAAATAAGACAGGGAATCTGATTTTTCATTGCTGGACTGGGAGATTATTGCTGTTTGTATAATTTATTCTGCTTTTTGGGTGTTTTTTGCAGGGCTGTTTTGGGGTCACCATATCCCACAAAAGGACCCCAAAAGTGGTTGCACTTTGTATTATGTAGTTTGGAACCACCAGTAATTTTTTTACGTTATTTTTTTTTTACATGTTCAACCCAAAAGGTTCTTTGAAGAGATTTGTTTCATTCAGGTTGCCATATTCCAATGGAGCAGCAAAGCTTTGAAGGAGATGAAGTGGAGCTTTTAGTAGCTCTGCCCGGAGGTGGCTTTTGATAACGATGCCACCTGGAGGCCTGACGGCAGTCGCAGGCCTGTGTTTGTGTGTGCATGGTGTGTGTGAGGTCACTGATGAAGTCATGCGGTTGCACGATGATGTCAGAGAGCTGCATAGCCCCTGAGAAAACCCATGTGGATGTGTGGTGAGATTTTTTTGTTAACTTTGGTGACAGAGAAATGTTTTTCAGACTAAGACCTAGTTACAGTTTGCTTTTCACTTTGTTGACCAGAATGTTTTCTAAACTCCCATTATTTAAAACTTTCTTTCACCGATGACTCTTTTCAGCATCTATCTTAAATCGATCCCATTCACTTCTATCCCTCCCCGAATTCACCTGTAAAAAAAATACTGCCTCGAAAATCCATCTAAATTCTTTTAGTATTTATAACACAGTCACACTGATTTATTTTTGTTTAACTCTCTTCAAGTTTTGATGGAGTTTGCCAAGACTGTTCAGGCCAATCTTGGAAAATGCTCCTTTGTTTGGTCCCGTTACGAAAGATTGCGTCCATCCCTCCAGGATGAGAAGAACAAATGGCGACCACATTAACCCAGGCTTTGTCTTAGAGACACTGTGCATCTGAGAAAAGCGGGCTTCTATTATTCACCTGTCTCTAGATGTGTTCATTTCCATTGAGGGCCGTTTTCCTGTGAGGACATGTTTCTGCAGCACCCATGAGTGAGCGCAGATTCGCTTAATGCGGGATAAATCGAGGAGGAACAAATTAGAAAGGGGTGACATGGGTTTTACAAGGTGCTGCACCACATTCTCCATCCGGGGATAATAATCATCATCCGTTGTGTCAGGGTTCGAACTTGACGTGCAATCAGTGTGAGCTGACAGCCTAAACCTCTGACACCTATAAAACCTTTCAGAGGAGACACCTTCATTACCTTAAAATATGGGTTTCTATCTGCCATCTGGGCTGTAAAAACAGCTGCCTAGTGCATCACATATTTATGGGTTTTATAACACCGAAAGCTTGAAGTAGGGAGAAGAGAGTTTTGTATGTAAAAACCTCAGAGAACCAAACGGTTTAAGAAACACAAAGGACAATGTACGGTATATCACACGACGCGTGCCTGATCTTTATGCTTTTTTATAACCATACATTCTGTTTTATGCAATAAAGAAACATCTGCCTTCAACATTATGCAACAACATCTGACACATAGAAATCAGAATGAGCTTGACTGAAATGTTCATCTTTTACTTGAATTTACGATCAGTCTCTATGCTGATGTCCTGTGAGTGTAGATATTGCTCAAATGTTCATGATGTGAAGTCAGAGTGGTCATAGTAAAGAGTAAAGCAGGTTTTAGAAGGTTTCCTCATTATGCCTTATAAAGTGTCGTTATTAGGTCCACTAAGGTGTTATACCTTAAGGTCCATTACGTTTTATACAGAGGTGGATAATTTTATTCAGCTCCAGAAAGTAGAAGTTCAGACCAAGATTTTGTTTCAACCAACCAGTTGAGTATCTGTGACCATTACTCTTTATACTCAACTGTTTGGTTGCAACAAAAGCATGGACTGGATTTTTACCTTCTGGACCTGAACTATCCATCTGTGGTCTTCTAAGGTGTTAGCATTACTTTCCAGTTATTGTCATTATATGTGGCCTTTGTCGTTTTGTCGTTACGATTTATAAGATGTCATTACTGTAATCCTTATAAAGTTTCATCATTAAGTCTTATAAAGTTTCATCATCAAATCTTATAAGATGTCGTCATTAATCCTTATAAAGTTTCATCATTGAGTCTTATATGGTCTCGTCATTAAGTTTCATACTGCATGAATCTCATTCTGCAGCTGCCCAAACTGCAGTCCCTGGCTACAAATGAGTCAGAGATGATGCCATCCCATCATGATAATTCTGGTTTTCATGGTTACTTTGCCTCAGTAAACAAAGGCAGCTCGTTGCGCGATTTAGATGCAGCTGGGACCTTGAGGTGACCGACCAACTGATCAGTCGTCAATGACTAGCAAAACAAGCGATTGACATAATCTAGGGCAATAAATGTAACTAGTCTGATGACGAGTCTCGGAACCAGCGGCACCGATCGATTTGGTGGCATGAGAATTCCGTCTCAGACTTGGCCCGAGTCCAAACCCATTTTCGTGGGTACCGGAGAGGTTAGCATAGCCTGACATCCCATTAATCTACCGGGGTCCCTGCAGAGTTGACTCCCCTCCTAATCCCCTCCCACGACAGACCATCAGGCTCAGACAGACGCGGCCCGTCTGCGGCCTTATCGGCGGGAAGCTGGCCGTTCCGTCAGGGTGGCTCTGCTCCCCACGGGCGGGTAACCGCGGGGATTGGAGCGCGAGCTCTGAGGTTCTAGCAGCTGACTGGCGGCGCTCGATTTGACACGAGTCTGCTTATTATCGTAGCTGTGGACAGGGTCCTTCCTTCTCCGTGTCCACATCTCCTCATCCATCAGAAACAAAGCAGGCACTCAAGTGAAGGCTTCTACTGTGCTGCTTAGTTTTTCTCTTTATTTTTGCTTTTTCACGACCTTCTTCGATGGGTCCTTGTTGGTCTCACTTGAAGTGTTCTGTTGCTAAGAAGCCAGCAGCCTACCTTTGTTACCAAGGAGTTGACAGCATCACAAATCCATATACTGACTAAACAAAATAGGCAGATAATTAGGCATGATCCTCAGTGTTTCTGACCCTCGGTGGTACTTTTTCTACTATTCAGCAGTTTAGTTTGGTGCCGTCAGAGTTCATTGTGACTTTTTGCCGAAGTCTGCGAGATCATCAGCTCCAGGAGTCTGTAGTCTGCATCTTTGCCCACTAACCAGGACAATGCTTGTTACTACAGTAACTTTCCTTACATCTCTTACCAGCCTGAGGCTCCTACAGTTTATGTGTCTGAAATCAGAACTCAAAGGGAATAATAATACTCTGTATTCCTATAGAGTAAAGCTTAAAGCCATATGTTGGAGATCCTTCAAAAATATTTAGATACAATGAAATAAATATTACATTTTCCTGTCAAGGAGGCTGCAGTAAACTTTGTGCTGTAAATGTAACCATCTGCAGCTCTTCTGTGAGTGCTCGTTGACGGGCCGTGAATCCGAACCTGTCTTCCACTGAAGTTTGGCCCTGTAATGAACTGCGTCTAACCCTCAGACAGTGTCTGTCATCAGCATCCGCTCTCGGCATTGTCGGCACGGCAACCACAGCTGACTAATCTCTGCCTCGTAGCCCTGTGCCTGCTGGCGGCACAGCAGATCGGAGACTGAAAGTGAGTGAACGGTAGCTCTGCGCTTCTTTTATTCCTTGATACCCCCGCTGCCAAATTGAGGCCGGTCTCCAAAGCCCTCGATACAGCTAAATAGTTGCGCTTGTCCTTGTTATTTTATATTAATCCGTTGATTCACTTCAGGAAACCTGAGATTTTTTCCCCTCAAGTTTGGTCCCTGGAATTTCCCTGGTGAGCTCATCAACAAGTAGAGTATACTTCAAGAGGAGGATTTCATTCCTGCAGCTCAAGCCTCTTGCTTTACATAATATCTCAGCTTTACTTTCTAACTCTGAGGAATGTCACTGATACAGGTTAACGGATCATCTCGTTAATCTCGATTATTCCAAAACATGGATCTGCACAGAGGCTCCTCCAGCATCGGCTAGGTTGGGTGCAGTAGGAGTTGCCACTGAAAAATGCAAAACGGGGAGAATGTGGATGTTTCAGGCAGGGTGAGGTTACAGAACTAACCCCTGTATTCATCTGTAGCTAGGTGTTTTAACAGTGTAGAGCTGTGCAAGTTCGGGACAGTATACAGAAGCAATGGGTCAGTTCTTTTGGCTTGATGTAGATTAGATACTCTGTAACTTGCTGGGTGCTCATTTCATCAACAGGGTGCTGAAGAAGAAAAAAAATCACCCCGTTTCGTCCTCCCACCCAACGGATCTGTTCATCATCCAGAATGTCAGAGTTTTTCATGAATGGTAGCCAGGTTAGACTGACATGCAAGCACAATTTGCCATTAAAATGAGTTTCATGATGGGAAATTCAGAGAAAGCATTCAGAATTTCTTTCTTTGTTTTCCTTCAGACTTTGTCCTTTCAAATGCCATCCTTTCCCTTTGTTTGGGTTCTGTCTCCTGGGACACAGATTCCAGCCTGAGGCAGTCTGACAGGTATTCATGCCTCGGGGAAAACTCTTGTCCGCCCTTACATAACTGCAGTACTTCACCTGGATCTGGCAGTCCACGTCCGCTGGCTTCCATTTATCTCTCGTCTAATGACTTGTGGGACTACGCAATCTGTCTCTGCAGCTTTGAAAAGGTTCGCCTGTTGGAAGTTATTTGTTTGTGTCTGTTAATCGTGAAGCATTTCCAGTGACTTCAGCCCGTAGAATTAGCGATTTGTCATGACCACGGCACTAAATCTTCACCATCCCTCCCTCACCTAATTGAATGGGTCTCGCAACTTCTTGCTGGCAAAAGTGGCTTACAGACACTGGTGGGATAATATCCCAAGGAGTTACTGTCAGTTATATCCAGGGTAAGGAAACTGTAAATTGGGCATCATCCTAAGTATTTATATCATATTGGAACACCATGAGTTACAGATGAACTTTGAAAGGGATAGAATATAGGAATACTTTAAACTTTAATGAGCCATCAGTTTCTTATAATTATTAAAATATACTTTACCATGCATCTGTACTGAAAAAGCCCACTGTTATTCATGATCATCTGTCGTTATTATCTACCCATCTTGCATAATCGCTTGTCCAGTGCAGCTTTTGGTGAAGCTTGGATCTTGTGAAGCACAGGATGCTGCGTCTGGAAGCATCCAGAAGACTGACCAATCTCAACGAGAGCCCTGTGTGAGGCTGCAAGCATCTCCACCAAACCCCTACACCACCCTGCTCTCTCTCCACGAGGTGTGTATGTGTGTGTGTGTGTATGTGTTTGCATAGATCACATTTGAAGACCAAATTGTCTCCAAAGTGTAGTAAAACCTGAAATTTCCCTACTTTTAGGGGCATCTTTGGATAACCTCAGTTTTATAAAAAATCTGTGAATGCAATCAAATAAGTTAAAATGCCAAAAGTTTTGTATTTGGGTTGGTTACTATGGTTAAGGTTAGGGATGGGTAGAAGTTAAGGGTGTCGTGATTGGGATTAGGGTTTTTTCCATAGAAATGAAAAGATGGTCCCCATTTAAATAGGTCCACCAACTTGCCACTGGGCCCTAAGCAAGTGTTACCCCTGAAGTGGGAAAAAGATCATTTTCCGGACAGTTTTCTCAGTCTCTTCCATTGCGTGGCATTATGAGAATGAGCGAAAGGTGTGCTTCCCCCACTGTTCCCCCAGAGGCATAAATAATCAAACCCAAGCAGCCCAGACAAAGCAATAACAGATATTACAACTATTAAGTATCTCCTAGTTCTGTTATCTACACTTTTTATAAAAAGTTATCTGTTAAAGTAAAATAAATATACTTCCCTCCAGAGATGTAGCAAATAAACATCTAGATCACACAACTGCTTAGTTCACTTATGCCTTGGGCTGGTCCTCATAATGACCATAAGCGGTTCTAGACTCTGTTAAGGGGGTCTTTAGTGCCCCTCCCATGAAAATAAATTTTTTTAATACCATTTACGATTAGTACTATATGCCCCGCTTGGCAAATTTTACCACAAGCCCTCCCTCTACTGTATTTCCGCAGCGGCTAAGGTCTCCTAAGAGTTAAATCCTAGAATCTCCGCTAATAATGACTATAAAAAGATACGGCTTTACAACAACAGTTCCTAAACTTTCCGAGTCCCATGGCATGTCTGGATAATGAAGGCACAAGCCTATATGAATCCATTCACTGACCGTCCACTTTATTTATTAACGTCTTAAGGTTTACCGGCTGGCCGATGTAACTCCCGTGAAGTGCGTTATGATTAATGTTCACTCCATAACCGAATCAGTTAGACCGCTATCTCGTATTTGTCTTCACGGGACGGTATCGACTCTGGGGTGGTCATGTGGAAAATGAAGTGTCGTGTGTGGAGGCGACCACCGAGCGGGAGCACCGAGGAAAAAAAAAATAAACAAGCCCAGAGATGCCTTCTCCTCCTCGACACTGTCGGCTGGAACTGTCGGTGTCTCAGGCTGAGAGGCAGAGGAACGACCATCCGATGGGATTCAGGCAGGTCCTCATATTTCAAAACCTCACAAGGCTTTCAGAGGAAACCAACAGTTTGTGTTTTTTTTCCTGGAGACAGATTTGAGAAGTGACTTTGGAGAAATTTCCCATTCCGGTGGCTGAAAAAAACCAACATATAAAAGACACGTTTTTCCACAGATAGACACCCAGTGCCGCTTGATTACTGCACCCTTATCTCTAGACGCGGCTCTTATTGAAAGCGTTAATAAAACCTCTGCAGATTCAGTCGCCATTACTATTCATGAGGAGCGGGATCCTGCAATCCAAAGCCAGATAGACGTCTAATGCTCAGGAAGAGGATTTTTGCGGGCTTTTACGCGCTGCACCAATTTCATTTTCTGCAGGATGTTACAAATCCCTACAACACCAATGCAAAGCAGTGAGAACAAACAGCAGAAGATAATTTGTGCTGAACGGCTGGTTGTTCTTGGGTATCTGGCAAACGGGGTGTTTTCTGCTCTGCTAGATGCCTTGACGTCTCCCTTAGAGCTTAAAAATGGCACAGATTTCACTTTGCCCAAAAGTCTGGACTGCAATGAAAACCAAGCTGTGATGGTGGCCTTCTGTGGAGGCTTTTGGCAGTGGAGTATCTATATAGAACAGTGTTTCTCAACTCAGGTCTCAATGCCCCCCAGAGAGTGCACATCTTAGCAGAGGTGGAAAGTTCAGGTCCAGAAAGTACAAATCCAGTACAATGTTTTGTTTCAAGCAACTAGTTCAGTATAAAGAGTCACAGTCACAGAGCACTCAGCTGGTTGGTTGAAAGTACATCTTGGTCTAGATTTGTACTTTCTAGACCTAAACTTTCCACCTCTGCATCTTAGCTCTTGTTCGGCTCGCAACACGCCTGTACCCGGTATTCAGTGTTCTGGATTGGCTGGAAGCTGCGAGGGAGCAAATATATGGTCTGTTTGGGGGTCCCGTAAGACTGGGTTGAGAAACACTGTTATAGAACATTGTGATCCCTGTTCTACAGCGGGGTTTCACCTCATGGGGAAAAGGCCTCACAAATTTTCAGGTCTGGGCTGGAGGGACTGCAGATTCATGCCATGTTTCCATCATTATGTCAAGGCTTTGCCGTTTGTGTTAGAATTTGCTAATTAGCAATCAGCTCGCATACATGCACACTCAGACGCACACCTGGTACCTATTAGGACATTTTCAGTTTCTACTCAAGATTGAATTGACTCTCAAAGTCTCTCTAGGGTCCTTCAGACCGTAGGGAGACGGGGAACGCGTCCCCACACAGAGGCCCGCAGCCCCGTTTTCTTCTGACAGTCGATGCTGTGCAGCTGGGGATCATGGGAATCCGAGAGCAGTGCGGAGCCGGATGCCCGGCGCCAGCAAAGGAATTGATTGTTCCAAGCAGATAATTATACTGCAAGGAGCATGCAGTCGAGAGGCCTGAAAGTTATCAGCGCCTCTGTGGCCTCTGTTACTGATAAGCAGGGATATGAGAGCTGGCATGGTACAGCTGTGAGGCAGACTTTCTCATTATCAGCCTCATAGAGCCGCTAACTCTTTCTTATCACTGCGCTCCTGCCCTTTTTTCTACTCATTGTTTGTGGGTTTTTGCTTTACCAGCCCATTAGCTGGGCAAATGTGCCATCCCCGTGGTATTAAAATCCATTTCTGTCCCCGTTCTGAAGCCCACTTGACGGAACTAGCGCTGACTTTTAAGCCGTCAACAAAGGAGGCCAGCGGAGGGTCCCGGTGCATCTGGGTTGCCGTGTCGTTTCGTGCATTTTGCAAGTTAGCATAAGGAAACAAATAAACGAACACAGCTCCTGTGGATCACCGCTTCTGCAACACACACCCTACAGCAGCCTGTTTCCAAAGCATGAAAAGATCCAGATCAGTCCAAAGCCAGCAGACTGAGAGGCTGCTGCATCCCCAGCTGAATGACTTTCGCCGCACGGATGGTTTAGCAGATCTGTTGTGTAATATTATATTAACAAGATATGAGTTAATAATAATTCTAAGTGCTAAAAGGGATGGTTATAGACCGGTGACATAATAGACTGCGGGTAAATTTGCGAGAAACCTTCAAAAATTTGAGTCAAAATTGTTTTTTACTTCATAAGATAAATGTAATATAATGGAATGAGGTTTGTGCTAGCATCAAATTTGCCACAGAGATTAATTTTCGTAGCAAAACATTGAAAGCAGCAACAGTGTAACATTGTTGCTAATAGCAGTCCAGATTATATCAGTAATGGATTTTACTGGGGCAAAAAAAATATCCACAGTGCTTTATTAATCACATATATAAATGTTCTGCCTCCCTGGGACAACTTGGCTTGTCAAGCCCAACTGTGGTGATTGAGTGCACCAATGTGTAATAGGCCATTCTCACTAAAATATAATTTCCTCTTATAAAGTAAAATTATTTACACTGAAGCAGTCTGCATCCCATATTAAACTGCAGACCCCTGAAGTTCCCCATAGGAGATCCTGTTTATTGTCTACCTTTATAGTAACAAATTACGCTTGTTGGGAACTGTTGCTATTAGCCTGAAAAGACTGAAACTCCTAATAAAAATGACTAGTAAACCTTTTTTATTAGGACACTTTTTCATTATGAGCAGAACGTACCACGTCTGCATGTCTTTGTTTGGCAGGGTTAGAATATCCACCTGTCCACTAGAGAGCAGCGGTACTCAGCGTTAAACCTGCAAGACGTCTGTGCTTGTTTTGGCAGACAGTCAAGGGGATCACGTGCCGCGCTCTGTCTCGAAGTTGACTCCATTGCCTCATTTGAGGGGTTTATAGTTGTTTATGTATTTTACCACTTCATGCTGCAGCCTTCTGCATTGATTTCTGTCACTCTAGCACATTAGCTGTATCCTAAATGCTTTTCCCAGTCCTTGCTTCAGCTCATATGGGCAGTAATAGGATACCAAAGCTCTGCTGAAGGTCTTTCCTAACTGTCATTTGTGGAATACCAGCCAGCTAAGGCCCAGTGGTCCAGCTTCCGGAGAAAACGTCGCTGCAGTTGCCTCCATGCCACAGTAAATGCACTTTGCCGGTTAGCCCGTGACAAGCAGAAGAACCACTGCAATTACAGACACCGCTATTGATGCTATCGAGTCAGCCAGTAATGAGATCTATGCAGCTGCTGTACTCTTCCCTGCTGGAGTGTAGCCTGTGAAGAGCAGATGCTTCCCAGAATCCCTTTCCCCTGACAGCAACAGTAGATCGGTATCAACACACACCAGAGAGGAACCGTTGACCTGTGAATGATGCACACAGCACATTTTTTGGTAGGTCGGTAGAACCTGAGCCAGGCGAATGAGTAGCAGAGGGATCTACATGTGGACACACGACCAGCAGAGACCCGAGGCCTGGAATGGGCTGGTAAGCTTGGCAGGGGTTGGCAGAGGTGCCTCTGCTGTGCCACCTGGACCTCAATCACCAGCCCCATTAGAAACTCATCTCAGTGGCTGGAGCTGCCCCCCCGATGGCATCCATCTGTTCAGCCCCGAGTTCACACAGAATGCGGACGGGGGGGCTTTGCCTGGCCGCTTGATGGATGCTAATTTCACGAGAACTTCCAGTGGCTGCAAAGTAAACAAGGCAGTGTGCAGTCATTTAATCCGGGGCTTTTCAATACCGCCTCCTACAAAGCAAAGGCCTGCTGTCTATGTGAATGACATCATTGTGCACTATTTACCATTATTAGTGGAGTCAATAGACACAGTACTAAATGCACCGTTTTATATCATTATGATTAACCTACATATGCCGTAAACAATTTTTTTGTTCTTACAGGTCTTCCAGAAGAAATCTTTTGTCCTGAAGCCAGTGCAGTGCCCTGTGTACATCTAATTCACAGCTTGTCAAAGAACGAGACTGGAAAGGAAAAAAAAGAAACATCAATATAGTATCTAGGTAAAAAGAGGACTGTCTAGAAAAGAGTACAGTAATAGCGTTAGAAGGAGAACACTTAAAACAACCAACACAGGTATAGTCTGATGAGCGAAGGGACTAAATTAGAAAAGAATTAGAAAAGAAAAAAATGCTACCCCCCTCCCCTATTTTGGTCTAGGGCAGGGTAGGGCAACTCCGGTCCTGGAGAGCTACCGTCCAGTAGGTTTTCTATCCTACCCGGCTTCTGATGAGCCACACCTGTTCTCAGGTAAATACCAGGAGGGGGGGGGGGCTCGATCTCTGTACTCTCCATCCGGACCTCACACCTCAGTCTTATCTGTCATGATTTCCATACAGTAAGCCCCTGGCGATACATCTCAGTGCAGGGCTTTCCCGGATCCAACAGAACAGTGAAACAAACAAAAATCCCTTAAGAAAACAAAAAAAGCAGGAGTTATAGGTATAGGAGGTAACAGGTATAGTCTTAACAGGAACAATGGCTTAAACAGTAGCATGTAAGCTCTGATATAAATATAACAGAGGTTCAAAACACTGTAATTAAATGTAGGTACGTGCAGAAATCACAAACGGTGTTAATGAGACTAATTCAGGGGAAGCCCTATTAAAAGACATGGAGGCTTCGTAAGGTGTTTGGTAATGCTGTTAGTGCAAGTGCCACTATGTGAAATTGGAAAGGTGTGCATTCCCCTGGAGATCCTCCTAGCCTGAGCAAAGTGGGTTAAAATCGAGAAGCGGTAGAAGGAATTCTTCACAGTCATTTTAATCAGCCCCCAGAATGGATAGCAGAGCCAGCAAGTGTTAATGAACTTTCTTTGCATTGCGTCCCCTAGGGTCTGCATCATGTCCTTGTGATTCCCTGTCCTAGAGAGTCCTTTGATCCCATGCTGCTGACGGTTTACCATCTTCATGTGGGTATGAGACTCTCAAACGGTGTCACTGTTCTTGCTGATACAGGTAGGGGGCTGTGTAGCATTGTGCATCCTTACTGGCGTGATGTCATATGTCCTGCTGCGAAATTCTTTGTCAAGTCCTTTGGATAAACTACATTTGGAAAGGCGCTATATAAAAATAAAGTGGATTGAAACCCACCTGGATTTTCAAAAAGGCCTTCAATAACAGATGACATAGCTGGTCAACACTGGGAGTCATATTAAAATTTCATGGTAGCTTGGGAACTTCAAAGATGTTACCGCAAGGCCTTCAGTCATTCGAGTGGTATTAGGAATTTGTATGAAGTAGATGTACGGATGATGTACTAAATAAAAGTAAGGATACAATTTGATGTCTTTTTTGACCCCACAAGAGAGTGCTCTTAGTTTGTTCTGGGGCATGCTTTGTGCCCCATCTAGTGGCATAAAAAAAACAGCAAATGGTTCATGAAGTGTCATTTTGTCCATGGATATACGGATGTTAATTGCTGATGTCTGCTTATTTTCAAATCTTTGCCAGACATCACTGCTGACAGGGTTAACAAGAACACTAGTATTTAAAGTAAATTGCAGTTTTTGAGAACACCTTTCTTCACCATCTAGGATTCTGAGGCTACAGTTAGATGTAACCTATACCCAAGCATCAATTTACTTACGATTAATGGGGGATTATTGTAATCTTGCCTAATATTTCTCATTAAAGCATTTAGATCAAAACAGTTGATTATCCAGTATTTCACATTATATTAAATTCAATTGATTTCAGTTAACTTCTAATTATTTACAACATAGGTGCCTGAAAGTGTCTACCTAAGATTTGACAGAAACAACTGCGTGGACTGACATAACAATGGGTCCATGTTATATAGCAGCAAAAACTATGAGCGTAAAACAGCCAGGAGTCAACTGGGGAGAGGAAACGAAAAACTCCTGTAGTAGATATAAGGGAGAAGAATCTGCATGGGTCTGCGGTCAACTTGCTGCCCCTTCCGGCCACGCCAACATTATATAACTCAGAAATAAGTTTCTGAGATATATACTAAAGTTTGGCCTGGAATGACGGTCTTCTGTTCAGCCAAGGATGTTCGGCAGGGCAGCCTGCGGTGTTTCTGTGCCCGTGGCTTGTGTTGAGCTTGAGGGCCTTTAAGGTCACGTTCTGCTGAAGCTTTGCCCAGAACACAGATAGCAGATACAGGAGAGGAACAAAACAGTGGCTGTCTAGAAAAAGAACGTAGGGCATGTAGATATGCACCAAGAACATGACTCATTGTACGCTTGACTAAAAGGCTTGCCTGAACTAAAAATAGGTCATCAGTTTTAAATACTTAGACTGTAAGGCAATCACTTAAAACAGCAGAGCATTCCATAGGATAGAATCCTTGTACCTGGAGACTTTCCCTGCAGCAGTTACCTTATATATTTGCAGAACAACAGCAAGCCCTGTATCCTGCATCATGCAATCTCCGTGCACGATGTATAGAATACACTCTCGGCCGCACAATACACAATAATTTGCTACAGCCCAGGTAGGTCGATACAACAAAAAAAAAGGGAAAAAATGGTACAATGCAGTTTAGCTGAGTGAAGCTGTAATGGAACAGACGGGAACAACTGCAGAATTAAAGTACTAGGTCAGGTGTGTGGAAAATGGTTCTGGGGGTCCTTGGTCTGTGGAAGTAGTCTGCAGAGCCTTCTCAGGACAGCTACACACTCCATTACTGAGTTACCAGGCTAAATTAAGGGAATTTAATAAAGGATTTAATGGGTCAGCTGCAGTAAATAGATAGCTGTACCAATATGGGAAACCCAAGGTTGCAGTAGAGTGCAGGCTGTCTATTCCTTTGCAATACTCACAATATTTGCATCACAGTTTGTATTGCAGTGTTTTTATTGTCTTACATATTTATTGTCTACATATTTATTATCTTATTGAGACACCTTAATTTGTTTTTAATTTGTGTTTACTGGTGGTTAGAAGGTCACGCAGAATAAGATTTTTATTGCATAGTTTGATTTTTTACTGTGCTCTGGGCTGACTGATATCTAAAATAAATAATGTATGATAGTTTAATATAAAAATATCAGGACACATGATAATATTGAACTGTCCAATACCCCCCCTCCCCCCCACGCACACACAGACCTGTTCTCATATCCTTGTGAAGACTGTTCATTCTTCTCTATGGTCAAAACCCTGATCCCAACACTGACAGCCTTAACCCCTACCCAGCCCTAACCTTAACCATAAATAACCGGATGAAATACAAGACTTTCGACCTTTTTATTTTTACATTTTTTTTTACTGCATCCACAGATCTTTATGGGAAACTGAAAAATGGTCCCCACAACATCAAAAAACATGTTTGTATTACATTGTGGGGGACATTGGGTTGGACATTGGATAAACCCAATCCACACACACACACACACACACATCATATTGACTGTGGCTAGAAGGCTGAGCTGAAAGCCAGATCATACATGATATTTTGCTGTGTAATCACCGGTTAGTCACTGTCACACACTGACAGTTACCAGGGAAATTACTGATTACTGAGGGTTACCAACTCTCCAGCATCTGGTGTGACACTCATGCGTTAAGACTCACTCTCACACAAGAAATCTTACGAGAAATCGATGTTATTCCATTATTAAGCCAAAATTAGCTACATAAGTACTTTTCAAACCTTACAGACTATTAACAAGATAATACAATTGTGACATACATGTAAATGCGTCTGCACATCTGTCTCCAATTGAAAATTTCACACCGGTCAACTTTGGCAAAGTTGGCACCTCTGAATAAGTGCTAGAATCTTTTACACCGTACTGCGATAACCCCAGGGGCTGCTTTGCCTCCCGTTTCACCCATGTGTGGTGGCCATGCGGTGGAATCTAAGCTAAAGAAGATGGCAGCAAATGCCATTATAAGATGCCCACTGCACAAACAAAAAGAATGACTGTGGAGGGAATGGAAACTGTTAACAAATGCCGCTAACCAAAATAAATGAGGTCTGGGTCGTCTTTGAAATATCAGTAGCTGTGATTGTTTGTTAGAATTTCAAATGCAACCTTTTTCAGTTTTATGCACTCAGAGTATATCAGAGGATAAACATCTGACTCCCCACAATAGCATCAGAGGCCAAACCCTGGCATTTCCTCATGAGAGATGCAGTTAGTAAAAATGTCAGAAAAAATAGATTCGCGTTCTTAATGGGGTCATTATTTTGTCATACACATCCATAAAACAGATTTGTACAAAAAATGCCTGTATTATTCCCCGATTGACGTACAGGGCCGGGAAAACATTCTACATAATTGAGACAATGAGGATTAAATCGGAGAGTACCATCAATACTGCAGGCCTTGTGCTGATGTGATGGAGATATCAGATGGTTTAGGAATGATTAAAGAAATTGTAGAGCAAACAACTGGCTCTCGGGGACAGGAAGTCAGTTGGTCAACAGTCACATTTTACCCGTGTCTGTGTGTGTGTTTGGGGGGAGGGGTGGTTGTGTATGTACTTCATTGTGGGCACCAAATGTCTCCACAATGTTATAAAAACCGGTAACTTTGGTGTTGTGTGGATGATTCTTTTCAGTCCCCACAAAAGGAAAACTTTTTGTATTTTTGGGGCGGCATGCTGGTGCAGTGGTTAGCACTGTTGCCTCACACCTCTGGGACCTGGGTTCAAGTCCCCGCCTAGGTTCCATGTGTGTGG
>JABFEB020000110.1:450910-466692 GCA_019775895.2 Stomatorhinus ivindoensis
CCTAACTTAATATTTTGTTGCACGACCTTTTGAGGCAATCACTGCAATCAAACGATTCCTGTAACTGTCAATGAGACATCTGCACCTCTCAGCAGGTATTTTGGCCCACTTCTCATGAAAAAATAATAAGTAGAATATAAATATTGAGACATAATATACAAATTAATGCAAACGTGACATTTTCAGATATGGATATTAAGATATGTAACCACAAAATTAGTGGGGAAAGGATTGTGTAAACTGGTCTACAAGTTTGGCATGGAAGCAGAGTAAGTGATAAATAAATAGGTGTAGTATCAGAGTTAAGAGTGTAGAAATATTAGTTATTTTAACAGACCCAGTCCCAAGCTGGGAGGGGCCAGAGTATTCAGTAGTGGAGGTCAAAAGTTGTTTTTGGGGCTCACTGTCCTGGCTTTGTGGCTGTAAACCACTCAAACAAAGCAGAGATTAGGGCAGGACATTGGTGCTAGGTCACTACTGCTGTCCAACGGATCCTCTGTTAAGCTTTGTGTTTTCACCTGCGTAGCTTACCCATGGGTGTTTTATTGAATAACAAAAATTTTCTGAGGGCAAAAGGAAAAATGACTGGTTCAGAGTGATAACCAATCAGATTGTAGAGGAGGTGGGTCCAAGCAACTAGTGGATGTGGGACCAAGACAGCTGATTGGTTGATCCTGCCTCCTCTAGAACCCACCTCCTCTACAATATCATTGGTTATCTCTCTGAACCAATCATTTTTTCTTCTGCTCGTAGAACATTTTTGTTAGTAAGTAAAACTTCCATGAGCGCGTAGCTTTGGCTCGGATACAGGGAACGTGATAAAAGCGCTAACAGATGCACATGTGAGAGTGTTTTTTTGATGATGCTGGTTTCAAGGAGGCGTGGGCTGTCATCGCCGCCATCGAGCGTCGCCCTACCTGCTGGCATTTCCCATGTTGCGTTGTACGTCTTTGTCCTACTTTGTCCTACTGAAACACAATGAAAACCCCTGGGACGGAACAGACACAGTACCCACTGGATCAGAGCACCATGTTGAGCACCACAAACATTCTCTCAGAATGCCGAGCCTGACAAATCGTTGCGGGTGTGCATCAGGAGTGCCAGCGATAGCGCAATAGACCATGTTTACCATTGCAAATGAACATTCGCCTATGAAAAATAAAATAACACACACACACATACAGCTATTCATATGCATGAGGTCCATCCAGCATGCTGCCAATCTGAGCCGAGGCCATGAGCTACATCTCTGCGGCTCAGGGGGGATTGCTGATGAGAGAGAGGGTGGCCGAGGGGGCAATGACTATTTGTTTTTACCTGCTGTGGGATTTTAGCAAACATGCAGGGAACACAGACTCCTTACTGTGAAGTCAACAGAGAGCCAAGGCAAAAGGTGGCAAGCTCTTTTGTTTAAGGGTTTGCCAGTTGCCTTCGCTGATAATTCCCTTCTATCTTAACAAGACCTGAAGCTTATAATGCTAAGAGCAAACCCACATGCACATGGCCTCTTAAATTATCCACAAAACATCATCCAGTGGGAATCACGATAGAAATTGTATAAGATACAGCTTGGCAATGCCAGCCAGCTGGTCAACGGGAAAGAACACGAGCCGTTTGGCTTCAGATGGCTCTGTGTGCAAATATCTCTGAATATTACATAGCAGCCTTGAGCGTCGTCTCGGATAACATAAAAGGTATTAAATTAATTTTTATAGTTTGCTGTCTTCACAATAAATTATTCTGTGCCCCATGCTTAATCACACGGATATGCACACCCTTATTAATGGTTACGGGGTGATAAAGAACATGAGACCTTAAGAAAAGGCTGTGAAGGAGAAATACTGATGAAAATGCGAGAACAGATGTTGGTTCTGAACCCGTGAGCCATACTGTGATTTCTCCACACACAGGGATGGCTATATCGGACCTGATCACAACTACCTTTGTCTTCCTGCTTGAAAAATGTCCCTAGATAAATATTCCTTAGAAGTACTTGCACGCTTGCATTTCCTGTGAAAGATATGCACGGATTGCAAAATAAATAAATGAACGAACAATGCATATAGCGAAGAGGATGGTTTAATGAGCGATAGGAGCGCAGGATGACTATGTCTTATTTCGTGCTTTGGAATTTGAGGATGTTATTTCCAGGTCAGAAGAAGGTATTGGCTGTCTCACATCCCCCTTGTGTTTTGGAAACTCGGAGTAGTCACTTTGAACCTGGGACAGCAGGTGGGACAGCGGTGCGGGAGCTGGAACGAGGAGGTGGCTCACGTCTCCGGCTGAGAGGCAGGAGGAGGGAGGAGATGCGGTTAATTTCAGCAGCAGGGATGGAACTGCATGTAGGTCACCCACTAAACTCACTCCAAGCTAGTTTGCTGTCGACGCTCCCTATGCTGATTTGGGTGTGGGGGGTGTTTTGTGTCAGATGGAAAGATAAAGCCTGTTTTTGGAGATGCAGATGATCTCATTCTGGCTGCCACGCGTGTCATGCAGACTCCCTGCCACCCCCCAGCTGACGTGCATTCCCCCCACACCCTCCCACCCTTGCTGCTGTTCCACTTCTCCCCCCTCGCCCACCATGATAATCTCCTGCACTCTGTTATGTTTTTTTTTAACCTGATTGAGATCTCGCCTCCGAATACCAGCTTGTTCTCGCTTGCCTTTGCTGAATTATGCTTTACCGGCTGCGATCGATTAATATTGACCTTCTGAAGCTTCGGGTACGATTCTCAGTCAAGGGCAGCCATCTTAGGCGAAAGACCCTAACTTACACCCCAATACTGCCAGGGATAATAGACTGTAATCATTTTTAAGCTGGAGTAAACAACAGATTCCCAGAAGACTGAACGTCACAGCGTGGCACAGAGTGGTATGGTTCTGTGCTTGAGGTCATGGTCATGGTCATGGTCATGGTCATGGTCATGTGAAGGTGCTTTTCAAGCAATCGGGCAGCCAAAACTCCATTCATGCGAGACGTTTCCCAGTCCGTGATAGACAGTGGAGCAATTCCTCAGAATGCTGGCACAATTAAACTCCCATCTCCTGCTCTTCGGTTTCCTAAGTGCCCTCGGAAACAACCTCAAGCGCGGTGGGCCACTAGCTCTCAATCGAGACAATATTACACACGCAAATACCAGCTTCTCCCTCCTAGGTATTAGCATCTTGCAGTAACCATTATCACCAGAAGGGGGCAATGTTGGCCTTTGGTTCCGTTGGCTGCATAAGCAACAGGAGGGGGGGGGGGGGAGTGATTGCACGCCAGGAACCTTTCTAGATGCTTCCATCATGGACTGTGCAAGGTGCATCTGTACGGAGGTGTTTACAGACTTAGCGTGTGATGTACTCACATGTTTCACACACGTGCTGGTGACGGACGGCTGGTTTAATTTCCCAGGAGGCCAGTATAGGCCTATCAGAGCAGGGAGATCTGTGAGACTTGCTTTTCAGAACAGAAATAAGTTCCATCTGATATGGACATTAAATCCTTAAATCCATGGGCTTCTCTATCACCTGCAGCTACACACCTAAACACTTCACCACTCGTGCAAGGACCAGACTTAGCTAACAGTAAAATACTACGGCTCTGTATAGTTCACTATTTTTAATGAGGCCGCAGCAAATAAATCCAGCAGTAGAAAAGGTCCCACCTGGAATTGACCAGAAGTCCAATTTTCCTAACCACTGCCCCACGTCACCGTTCCAGGCTGCTGTGAATTTACATCCGCTAATCACCGCCACCAGCAGCTAGTTTGACAGAACTGCTTCATTGAGCCCCGAGGTTCATTCCTGAGACCTTGAGATCGTGTGCCTGTATGTGTGTGCTGTTGTGTTTGCTCAGACCGTGTCTGAATCCATGCAATTATGGTGTCGCTCTCCACGCGTATGTTTGTGCGCGTTTGTCCGTGTGCATCGTGGGCTGATACATGTGAAGGCGTGTCGAGCGTCACGTGTGTCGAGAATGATGGACAATGACCAGGCGTTCCTCCAGCCAGGCCAACCCCCCCCCCCCCCAAAATGTTTCAGAAACTAAAAAAATACTTAGTGAGTATAGTCAGAAAATGAAAGCTAGATAGCTGATTAACTAAACATGGTGTTGCAGGATGGATCTCCTAAGTGAGGAATGATTGTTTAATATTTAGTGCAGTGACTGTTTGTGGCCAGAAGGGGAGGCAAAGCTGGGGGATTTGAGCGGTGCCACCTCGATTGTACCAGGCCTGGGATCAGTGTGGGCCTGTAAGGGAAAATCGCTGCTGTGCCCAGTGGGAGCCTCTCTGAGAAGCTTCTGCCAGTAAGTGTTATGTTGGGGCATGGTCACCTGCCAAGTGTAGGCCTCTAAGCTGCAGCCTCAGGACGGAAATGGGAAACTTTGATGCTGAGCTTTGAAAAGCAGACCATTATCCTCAGGACGGTACATACTCTCCTGCAGCGGAGTTACAATTTGTAACAAACAGCAATGAGGGAGACACCACAGCCAGACACAAACAGCAATCAAACGCAAATCAGGTGGCGGCCACAAGGATATGTAAGAATGAAGCCGGGAACTATGGGTAATTCAGCTCAGGTTTGTTAGAGGAGCTGGGAGCCATGGAAGAATGGAATAACCTAAAAGAGAAAAAAAACTAAATGTGAAAATAAATGGGTCGTTCTGGTAGTTTGAATAAAAAAGGCATTTTACTAATAGAGGTCTTGGGGCCGTCATCAAGACATCTGTCTGGGTTACTGAAGGTGAAATTAAACAACAACACAGCACGTTATGACTGGGTAATAATAATATAGTAATGGCCGCCTCACTCTCGCTTCCAAAGCTCTTCGATTTTTTTGTTTCAATTTTTTTTCTTTATTTTTTAAAAATTCATGAGCTCCCTGGGAGGGTGGTATGGAGGATCAGTGGGTAGTGCTGATTCCTCACACCCCCAGGGTGAAAAAAATGAATGAAATGATGCTTTATTTGCACGGGCTACATTGGAATGTTTTTTACATTTTTTACGTATTTCATGCAGCTGACCTTTAAGACACACATGACATACACAAACACGCAGATATATACATATAGAGAGGCAACAGCAAAACTGGGGGTCTAATAGTGGGATCAGGCCTTTTTTCTGGATCCACTGGACTCTTTTTAGGGGGGTCAAGGGTCTTGATAAAGAACCAACATAACTGTGACAGTTCGGCTAAGGATGAGATTTGAATTAATCATCTGAATGCAGGTACAGAGGCTTAACCTGCTGTGTGTGTGTGTGTGTGTGTGTGTTTGTGTGAATTAGGTTTATATTACATTGTGGGGGACCAAATGTCCCCTCACAATATGACAAAATTCATTTTATAACACTATCAGCCTAAGCAGTTTTATATTCCATACACATCTTATGAAGAACTAAATATTGAATATTCAAACATAAATAAAAATTGCTTTTGCCTTTTTAAGCTTTGTAAGCAAAAATTGTAGAGGCCTGATATGACATTACAAAATAAGTTAAAAGAGATAAATAGTTGGTCTTGTGTTTTCCTGATCCATACCGCCTGCCTGATTTTACATCATACGTCTGCAACCACACTGCCATTGCACTGCAAGTCATATTGTCTACATTTACAGCACACTAAGCCAGAAAACTTATTGAAATTAAGGTAGTCTGCAGTAATTATGAGTGAATGAAGATAAAACTCCATTTAAACTGGGGTACCTAACATCTGACAGGTTATCCGGCTAAGCAAGAAACCTGGCTTTGTGAAACAGACAGAGCTTTGGTTCACTCTAAACTGAAATATAAACTCTGGCATTTTTTCCAGCCATATTTATATACAGATATGCGCATAACTGATATGTAACTATGTATTTGCCGTATTTTTTTAATGTGCATGCAACAAGAAATTACTGTATTTTGGTCTTTATAACGAATACAGAATTGCTAATGAACCACATAAAGGTTCAAATGCATAGTAGCTTCCTCTCGGAACAGAGTGAATAGACATAAAATACCTGTGCTTTTATGCTGCTACCACAAAAAATTGCAGCGTCTATCACTTTACGGCAAATGTGTTCTTGCGTACCAGGTAGGTAAATGAGTTTATATTACTCCAAAACAGTGTGATCAGAAAACACACATTTCTCTGGTTCTTTGTCCTATAAATGAACCTGTAGTATGAAAAGAAACGCTAACAGCATCAGACTGGGTCATGAAGGTACGAAATGAAGCGGTACAAATCAGGCACCGTCATAACATTTGCTGTTAAGTGTAATACTGCGCGTGTGCAGACGTGCCGGGTACAAACAGGGTGGGTGTTATGCTTCAGTTTAGAAGCGCAACGAGATGACATCATTAAGCGAGCGCCATTCAAGCATTACATCGTAGAAGATGACGTGAAGCAGAAATGGCGGTTCTGTCTCATCCAGCTATTTTTATGCAGATGAATGGAGACGATTCTAACGATTATGTATAATCGCGGTCAGTTGAAATAATCGTGATCAGGTGATTGTGTAATAATTGTGATAGGGCTACCAACGTGTGCGGGGGGAGTTTGTGCATGCTTCCCATGATGTGGGGACTTCCTGCTTCCTCTTATCTCTGAAGACATATAGCTGAGTGACATGGTGGCTCCGCATGCAATAGACCGGCATCCCATCTGCGGCGTGACCCTGCGTTGCGTTAAACACTGCGACAGATTACTGCAGCCCAGTGATCACGTACCAGATAAAGGTTATAATATGGAAGGCTAAGAATGATAATTTCACAATCAGGCCAATCTACTAGCACAACGCACAATGGATTTTTAATGTTCATTATTTATAATGGGATATTTATAGAAGGAGGCGTTTATCACGAGTGGTTGCCGAGTTCTAAGTGTTCTGTGTTGTTTTCCATGGGGCAGCTGTCAGAGCCGGCCAATCATGACTCTTCATGAGAAAATCGATGCTGAATCCAGGTTCCCCTGTGAGACGATTTTTCTGCCCAACTTTGAGAGGAAAAAAAAAGAGAAATTACACAATGACAAATACTCCCACACCATTTATTTCTGCCACATAGATGTCATGTCGCCTCTGCAGAGGAGATGTCGAGGGAAACACCTCAGAGCATTCACCATCCTGCTCTCCCTTGGGGGGGGCTGGTGTTTGTCTGCGGAAAGTATTAGGGCCATGAGAGAGGTGATACGAGTGGTGGGGGTCGCGGGGTCCCTGCGACAGATGTATCAAACAGCCCAGCCACGGTGCTCCGTTTCACGCCCATCTGCGGCGTAAATGGTGATTAATCCGGCACTTGGTTGCTCACCTCAAAAATTAATTTCCAGATGAAAGGCTCACCCACTCGCCCATCCCCAATCTAAGGTCCCACATATTTCTCAAAGCACACAATCACAGAGGCTATGGAGAGCGGAGCAGTCGCGCATCTTTCTCGAGTTAAGATCAAAAACATTTCGATCTATTCAAGCATAACTCAAAAGGCACATATATGTGTGTTTTTTTTATTATTCAGCAAAGAAATGCACAAGGAATCGACCCCCTGGCGTGTTTCAAAGAACAAAGCAAAACCAATCATAGCAGCTGCTTGTCGGCATTAACATACAGCGGACAGATGTTGCGTTTTATTTCATTGAGCACCACTGCTTCTGACAATAAGAAAAATGATAATATGACATATTATAATTCTAAAAGGAATCTGCACAAAACACTGTAAGAATGTGGAGATCTATGCATCCTAGGAGGAAAATCAGGTGTTGATTAGTTCTGCCTGTCTCCTGATCCCACAAGTGATGTAAATTGGTATTTTGTGTGTGTCTGGTCACCACTTCCCCTGGTTACAGTTACTAGGCTTATTTCACTGTTTGGTCACCCGCTTGCCTGCCCGAGTTTGCTCTTCCTTTTTGCCAAACGGCATCTTTATCTCTGTGCTCACTTTTGTTTGCTCTTGAACCCATCCCTGTCCCTATCTGTACCTTCTGCAAAGGACACCCCCCCCCCCCATTCTCTAATAAACTGTCATTTCCTGTCCAACCCCTGTGTCAAGTGGCTCTTTTCTCTCGAGGGTTTCTCTCAAACACACATCCGAAAAGTAAAGCGAGTCGAAATCCAGGGCAAACAAACAGGAAGCATTATGGCTATTTAAGGTTCATCACCTCCGGTTTTCCACTGCAATCAGTTCCCCCACCTTGTGTTTTCGTGCCCAAATTCCGTCACCCCATCTAAACGGAATCCAAGAAAAATGACTTTCCGAAACCGGAAGATAAAGTTTCTGAGGCCAACCCTTAGATTCCTTTACTAAGCTGAAAAAGGTTAGTTTTTGCTTCTCTGCCAGCTGTTCTGTTAAATTTCTTCGACCTACCTTTTGGATGGGAAAACAATTAATAATAGAGACTAGTCTGGTACATCTCCCTTTGTCAGATGACTCTGTTTACTGGAAATGAAAGAGAATTATTTCACAGCATGTTTGCTGGACAACTGGAAGTCTTTGTTCCCTTTCTGTAAAGTATATAAACAGCAAACGGACTTTTGAAAAGATATGGTTGAGACACAGCGTGGGAGGGTCAGAGATGTGTGCCTTGGAGGTTATCAGCACAGTTTAATCCCCATCTATCTGAGTTTGGACCCGTCAAAGCATTTCCATCTGGACATTGGGTTCACCTTCCATCTGTTTTGGAAAAAGTATCCGAATGAGAAAGCCTGAGGCACTCATATTAAAGTATTTAATATGGGGAAGGGCTAAATATGCCGGGGAAGGTGCAGTGCTGCTTGTTGAACCCTGTCAGGCTATGGGTGAGTCACATTTTCAGTGGAGAGCTTGGGTACGCAAGTCCAAGAACATGGGCTAAGTATATTAGCATAGCTCAACCTGTGGAAAGAGAGCAGGAGTGATTGTGCTGGAGTATTTGTATGTCATTGAGGTCCTTTTGCTGGGGGTAGGATAAATATTAGTGGATATTAAAAGAATGAAATTTGACAAGCACAAATTATCACCACAGAATTTAATTTTACATTTCTTCATATACCTGGTGCATTTATCCAAAGCAGCTTACAGTTGAGGCAAGGGATACAATTTATGTGACTACCTGGGATTTGAACCAACAACCTATACATAAAGCTGGCTCTATTTGTCACTCTAGTTAGGTGGACTGTGGAAATGTCATGCCACTAGCCCTATCCTGCTATAACCTGTTTGGTTATAATGCCTGGTGGACTGGGGGGGGAGACTTTAGCCATGAACAGTCGTCAGGAGTCCATGTCCATCATATATTGTCCACCTCGCTCATCAAAGACTTCTACCACTTTCATCCAGGTCATCCCTGTTATCACCATCACAGTGGCCCAGCTCGTCGATGGTCCAGGGCCTCAGGAGTCACCTGTGGAGAAGGGAGCTCGAGTTTTGAAATATAATAACTTTGGAAATAAAACCTTTTGCTGGCGCCATTGGATCCTCTCTTGTCAATATATCACAGAAGGCAATTAATTAGAGAGAGCGGCTCCTGTCTCATTGAATGGAAAGAGCATAATTACTGCTAGACACCGTGGAGCGCCATTTCAACAACTCCCAATATTGTGAGAGATATAAATGAAGGAGACAGGTCTGGTAATAATCTTGTCTTAATGCATGTCACATAACAAGAGAAGCGGGACACCTGGATTTCATCTTCCATTTTGCTCATATGTGATTTTAACTGGCATCCACTTCATTACTCAGTCTTGCCTCTCATTGTGCCCGGGATTGAAACAATACTTAGGGGAATTTTTCTGATGTATATCGTTAAAGAAATTAAGAGAATCCTCTGTACCAGTGTTTTCCAATCCCAGTCCTCAGTGAGTCTCAGACAGTCCACATTTTTGCTCCATCCCAGCTCCCAGCCAATCAAGGACAATGAATGCCTGGTACAGGTATGTTGGGAGCTTGGAGGGAGCAAAAATGTGGACTGTCTGAGACTCACTGAGGACTGGGTTAAGAAACACTACTCCATACTGTGTCTGTACAGTCAGCTGAATTGCCAGATCATGTATGACTGTTAATGATATTTTAATTTGGTCCTCCCTCACTCTCAAATTGAAACTGAAAATGTCACAGAGATGTCTGTTTAGTTGCCAGTAATGGGGAATATAGATATTTCCCTTCTGTGAGATTTATTTCTTATATCTCCATTTTATCACAAAAATTAATTATGGGAAATATTTAAAAAAAGACATTCAGACATAACCCCACAGAACAAAAACACAAACAATGAATAACACACAAAAAAGACATTCATACAAATTCACTACAATTATCCATTAATTAATCGGGCAGAACATTATTTGTCTTCCTGCAAAGAATAATGTGATAAAAAGTGCATAACAACCCACAGCAGCTGATTTTAAAAGAAAGAGCTTGTGAGTGTTTTGGGAGAAATTTACAGCCATGCAGGGCAACATGGAAAAGCAGCAATTGAATGCTCTGGGCTAGATCCATGAGCCATGCGATTCATCCCTGGAGCTGCGGCTTGCTTTTCCTCCACAGTCCCCCGTAGGCACTTAAACAGCCATTTCACTCTCTCCTTCCTCCAAAGGTGTTCATTTAGATCCTGCTTAGGATCATGTACTGACGCCAAAGAGGATTATTTACACATACACATACAAACAACCGACTAGATTATCCGTACGCTACACTGGCGATTCTGGCCTCTCATCTCATTACTGTAATTTCAATACCTAAATCTCCCCCAAAAAGTCCACACTCATATTAATGCTCAATGTTACTGCAAATCAAGACACTCCAAATTAATTCTGCATTCCGTTCACATTCCAGAGTGTCTTAAAAAACAATGATGGACCTTTTTCAACTATGTGTCCGTTTTTTAATGTACACTCTGTTTTATTCTGGCTAAATTATATCATCGCATTACGTACAGTTGTCATTATATTAGTCAGATAATTATTAAGACAAATTCTCCAAACATTAGAAAGATTACGTGAACTTTGTAAAGATGAAAGACATTTCTCCACACTGTTTACATATTTGGCTTTTTGAGTCATTTCATTGGTCAAGGAAAGGAATCGGGCTATGGGCTAGTGGTATCAGGCTGCCTCACTAGAGAATATAAATGTAGAGCTCTCTGTTTTCTTTGAATGAGCTCCTGTCACATGACCTGATCCCCGGAGTCATTTGCTCTTCTTCCCTCCTGGGACTCCATCCCTGTTGTGATGTCACCAAAGGTTTCCCAGCTAGTGCTAATTGGAGTGACTGTGCTTCACTGTAATCACAGAGCTAAAATTTTAATGACGGCAAACTTACGCAGAAGGGGGCCCCAAGATCCAAGGCCAATTTTTAGTTCCAGTCCAGCTCTAGTCCAGCACTGCCCCCCTCCCCACACACAAATCTCCACAAAACACCTCCTTGTCCAGATACGTCCCCCACAATTTAAGGGTGAACCTCCAGGGCTCAGAGGGTTTTGGCAAACCTGGTGTTCTGCTGACTAAATTTGCATATCAACACCGGCCAGAATGAATCCACACAGGATTCCACTGTTAGCCAAAAATGGGATGTCAGGGGGGTCTCACTCAGGACCAAAGGCCTGAAGCTCATCAGAAAGTATGAGGTGGGCTGTCCAGCGGCACTCATTCTTGGTGAATGGAGGAAATTTACAGAGCTACAGCACAGGTGGGCGTGCACAGGATGCTAACTTTGTAGACTTCTGATAAGATCCAGGTATGTGAATATCAGGACAGTTTAGTCACTTCTTTATTTTATTTTCTGATCATTTGTAATAGTCTTTGTCATTTTACGGCTTATGGCCTTCAATGTCATTAAACTTGCATGAGTATTGGGACACCTGGCCCACAGGAACTTCTATGACATCTCATTCTAAATCCATAGACATTAATATGGAGTTGGTCCACCCTTTGCAGCTATAACAGCTGCCACTCTTCTGGGAAGGCTTTCCACAAGATGTTGGAGTGTGTCTATGTGAATTTATTTAACCAGAAGATCATTTCTGAGGTCAGGCACTGATGTTGGACATGAAGGCCTGGCTCACAATCTCTGTTCTACTTCATCCCAAAGGTGTTCAGTGGGGTTGAGGTCAGGTCTCTGTGTGGGTCAATCAAGTTCTTCCACGTCAAGCTCACCCAACCATGTCTTTATGGACCTTGCTCTGTGCACTTTGGCACAGTCATGCTGGAAAGAAAAGGCCCTTCCCCAAACTACCCTCAAAGTTGGAAACAGAATTGTCCAAAATTTCTTGATATGCATGCCAAGACATTTTGGACAGTTACTGTATATGTTTCCAAATGTGACCTTCAGGATGAACTATATCAGAGATTGTGAGCCAGACCTTCACGTCCAACATCAGTGCCTGATTTCACAAACGTTCTTCTGGATGAATGGGCAAAAATTCCCACAGACAAGAAATGATTCTTTTCAATATATTTTTTATGTATATTAGTATGGAAGGACATTTTATAGACGTGATCCGAAATACCATTGCAGCAGAACCTGGCGCTAGAATTGGTACTTGCAGCTATAGACAAACATACCTCCAACAGAGCTCTTCTTTAACCTAATTAACAGCCTAAACAATCATTTTCCTCAAGTGAAACCTCACGTGCCCCTAGAGTTTGCCTTCCCAATCAGCATCTTTTCAGACTCCGGCCATTAATGGTGGCGATTAACCCTCAGCCGTCTGCACAGACAGGCTGCCGCAGGGAACGCCAAGCAGAGCAGCTCCAGCAGGCAGCGCTGTGCCATCTTAATGCCACCACTCACATTGGCATGAGGCCACAACTGGCACTGGATCATGGTAAAGTCAGTCATAGCAGGTGTACGAAAAATACCAGGAAGGAGACCATATGTCCGATATTAATAACTCGGAGACCTACAATGGAACATATTTGAAATTATTTAGTTTCGATGTACTGGAAAGCTGTGATAGACAAATTCTATGCTAAACTGGGCTGCCAAAAACGTATTTCAGGATAAAATCCTGGTCTCTGTCGTGTTTCATGGGTGACCGGCTGTGTTTCACCGTTTAAACAATCCCTCCGGCTATGTGCGGGCATGTTGGCCAGCGGTCAGGAATGGAGCTGGTTTTGAATGTCAGGCTATCCGCACCCAGGCGGGCGGCCTGGATGGGCGATCAAGCGGCCGTGGCCCTAGAGTCACGTTACCTACCAAGACATGGCAAAGAAGGTAATAAGCGTGGCTGTTGATGAACCTAGATGTGATTCTTTAATATTACATTCATTCATTTATCCTAATGCATTTATCCAAAATGACTTACAGCAGAGCAGCGTTTCTCGGGGACCCCCAGACAGTCCATGTTTTTGCTTCCTCACAGCTCCCAGCCAATCAAGAACAAGGAATACCTGGTACAGGCGTTTTGGGAGCTGGGAGGGAACAAAACTGTGGACCGTCTGGGGGTCCCTGAGGACTGGGTTGAGAAACATTGCAGTACAGTGAAGGGTTACAATCTATGTGTGCTCCATAGGATTTGAACCCATGACCTTTGTGTTGTTAGTAAAATGCTCTACATATTATTAACAATCTACTTGTTACTTCCGTTTTGCAATGTTTTTATGATGTTACTGACAATGTAGCAGATCCACTGTAGATTTTTGTGGATATATGAGGCTCTGCAACAACGCTACCTCCTCCACCTGTCATTCGGCAATTGGACCTTTTTGGGGGCATGTGGTTAAAAATCACCTTTTAAATCTTTTTTAAGGCTCAAGATAAATGTCTGCTTTATGTCACTTGACCCTGACCATAAAATCTTTATCTTTAACCCTGAGTTTCGCTTCGCAGCCCACTCTGATCTGCTTTTGTTTCAGTGACTGAAAGAGGGATAATTTGAACTCTGATGATCTGTCAGTAGCCTGTCAGCTGTGACCCATGACCTTCTGATCCAATGACCACTGCTTTGCATGTGAATGGATCAGCAAGTTGTTGACTACTAGTAGACTATACTAGTCCTTGAATATGGTGCATGTGATGCAGAGAGCGGTCTGTCTGTGTCCCTTTTGATGCTGCTGTAAAGTGCTTTTTGACGATTTTTTTTCTTTTTTTACTGTTTTTCATTAAAAAGATAAATTAATCCACACAGACCGTTGCGCAAAAGTAAAATGAAGTATTACTCTTTAAAGGGCCAAAAATGACAACAGAAATCATACATATGCAAAAAAAAAAAGAGGAAAAAAAAAACACATGCAGAAACGATAAAAATAACTAAATGATTAATGGTGTTTGAGTTAATTTTTGGCAGATTACCTTTTAGTACAATATACCCTCTAATCATAGCTAATGAAAACCCTCTAGCATTCAGAATAATAATATTGCATAGAAATGTCTGTTTTTGTGAAGAGACTGGGCACATCAGCCCTGCTCGCCGTTGAAATACCTTCAGCTCTTGCCAGCCCGTGGTCTTATACACTTTCTGCAATCCTGCACTTATTAGTGCTTTATGAAGACTGACTGGGGAGTGTCCCAGTAACTGTATGTAAATGAGAGGCAGGAGGGGCCTGGAGGAGAGAGCTATTACACAGAGATCGCTCAAGGACATCCTGAACTCAATCATCACCTACCCCCCAAGTGTGCTGGCGTTGCTCCCAAACAGGAATGAAGCCCCGTGACAAAAGCTCACCTTGGAGAATCAGTTGGGGTTTCCACCCAATTTACAGCGTATTTGCTCCAAAAAATATGCTTTTCCCTTAGGCACAAAAGAGAGGGTTAGTGTGTGGCTCTGCGGGTTAGATGTCCAGGAGGTTGCTGGTTTGAATCTCATGGTGGATACAGGGATTGCACCCTTAACCTCATTTGTCTCCTGGGCCCTGGCTTCTCAGTTGTACATTACTTTGAGTAAAAGCATCTGCTACATAAATAAATTTAAAATAACTTTGCTAACAGATGTGAAAATGTCATTTGCACATCCAAACCATTCTGACCACACCACTTGTAACCGACAATAGCAACAATATCCTGTGTAAATATGACTTACACGCAGTGACATAATCCATTTTAGTTAGGTTTTCTGATTGGCAGAGAGGTGGATGGCAACTGCGCAAGGCCGCTCTAGAACATTCTGGAGCCTTCCGTCCAGGGTGGCGTTTAAGGCGACGTGAGCTCCTGTTTTTGTTTTAACACGGCGTGCCAAAACAACATCTGAAAGCCGATCTTTTGCCAGAGGAACGGGATGAGCGCCTCCCTAGGTGAGTTTGGTCGAGGGGGAGCCTTTTGGGAATGTCTTTGTTTTGCTGCCAATCAAGTAAATAAATAGATAAAAATGAAAGCTATGGCCCATTATGGTGCTGCCAGAGTAAATTGCAGAGCAGAGTAAATTGGTGCCACAGTCGCGTCCCTCCTGCCCGGCCCACAGGAGGCACCCTTCACGTCTGCGGCCCAAAACTGCTGCCTCTTTTATTCATAAATCCTTTCATCCGAACCCTGCAGAGCCCAGCAGACATCCAACAAAGAATCTGACTGCTTTAGCTACATTGAGGTTCTGAGCCCATTAGGCACTAGGGGGTCATCAGCCCAGAACTTTGTATGCTGAAGCCATGGCACTGCACGGGACTGGAGCACTGCACGTGACTGGAGCACTGCACAGGGCTGGAGCACTGCAGAGACTGGAGCACTGCACGGGACTGGAGCACTGCAGAGACTGGAGCACTGCACGGGACTGGAGCACTGCAGAGAATGGAGCACTGCATGGGACTGGAGCACTGCATGGGACTGGAGCACTGCACGGGACTGGAGCACTGCACGGGACTGGAGCACTGCAGAGACTGGAGCACTGCACGGGACTGGAGCACTGCAGAGACTGGAGCACTG
>JABFEB020000110.1:466792-499176 GCA_019775895.2 Stomatorhinus ivindoensis
GACTGGAGCACTGCACGGGACTGGAGCACTGCACGGGACTGGAGCACTGCACGGGACTGGAGCACTGCACGGGACTGGAGCACTGCACGGGACTGACTATTTATCATGAATCTCTGGATATGCAAATGTAGCACTTATAGCAGGGAGGCTGGCATAATATATGTAATCATTCAGTGTTTCTAAAGGCAAGGTCCATCAATCCAAGCGAGTATACAGGGGCGGGGTCACAGGGGCACTGGCTCCAGCTGAAACCTGATTGGCCCTCTCCTCTGTCACTTATCAATTTAGTACATTTCATTGGCTAATAATAAGGTTGGCCCTTCTGGACCAATTTTGACCCCTCTTATGGCTCACAAATCTATGAATCAAATCCATCCATGATTTAGGGTTGCAGTGAAATCTACTTTAGGAAGCACAGAGCACCCTGGATGGGTCTATTGCAGGCCAAATACATACATATACACACACATGCTGGGCAATAGAGATGCAGAAAACTGCACGTCTTTGGACTGCGGCGGGAAAGCGGAGTACCTAAAGGAGACCTACACAAATGCAGGGCAGCATGCAAATTCCAGACACGCACAGCAACCCACTGCGCCACCATGACGTCCAAAGATAAGGTTCAAGAGGAAATCCAGGAACATCCTGTTCAAAATAACCAGAGTAAGGTGGACATTCCTTAAGCCAGCATGAGGCTCTATGTCTGGGGAGAGACATCCTGGTTTCCCTAAGATCTTTCCAAAGGCAGCAAGAAATGGACTCATCAGCCTTGATCTGCTGGAGTCTCCTGACTACCCAGCGTGCTGGGAACATGTCCAGTGCTCAGCCAGCGCGGCATCGGCCTGTCACGGCAGCGACCCGCCACCCGGCCATGCAGGAAGGGGCGGCCCGCCAGGCGACCTGCGTCTTAGGAGATGCGGACATATCCTCGGCCGCTGTTGATCAGAGGCAGGGTGACGGGAGGCTGTGCTGTGCAAATCCCCGGAGTCTGGCATCAAAGAATAAATAAGATGGCCACCCACAGCTGCGGAACGACTCCAGCCCGAGCAATTTCGCTACATTTGTGCGCGTCGAGCAGCGCTGTTTACATGGCGACTGGCTGCGTGGGAAATAAATAAATAAATAAATAAAATAAAATAAAAAATCCCTCTCCAGTCTTGTGAAACATAGAGTTCTTCAAAGGGCAGCCTGCTAATTAGAGTCCTGTTATAAAAAGACATCTAAGAGATCCGAGACCTTTGGATTAAGCACTATGTACCCAGAATGCAATGGGCTCTTAAAAAATACATGAAGAGCACACAAAGCGGGGAACAACTGGATGCTAGTTGATGACTATTGTGGCTGAAATGAGGATCTAAGGTACAAAGGCAGGCTGGTGCTGTGGTGGAAATAACAAGGAGAGCATGTCATACTGAAGGGTTGGTGGTAGGGAGCGTGTGGGGTCTGTTCAGGTTTGCCCATCGCTCTGTGCTGGCTAAGACTTGTGCGCAGTTAATGTGGATCACAGGAACAAAGACAGGGCCCCCCCCCCGCGGGGCAAAAGGTGAGCGGGGTGGACAGCAGACGGTCCATCAAGTGCAAGGTCAAGGCTTGTGGAGCTTCGACACAGGGGCTGGTGGTTTCCGCAGCTAATGCAATTCTAATGCAAATCTCTCTTGTCAGGCCAACGGGGTGGAGTGCAGTTAGGGTGCATGGCTGGATTTGGGTGATCTCTCATATTACCCTTATGATTGATCACCAGCCCCGTGCCTCAGTCAATAAGACACTGGGAAAGGAGACAGCAAGGTGTGCTGGCCAGGCACCCAAAATAAGCCTCATTCCAGAGAAGCAAGGGCAATCCTAGAGTTTTTAAGGTTGGGCTATCAAAGGGGCTATAATTCATATATAGTGCCTAACCTTATCATTAGCCAATGATGTGCGTTGAATCGGTGACACGGGCCAATCAGCTTTCAGTTGGGGCCGGTGCCGCTGTGGCCCCACCCCTGAATACGCTCCTGCGGAGAAGAGCGATAGTGTCTCCAGCGCAACAGTGTTTTCACCTTTAAACTGTCTGTTTCTGGCACCTTTTTTGTTAGTGTGGCCGCGTGATAATTTGAAGAGGCCGCCCTCATCTTGCTTCCTGTGCCGAATTAACAAAAGCTGCCATTGTCTGAACCTTCCTGCCGCAGCCTCGATCGGGCTAATGGAGCACCTCTGCGTCCTGCAGACTGCTACGGTTTTACATTTTTTATGTATTTTCATTGATTACAGTTGTGACATTAACCGCTGTTTTATACTGTGCAGCATCCTAAACATCGAACATTCAAATTTAGAAGAGAAAGCTCCTTTCAGTTCAGTCAGACATTTAACACTGTCACCCTGTGTTGGTAGTATAAGTTTGTCTTACCAGATTTCTTACTTCCAAACCACAGTGAAGATCAATACTTCACCCGGGTCTTGAGTCGATATGAAACAATCCCATATTTTTCCATCCGTAAGCATCAGGTCTGGGCCACACCATTTCTCATCTTCAAAGAGACAGGAAGACACACTCCATGTTTTCCCTGCCCATGTCTCCGAGGCAGAGCCAGTGGGAAATCACTCCTGCGCTGACCGGCCTCTCGGACACGCAACACCGGCCTCATTGCCGCTGCTGCGGATCACCCTCGGACGGTGCCTTGTCGGTCCTCGCCACCTCATTTCCTGGCTCACTCCATCCTTCCAGGTGCCCTCCATTACATTCTAATTTCCTCTGTGCTCCCGACGGCAGCTTATTGAATTTTAATAACCATAATAGACCCTCCTTTTCTTTCGTGACGACTGTTCTCATAAGCTCATTTTTAATGTGATCCAGACTCTCTGTTTGCTGCCTGCTGTAACTGTCTAGCTTTCTAGTACTAGCATACTATACCAGTACATGAACATTAGACACATGCAATGTAACATAAACCCGTGTGCTGTGAGTTCTTTTTGTGGGCAGCCATGTTGTTTTAGTGGTAGGATTCTTCTCTACCATGTGGGAGGTGTGGGTTAAACTCCAGGCCACTCTAGCGAGCTTTTTGTTGTATGTGCATGATGACAACAAAGACATTATATTAAGAATAGATATTCCTGCAGGTCACAGCGAAACATCTAATCTCATAGTTATGCTAACAGGGACACCCTGGATGAAATTCTAGTCTATAGCGGGACACAGATCTTGACCGATGCAGGGTCTTCTGCCTTCAGTGTGAGAGATAGAAGAGCTCGAGTCTAGCTATGGGCTGCTCAAATATATATTTTTCAGACCTCAGTCCTGATAAAGTCATTTTAATTCTCAGGGTGTAGCAGCCGATATGAATTCTTGACTGCTGTGAGCTGGCAGGATTGCATGAACACCAGACTAACAATGGTGAACAGAGAACAGAGCATGAGTATTTTAACAGATGTGGATTAGCGCAGCTTTACAGGAACTCTCGGGGCCAATAACGAGCCGCGTATCAAACTCCCACCCTCATAACACAATCTACAGTGTTCTCTCATTGGTCTGTAGGCGTAGCTATCCTGCTTCACATTCCAGGGCTGCAGTGACATCAGTAAGCCTTATTAGCCTTATTCCTCACTGATAGCTGTCACATGTTTTAATGTATAAATAACATGCAAATCAAAAATTTAAGGTTTCTCTCAGGTATTTAGTTTAGCTTATTACATGTTATTGCTCAAAAGAAAACCTTTGATATTTGTAGAGAGGAGGGGCTAAGCCCAGCTTATTGCTTGTGCTCTAGTTACTCATCGGACATTGAAACTTGTCCAGGGCTGAGCACTTGACTGTTCCTGTAATGTGGACTAACACCATTCTTTGCGCTCTTTCTGATTGCTGTGCTTTGAAGGCGCCCCCTGGTGTCTGAAAACCACAGGCGCAGTCGTAAAACCGCAACACAATCGGATTCTGATTAGCTAATGTCTTTGCACTTCCTGACATATTTGCCATGAGACAGCTGAGTTCTACAAATATGTAATTGTAAATTAACTGCTGGAGACGACAGCAACATGCGTGTAACAGAGGGGTTCGAAGGGGTTATGCAAATTAAGGGGTTATGAAGGCGGGGAAACCTGGACCTTAACAGCTGTGAATAACTGTGGCTCCTTCACTGTAAGGAGATCAGGTGTGAATCCCCAAGCATGTGAATCCCCAAGATCAGGTGTGAATCCCCAAGATCAGGTGTGAATCTCCAAGCGTGTGAATCCCCAGGTTCAGGTGTGAATCCCCAAGTGCGTGAATCCCCAAGATCCGGTGTGAATCCCCAAGATCCGGTGTGAATCCCCAAGATCAGGTGTGAATTTCCAAGCGCATGAATCCCCAAGTTCAGGTGTGAATCCCCAAGATCAGGTGTGAATCCCCAAGACAGGACGGCAGGAACAGTGGAAACAGCGAAAGGGCTACTTATAGATTCACATGCGTCTGAAGACAGAAAATGTAAAAAAATAAAGAAACAAAGACATGGTACTAATTAGACTAAAGACTAATTAGACTAATAGTCAAATCCTTTGTTATATCCATAATTTCACAACCATGTAGTTCACTGATTTCATTTCAATTCATTTTATTATTGACCTTGGTTTTATACTGACCAGTGTGATAAGTGAGAGAGTATATATTGAAATTTAATAAAATGTAAATAAGCAAAACAGTTATTAATATTTCTTAGAAAATATCACATCATCATCTTATGTTTTTGATAATTTTTAACCGAAATTCTTTTCATCAGACTGTAATAGGACAACGTATGTCTTTTTGATATTTTGGTCCAGAAAACAATCATTTCAAAGCCATTTTATGGTTACCAAGCAACTGCCCTTAAAACTACACTGAAGCTGGAGGTTTCGCAATGCCCGTGGATGATGATTAGACGTGACTCCTGACACGCAGGGTTCTAGGAGAGCTGTTATTTGGGAAGACACCCGCCCTGTCGCTGCTCTGCTTGGGTCTGTGTGACATAAATCATACTGACGGAAACAGGCCTTTCTGTCCACATGCTAATTTACCTAACATCAATACTGCGTTTATTACGGTATCGGGTTTGGGGAGAATCTCAGTTACCTCATTTCTATGCTTTATCTACCATACACTTAGGGAATGCTCTATTCATAAGATTTATCAAAATGCCACTGGTTCACCATGTTTCAAATCTAATTCAAGTTTGCCTCAGTGCCTCATTGTCTTTCCTCCCTTTCTACATTAAAAATACCCCCTCAAATTGCTTATTTACCTGTTGTAGAACTTCCAGTAATCTTTCGGGATAATGGCGATCTGTGCAGCGCATGCTTCGATCTATGTCTCTATTTTTCACCCACTGCAGTTGCATGTCCCTGTTGGTGACAGAAGGCTGACAAGGCTGAGCTGCAGATCACCTGCGGGGAACCTGGGGGAGTTGAACTGAAACTGGCCCCGAGCGTGAAATTTTAATCTTCATTGAGGTGAAGGCACCAAGACTCAACCGAAAAGCAAGACTGTATAAACTCAGGTTGGAGATCCACAAACGCTATGGCAAAAAAGGCAAAAAGCAGGTGAACCCAAAGCTTGGCAAAATCACTCTGCTAAGCCTGGGATTTGAACCAGCAACCGCCTGATAATGGACACAAAACCTTAATCTACAGCGACATACCATCATATTGGTATCAAGACAAGAAGCCAGATGGTTAAACCAATGATTTGGACTGAAATATGTGGTTATAGACCAGCCTAAGAAATGCTGCACCTGCTGACCGTGTGACCTTAATTTGTGATCACGAGAACATTGAATAACAAAAGTGCAGTTTAAGATCAGCATAACTAGCGCTCTGTTTAAACCTGCCCACATTCCACTACTATGCCATCCACTGTCCTGATTAAGAAATGCCCAAATAATAATTCACTTGAATGCTCTGTAACCTCAATACAGCTAGAGGATGTTGTACGGTTGACACATAATGTCATTGCTCTGTAATTTGATTATTTGAACATGCAAATTTTCCACATGTGGCTGTTTAATGCATCCATTTGGACCTGATGCCCTAGACTTCCTCAGGTTCAATCAAGGGATGGCACTCCATTTTATTAACTGATTATTATTGTCACACTACACTTGAGGCATGAGGATGGTGTGGCTGTCAATATTAGTGGGTCTTATTTAGTAAAAGATCTAAGCTCTGTGCACTTCCTGTCACTGGAAACTTACAGAACGGATGACCGACATTTCACCCCGGGTACCATTCTCACTCCCCCTGACTTCGGAAACAGAATATGGTGACAGTCATGGGACCGCTGCTCACCTGAGGGTATGACAGCATCATGGTTTGACAACAGGAGACTCTGGAAACACCTTTTAACGTTTTAGTCGCTGAAGATATCCCAGTAATGGTCCCACTTATAAGACAAACTCATAAGAAGATCTAAAAGGTCAAAGGTCAGCGTTAAGAACTCTAAATGCCATCCTAGTATTTGGTCTGCTCATAAACTTTGAAATATATAATAAAAAGATCTTGTGGGGATTCCCTGGAGATCTCCATGTGGAACCATGTGACCTGCGGTTTAGAGAATGAAAAAATTTAACAGGCAGAGGATTTTCCTTCAGGAATTACCGAGTAGGCTGTAGTTGATTCCACACTACATACAAATTAAACACAAAAAAATAAATAAGATGTTTTGGCAGACAGTGGAGGAGATGGGAATCGGAAATCCCAAATAAACATGTGTACTGGCTGCAGGATCCATAGTCGAGGTTCTCGGGGGTGAAGCCAAACACAACATACTCATGCGCACCAAGGGATCAGTGTCAATAATCAAGACAAAAACACCCTGTTCATCTAATCCTGCTCTCTGTGCAGGAATGGCCACAACCCCCATAAATCTCAATCCTCAGCTTACAATAATGAGAGGCAGGGGCTCTTCTATGATTATTTTTTTGGGATTTGGGGAGGGGGCATAAATAGGAACCACTCATTCAGAGGGGCCAATCTTATCATTAGCTGGTGGTATTTTTTGAATCAGTGAGTGACAGGGGATGGGCACTCCGTCTGCCAATCAGCTTTCAGCTGGAGGAGGTGCCTCTGTGGCCCCACCCCTGTACAACATACCTGATGAAAAGTTTCAATGACAAGTTCAAAAACTGCATGAGATTATATAGTGTAAAGTATACATCTGTTACATAACATCTGTTGTTAATGAAAAAGTGACGCCCAAAAAATAAACGCTCTAACTTTTCACTAGACAGTATGTCAACACCACCATTCTTTTTAAAGACAACACAAAAGACCCCCCTCCATCTTAAACCTATGTACCAAGAGAAGAGTTTAATAAAAACACACGCACACACACACACACTGGCAGGCTATTCCCCGATCTTAATTCAGCTGGTATTTGCTGGGGTAAAGGCACAGACCGCTCTGAGAAAAATTATCTGCTCCTGACATTATTAAATGCCCAGTCTGATTAAAGAGGGACTCAACTTCAAAGGAGAAGAGGGGGAGCAGAAACCCATCTCTAAGTAAGAGGTCACACTCAAAGCCCTTGAAAGAGAATAACAATTTCTCCCTCCTACATGTCTTGCTCCATCTCACTGTCTAAGAAGGTTAACGGTGTCTCAACCACAGCCGACCATTGTTGTGAGACTTTCATAATTGCTACTGCCACCCCCAACCCAGAAACGTTCTTGCAGGTTTCGTGCCCCTATCCGGAGGACTGTGCCGCCCCAGGACTCAACGAGTCGGGCAGCTTTTTTGAAATGCCGCTACCACAGTCAGCTGCCACGGACCTTGGGAAGTTGTGTCCAACTCTGAGGACAATATCAGCCAATAGCATGAGGAGTTGGGCGTCCTTAGAACCCATGCTTTTATTTCCCAGGCTCTAAAGGACGTCTTGAATGGCTCCAAAGATCCTCATGTCATTGAGTCGTAAATGTTTTCACTCCCACAAGGTTGCGTCACGTAATGACATTTTTCCTGGAAGCGCATTGAAAATGACAAGCGCTGATCACAGCCTATTTAATATCATGAATTTCTATTAGATTTTGCTACGCACAATCGGCCAGATATAACGTTTAATCCTACTTCGGGGCAGTTCGGGATCAAAGAAACATCATTAATGTTTATTTCTAGATCGGCAAAGAGATAGGTAACCTTGTGTTCATAGGTAACTCATTTGTGCTTAACCACTATGTTCCTTTCATCTTATGACAACATTTTATGTCAGGCAGCTAGTGAACAGAATAATTAAACCCAAGCGAAGACACATTGATATATTGCTTTATTAAAGGACTTACGATGCCAGATCTAGGAATGGAAAAATCCATCTTACAAACCTTCTTTACATATGCAACAGCACAAAGCTCTGAGGTCATGTGGAGAAGTGCTGAAATGTGGAATTGCTGACTCTCACTCATACAAATTCAGGGAATATTTTGAGTGATATACCTTGGGCCAAGGATGGAATGGTGGTTCGGTGAGCAGGACCAGGGGGTTGTGGGTTTGATTCCTGGCCCCAGCTCCATGTGTGGGGAACCTGTCTATTCTTCCTCTTTTTTGCTATATTTAAGAACTCAAAACACTTAATTACCAGCATGTACAAACATATCGGCACTGGTTCACTGAAAAACATAAAATATGGCACAACAGTAAAAAAAATAGAAGAAAAGACATGCAAAATTAATGAATACAGTAAAAATAACAGATTCATAGAAAACACTGTACAAGATGTTTTACCAAAATAAATGAGCAGTTTCATATGCAAAACTGACTGCAAAGTTTATGGGAACAACATGCAGAGAATTTCCTACAGCCACTACAGTTTTCTTCTAAATATATTTAGTATCCCATAATGCATGAGTGTGCCCTGTGATGAACTGGCATCCCGTTAGGGGTAACCCCCGCTCTGGCTTTTCTGGGATAAGCTCCACGCACTCCATGACTGGATTAGTGGTTACGGATGAGTTATGGTTGGACCTCGCCCTATTGTTTCGACTGGGTGAGCAAGACAACGGAATTACATCCATTCGTAAAGCATAAACATGCATGCGAGGCGTGGCAGAGGATTTGCCGCATGAACCGACGCGCGTATCCCAGTGAGAAGTGAGTAATCGCTCTACAGGGCCAAACTTAGAGGTGGGGGGGTTGAGAGTCGGCTGTTGGGGGCTGGGGTGAGCCAGGTAGGGTCAGCTGCAGGACCCGAGGCTGACTCCCACCTCCTCTCTTCTGGCAACATGGGGCACAGTTTCACCTATGTTACCATATGGTGGCATCGGATGCTGTCCAAATCAAACCCCGCCCACTCTCATCAGGCTGCAGGTAGCCAGCCCAGTACAGGAAGCCTGAACTCTTGCTCAGTCATGTTTGTTACTTGGATTTTAGTTATTATCCCTCATTTTTCATTGTTTATTTCATCCTTCTGACAGCTGGTCGAGGTGAGGTCCGATCAGTGATATGACCTCAGGTCAGAACTTTTCAAGGGCCTGGACTCTAAACTCAGTTTTTACCACTCACTCCTGAGCTTTTATTCTAATAAACGTGCTAATAGTCAAGGCCAGTTGAGGTTTCATTTTTTTATTGGTTTGAATAAAATACTTTTGCTCCAGTCGTGTTTGATGTTTTTCTGCTACAGAGAATAATATTTTTTGGATCGATGGGAACCTTGATGTTACAATTCCTCAGAAAGTCTCACATTAAGCTAATAACCTGCAAGTTAATCTTACAAGCTACCCAGATAAAAGTATCCAGATCAATAGATCAGGTTTAATAAGTTAACCGGCAGGAACATTTCTGTGGTTCACATATACTACAAAAGTATTGGGACCCCTGGTCATTACATCTACAGGAACTTTTACGACATCCCACTCTAAATCCATAGGCATCGATATGGAGTTGCCCCCCCCTTTGCAGCTATAACAGATGCCACTCTTCTGCAAAGGCTTTCCACAAGATTTTGGAGTGTCTCTGTGGGAAGTTTTGCCCATTCATCCAAAATAGCATTTCTGAGGTCAGGCACAGTTCTTGGACGTGAAGGCCTGGCTCATAATCTCTGTTCTACTTCCTCCCAAAGGTTTGATGGGTTGAGGTCAGGGCTCTGTGCTGGCCAGAGAAGTTCTTCCACATCAAAGTAACCTGACCATGTCTAAATGGACCTTGCTTTGTGCACTGGAGCACAGTCATGCTGGAACAGAAAAGAGCCTTCTGTTCCACCGTTCCCACAAAGTTAGATACATAGAATTGTCCAAAATGTCTTGGTATGCTGAAGAAATAAGAGTTCCCTTCATTAGAACTATGGGGCCTAGCCCAACCTCCTGAAAAACACCCCCAAACCATTATCCCTCCTCCAGAAAACTTTACAGTTGACACAATGCAGTCAGGCAGGTAACGTTCTCCTGGCATCTTCCAAACCCAGACTCCTCTATCAGACTGCCAGACAGATAAGTGTGATTCATCACTCCACAGAACATATTTCCACTGCTCCAGAGTCCAGTGGCAGTGTGCTTTACTCCACTCTATCCGATGCTTGGCATTGTGCTTAGTGATGTGCTGATCGGTCATGGAAGCTCATTCCATGAAGCTCCAGGTGCAGAGTTATTGTGCTGGAGTTAATGCTAGAGGGAATTTGGAACAGAGTGTTGTTGACTTTTACACACTATGCGCCTCAGCACTTAGTAACCCTGCTCTGTTACTTTACATGGTCCGTCACTTCATAGCTAAGTTTCTGTTGTATCTAAACGCTACCATGTTGCAATACTGTCACTTACAGTTGATTGTAGAATATCTAGCAAGGAAGATATTTCACAACTGACTTATTGCAAAGGTGACATCCTGTGACAGTATCACGCCTGAATTCACTGAGTTCTTCAGAATGACCCATTATTTCACACTGCATGGCTAGGTGCTTGATTTCATACATCTGTGGCAATGGGTCTGAATGAAACACCTGAATTCAATGATTGAGAGGTATGTCACAATACATTTGTTCATAGATTAGATCTAGCAAACTATGCTAATACGAATGACACTATTATGGCATTTTTGGGCAGATTGCTCAGTCCCAATATATGACACCATGGATACTCCTATTTTAAAACATATAAAAAAAAGAAGGAAATGTTAGGTTTGAGATGCATGATGAGCACTCTGGATGAACAAAAGATGTGAATAAGTGTTTAGCATGTGGCTAACCAGTGAGCCTTTGTCAGGAGCTGAACATTGCACATCGTGACATAACCGAGACGGTTAGTTTGAGGGAAGCATGCGGATGCCTGCTGATATGCGCTTTGATGATTATCTTCCTGCCCTCGCTGCAGCCCTGTGGGACAGTATAATTACAACTTTCCATTTTTCCACAGCGGAATGGTTACATTAAAAAAAAAAAAAAAAACTCATCACCGTCTTATTTAGCAAAATGCCCCGTCGTCGTCGCCGCCCTTTAAACAAGGATGTTTAAACTGTAGAAGGGACCTGAACGAAGGAATGGCTTTTCGTAGTAGAAGAGGCTCTGTGTTACATGGATACATCAAAGGTCTCTGAATGGTAACAAATAAAAGACGATTTGGGGGAGAAGCTCTTTTATTTGTGTGCACGAGCGCATGCCGACGTATCAGCCCGGCTGCAAAAACAAACTGCAGTAGCACAACGGTAGTCTCTACAGTTTAATTCAAATCCTCATCACAAAGATGGGCGCTCAGGTATAGTTTCCATAATTATCGTCAGAGGCAATTACGCAGTTATCTCCGACCACAGTTATAGCAGCGAACATAAACAAAAACTGAATTAATAGCTTCTTAGAAAAATCACACTCAAGTGAGGCGGCAAGGACGCTTAGCATGCAGACATAATTACATCTGCACAGCACGACGAGTGATGAATACAAGACACGCAAACCAAAATAGGAAAATACGCTCAATTGATGAAAATAGTTTGATAAATTTGGTAAAAAAAAAAAGTATGATTACTTCCGTCAGCTGTTACGTGAGTTCCCTCATACGTAAAATGCACTCATCGTCATGTGAAGGCGATGTGAAAGTCTGAAAAAAATGTCAAGGCGAAATTGCAAATTGGACTCGGAAGTACAAGGGCAGCGGGCAGACATACCTTAAGAGTTCTGACAATCCAGCTCAAGGGAGTTTAATAACGAAAAAGGTTGTTCCTGCGTGCGTATAGTTTGAGTGTTTGCAGGCTTGACACATCCCCTGGGGTAGGAGTGCTTCAGCAGAGTGTACCGAAAGGGCACCTTTTATCCACCTCACGATGACGGTTCACGCAAACACGTTCCTCCCAGTCTCAGCCCATGTGCCTCATAATTGCGCATATGTTTAGTAGCAGTTAAAATCTAATTAAATTCTCAGAATCAATGACATCACATGGGAATTTACCCTAGTTCCTGGTGCCATCTGCTTCGTTGTCTTGTGGAACAGGTGATTCTGGTAGCTAAACACTTGCCTTGGGAATCTATTTCAACAGAGCTATATAACATCCCTTCAAAAACATGAGCAATTCTTCCCTGCGAGTCAGTTAACACCTTTATTCACTGGAGAAGTCTTGGATCTTATTTGATAGGGATCACAGATGTGCAGTGCAGAAAAATAATTAACTATTAAAGGCTTGAACAGACACAAGGTTAACGGAAGAGTCAGGTGCACTTAAATTTACATGTACTTTAGCAAATGCTTTTACCCAGTGCAATATATAACAAACAAGGTCATTAACAAACAGAGGAATCCGGAACTCCAAAAACCTTTAGATCAGAATTACTTGCATTTCTTGGTAACACACGGAAGAGTTAAGTCTGAAGATGCAGAAATTATGATCCTTATTAGCATGCAAATTACTTTATTAAAAATGAGTCAAATCTTGCTTCTGACACTGTGCGGGTCGACCGCTCGGAGCTGTGCTGAGGTACAGTAAGTGTCATCAATCCAATCAAATCGAGGAGCTTTTGAGAGTGATACCTCTGCATGGGGCCATCTGTTGCCGTGACGGCGGCGGAGCAGCTGCAGATGTGAGAACCTCGCTGAACTCATCGTTTTCCCACAATCATGTTTCATCTGCAAGGGCAGGTCAAGGTCTGCTTCTGTCCGGCAGGATGCCACGCTCCTGGGCCTGCGTTAAGTCCTTTTAGCATGGCCGGATAGAGATTTCTGGCCTGAGCGAATGAAAATATTTAGGATTTGCTAGGGGAGAGATGGAAAGGCAACACCAGAAATGAATCAAAAAGAGGAATGTAGAAAGATACTGAAAATGCACACTGGGGCGTGTGGCAGCAGTGTTAAGCAAAGACTGAAAGGTATTGCTTGCCTTAGAGAAAAACAAGTCTAATTACCAGAAAAGAATCACTGTTGATGGTAAATCTAGGCAGTATAATACTCTGTGCAAGTGAAGCAAGGAACTCCTTCTGTAAAATAAAGGAATATCTCAAATCCAAATGTATGAAATAGGAGGGCGTTAGGATAAACTCAGTGGCAGCTTTTCAGAATTGTGGATTCAATAGCGAAGGGAGTGAATTACGCTGGATTTGCAAGTATTACAGTTCAAGTCAATAGATCGGCCCGATCATATGATTGTGTGCATGTCCTGCGATGGGCCTGCCCCCATTCAGGGTCACTCTACCATGGACCGCTTTCAGGTTCACCACAACCCTGCACGGGTAACACTTGTTTTACATTTATATTGTCCAAAGCAACATACAGGTGAGGTACATAGAATATTACAAACATGTGCTGTCAAGGAGTCGACTAGGCGTGAGGGCAGCTAGGCTGAGCCTCCAGTGGATGCCCGGGTACGAGTGTCAGCAGTACTGGAGCAGGAGCTGCACAACATCTCCCAAACCAAAGCAAGAACCAAATAATAACTATTCAAATAACCTGAAATGGCAACACTAAAAGCATTCAGAGAACATGAAATGGTATCAGGATTAGTAAGAGGTTATGGAAAAGAAATGCAGATTCCAGGACTGATTAAAATAATTATTCCCAGATTAGTTCATCTCAAACCTGAATGAGTATTTAATGGCAAACAAATCATGCACACAAAATATTTTAATATTGTTTTTCATCCAACAAAAAAAAGCAATAGCGGATTATTTTTTCATTAAAATTCTCCATCCTTTTGTGCCAGATATTTGAAAACAATTGCCCTCAAGATTATGGGCTTGTTCCATATTTTGAATGCATCTTAAGGTGATGTGTAATAACTCCTACTGCGGAGGTCATGGCCCCTGACTAGGGTTAAGGTTAGATGCATATTTTCTTGATGTCTTTCCAAGCTCTGTGTCCAAGGCTTGCTGTTTTTTCAGACAGAATGATGCTTCTCATAGTCATCTTCTGCTAGCCGTCCTCTCCTTGTCCCTGGAACAAAGGTACCCCCCCCACACATATAAACAGCTGCCTACACTAAGATGAATTCTGGTAATAGATATGGAGATCTCCACTCCAGTGGTCTCTCCAAAGGAATCCATCTTTTGATTCAGCTTCAGCCCTTTCCTGAAATGCCAGAGGTAATTATCATAGGATGCAAGGTCTTCATATGTTATTTATAAACCTCGCTGCTCCTTTTTATGTTGTTCTCTTATACATGCTTATTACCTACAGTGTCTCTTTTTCTAAATGCGTGAAACTGAGGCCCTTGAATTTCCACAAGGCCCACTGTTCCACAGACAGTAACGGAAGATTAAACAGACTAGAGAAGATTTTCACTGAGCATATTCCTATAGAAGTTTGGCAGGGTCCTGCATATGCGCTTTGGTCATCCCTCAGCCTCAACGAACGAATATAATAGACAAATGGGTCTTGAAATCATGTGAACATGTGGACTCCGAGCTGTCACAACTGGGACTGGATCCAACTGCGATAGATGCAATGGTTTTGGTGTAACTGGCTCCAGTTTCAACAGAAAAAAAAACGTAAATTCTTACTCTCACAGAAGCTTAATTTGACATCTGCAGGTGACGGGATTGGCGGTGTTCTTTAATCCCCCTTCCTGCTGCAATATCTTTGAGTGTCATGAATAATTGGAGGAAAAAAAATGTATCGTAGAGAGACAAGATGGGTGCAAGATTAAATTCCGGGATTTGATGTGGATTTGCAGTAAGTGTCTTTGAGACTACAGAAGAGAACAGCCAACTTAGTATGTAAAACGAATGTTGTTCTATCTAATGGGGTATCATGGACATCATACAAATCTTGGTACACAGAAGTTTTATGTGTAAAAGATCTCGAAACAGCCCATGGCAAACTCAAAATGTCAAAAGAGAGATTGTTTGGGAATTAATCAGACTTTTAGATTATATAAAATTTCGCCCTTCAGACATGCAGTTTTACCAGATCATTGTGTACAATATTGCAAAATGCTCAGTTATGTCAGATCGGACGTATATGTAAAAGCCTGTGACAGACAGAATCCTGTCACATTAACTTAGCACCTTCTATAAAAGGTTAATCTGTTTAAGCAATTACCACCAGATGACCACCTGACAAGTGCCGCCCACTTACGGTGAATTGTAAGTGCGCCGAGTTCATTAATGTTTTTAAAAAGGTTACGGCAAGTTAAAAGTGAAGGCTTGACATTCGGCATTTTCTGGGATGCCATCGCCTCGGGTTAAGAAAGGACAAGGAAAATGTGCAAAAGTACCCGATTTTAAAAGTACTTTAAGTGTGGTAAATGTCACAGAAAAGAGACTTCAGCTATCCATCCATCCATCCATCCATCCATTGTTTATCCAGGACAGGGTCACTGGGGCTTATTACTGGAAGGACTCAATATTCTAGATCTTTATGGCCGTGTGCGACAGTTGCATTGTAATGCTTACTTGTTTAGCCACACTTGATTAAAAAGGGACTAAAGACAGTGAAAAACAAATACAAGGCAGTGCAGAACAATACAGGAGAGTGTAAAAAAGCACAGAAAATAGTAATAATAATAGTAAATGCTCAGTAACAGTGCTGTAAGTACAGGTGCCATGGGTGTAATTGTCATAGAAGACCTGGGCACAAGGTTGGGAATAGGCAGCACTATTTACAGACACCAAGCTGCCTAGATGCATGTGGACTGTGGACCCGTGTGCCATGCAGAGAACCAGCAGTTCCACGCACACACAGAGCGGGGCGGCGGGACTCAAACCTCCAACCATAAAGGTGCGAGGCAAAGGCGCCGCCCACTGAGTCGCTGCGTGTGGCTTCCTCTGTTCATTCAGGCCAGTAGCGAACATGGCGGCAGCATCCCTTTACGTAGTCATAACTATTCAAAGGACGAGCCGGTCGGCTTGTTGAATACGCCGTTTCCAGGTGCGCAGGCTGACGCTCACAGAACGCACGGACGGTCCCAGGAGCCTTTGCTCAGCCAAGGGCGCGGGGGGCTGGTCGGGGGTCTCAAGGCTGTGCTCCAGCTGAACATGCTTAATACGGTGAACCGTCACAAAGACACAGTGAGAGGCAGAGCTGCTGTGGCTTCCCAAGTGACTCCCAAACATGCTAGCGGTGGATGGATGGCTACTGGTAAGTCCGCCCCCCCCCATGCTACCCCCACCCTCGCTCACGATAAGCAGGAACAAAGGACCTTTCAAAGCACAAGGGCCCCAACCGTAAAAATCTAGATCAAAATAATTTTAAATAGCCTCCTAATTCTCATGGTGAATAATGAACTGTGCATTTGAAAAAAAATGATTGATTCCCTGTATTCCCAGTTACTGTGTGAGCCCGGGACAACATTACTGCTTGTGACCATGACCCCAGAAAGTCATTCAGCGGTGACTGTAACTCTAGCCGGAGGTGACTGTAATTCTCTATTGTGTCTCACTAGGTACTGTATCCAGATCTTTTGCTACTTCTTATTTTCATCATATTGGAGCTAATGGAAAAAAGGAATTCTGCAGGAAAGTGCTGGGGGCTTGAAGGCTTGTATCTTGGGCAAACTCACTGATGAAATACCTGATGAAATGGACAGTGGCACTTGCTGGAACGTTGTGATTCCCTAGCTGTCATTAGCTGAGTAGACTGGGTGCAGATGTCAGCAACAACATCCATACACACCTCTGCCGCACATAAGCGCCTATTTAGTGCAGGGTTGTGGAGAAACTGGAGCTTATCACTGAGCACACAGATCAGGGGACGGCCTGGATGCTGTGCCAGACCATGGCAGGGTACACACTCACACATACCTATACCTACACTCACACATACCTATACCTATACCTACACTCATACATTTCACCTTTAAAAGCGATACGTGCGAAAATACGTATTTTATGTGCATTTGCACCGATATGACAAGCAATTATCATGCATTTTAACTTTTATATGCTAATTTTAACTTCATTTGTGGTATATAGGTTAAAATGCACGGTAATTTCTTGTCATATTGGCGGAAATGCACATTAAATACATACATATTTGCACTTTTGATTTAATGTATTGCCGCACGTATCACTTTTGAAGATGAATGCATACCAGCGTATCAGTTATGTCAATCCCTGGTAATAATGGATTGCCACACACTTCTTAGGTTGACTTGTGGTGTGAAAGGTGCTATATCAAAATAAACTTATTTAAATATTACATATTATGGCACCAAATCAGCTGAGCAAAATATTGGAAGTGCAGGAGGAAACAGACGCAGGGTGGAATAACCTCACTCCGCCTATGGGAACGGGGGTGGAAAATGAACCCCCCCCCCCCCCATGTTGGAGGTAGGAGGCAACTGTGCTACCTACTAAGTCACTGCACCCCCACAGCAATACCAGATGCTGAAACAACCACTAAATGGACCGCTTTCGAAATGCAAATGTTGTCATCAGCTTGTCATTTTGGCAACGCTTCCTGGAGAAACTCAGGAGCCGGAGTGGGGTGCAGCAGAGAAGGAAGCCGGCTTTGGACTGCATGGGTGTGCAGACGGAGGATGACAATGCTGGCCCATGAATCATGCAATAATGAAAGGAGGACAAATGCACAGAATAGAGAGGCTGTATAAAGGCAACTGGCACCAGCTCCGATTTGAGTAATGGGCCAAAAGGCCAAGACCCGATGTAAGCGCGCAGCTCCCAGCAGTGGACACCAGTGATTTATGGCTTTCCTGTGAGCTCAGGTGCTTCCCGGCCAGCACGGCATGCGCAAAACCCATTTTTAATTTCACTCTTCCAGGCTTGTTAAGCAGTCTGAACCCATAATGTGAGAAGTCAATTCAAAGCAGTGCTGGTTCCGTAGAGCTCCATTTAACACCTTTACTTGGAGCCAGCACAATAACATCTCCTTCCAGACCTTCAAGGACTGAGAACGAGTGCAGGAAACACACAGCTGGCTACTGGCTCGTGTGGGGAGGGGGGGCATGTGGTTAGTCATTGGCTTATGTAGGGTGCGTAGCTGGTCATTGGCCAACAGCTGGCCTGTCCCATGCATAAAAGAGTCATCCGGAATCTTCTGACACCTGTGCGATCCGGAATTCTGCACTGTGGCAGGATGTGGTACATTGCACAGATTCATGGTGCATACGCTGAGGTGGATAGAAGCCAGAATGTTCTGCCCACTTCATCCTGTCTCAGACTCTAAGATGATTCTTCAGGATAGGCATGTGGTGATCACGCCAGGAGAACCAAACAGTTAAACATCATCTTGAGTTTTTCCTATCCTGTTATTTAACAAGCCATGAACAATATTGCGCAGTGAGTTAGACACTAATATATGCATCCGATGCGTGCAGCTAAGTCAACTGGGCTATTGTTTTCATAGTGAAGTAAGACGAACTGGCCTTTCAGCATAATGGGAATCCTTGGGTTTGATAAAAAGCATTTTCATTTTGCCTAGTGAGATCGGAAAGCATATGTAGTCAAGTTAATTACCCCAACTTGAATTTAAATGGAGGAAATATTTATAGCATACTTAACAGATAATAGCTAGCTTATTCTGGATAATTAATTGAAAAAATTCTATTACTTTTGCTAGCTAGCTATGCAACAACTGTAAGCTTTGCCCAAAGAGTCATATTTACCTTACAGTTGAACCCATTAATAATAGGCTGAATATGTCATGACCTGCTCATCCGATCCCCGTGTGTGCCACGCCCCCCTCGTTACCTCGTGTTACTTCCTGATTGTGATCGCCTGTTGCCTGTTATGTTCAGCCTGTCCTGTGTATTTAGTCTGCGTCTGGGTTAGTTTTCCCCTGGTCGGTCATTAACGTTCGTCCTGTGCTGTTCACCATGCCTTAATAAATCCCCGTTCACCTTCCTTCCTGGCTGGATCACTGTTTGCTTGTCTGCTCACGTCCTACTGGTTTCAAACTCTCCATCATTTATTGGATGAGCAACTGGAAGATTTAAGGATAAACTTATAATGTTTAGAATTTAAAAATCACGTTAAGCACACTGTTCAAAGGTACAAAAGCAAGACGCACCTTCAATCATCAACCTTCCACTTAAGGCTCCATCTTTCCCAGTATTTTTCAATATTTGTTTATTTTCTCAGAAATTATTGAATTTGTGATAACTTCTCTGCTACCAAAACTTAATGGAAACTTACAGTATAGCTGAGCAAATATATTGCATGACAAGACGTCAGCTGACAAGACAGGGACTTAAGGTGAACTGCAATTTGGAGGGTGACACAAAGGGAAGCTGCCCAAATAAATCTGCATTCGAGATGCTTCTGAGGAGATCGGCGTCCCGTCGATGTCCCCCCGATGGATACGTGTGGTGCTGTGTCACTCTTCCCACAACACTTTAACATCACCACAATTACTCTAATAGGCAGGACCTCTCTCCTGGAAGCCTTAACCTACTTAATAGAGCTATTGCACAGGCAGAAAACAAAACAGAGCAGCAGGCCCCATCACACGCTCCTCTCCTGAGAAAGACAGGCTTGCGCTGGCTGGCTGCCGCTGTCACTTTCTCAAAGGGCTTCCCTGCGTCCTGTGACACCTTCCCCACCTACTATTGTGTTGGAAGCCAAAGCCGGCAGATCTCCATTGATCTGCTCCAGAGCTGGGATAATTAGACCATTTAGTGCGGGGAACTGGGCTGGCTCGCGGCGCCGAAGCAAGCCTGCATCCGCAGGCCTTTTTTTTCTCCGTCTTCCATTATTTCCAGTAGTAGACTGGGAGAAGACATGTCATGTGAGAGACGGGTTCACTCCTCTTCTTTACACATCTCACTCAACTTCACATTCCAGTTTTACCGTCTGACCTCAACGTAACATAGAGCAAAGTGTACCATCTGTATTTACATTAGTTTAGCGGACGCTTTCGTCCAAGTCAGGCAAATAGCACATTACAAATATACAGGCTGACTGGGAGTCAACTAGACGAAAGTGGAGGTAGACTGAGCTTACAATGGATGCCCAGGTAGGAGTGTAAGAGCAGGAGCTACACAGCAGACAAACTAACAAAGCAAGAACCCAACTAGACTATTCAATGAGCAGAGAATGCAGCATTAAGAACATCCAGGGAGCATAGAGCGCTATCAGGTTAGTAGAGTAGCTCCAAAAACAAATAATTCGCTGCAGCAACAAAAAAAAAAAACAAAAAAAACAAAAAGCACATAATATAACAAGGCAATTAAAAATTGATAAAATAGTCACATTTGAGTTATTGCAGTCATTGTGGGTTACTTTTTTCATTCTGGGTTTCTGGCTTCTTATCTATTTATCTATCTTTTTGTGGTTGTGTGTGTGTGTGTGCGTGTGGCGGAGAGTGTTAAAGTGATTAACTCTGAACCGGAATGTAGGACAAGGCCTCGGGCCTCTTGCTGGGCGCCGGATGCTAAACGCTGACGTCGAAGCCTGAGAGGGCTCCCGCAGGCTTAGTTTGGAGCAAACAGGCAACCCTTCGGGCGTGCAGAAGACGGCACGCCGAAGTGACAGCCCTTCCTGAAGAGCGAGACACCCGGCTGGGGGATTCGTCTGCTGGGCATCAAGCTGCCAAGCGAGCATGAGGGGGATTTGATGCCTCAATCGCGAGTGTGTCAGTGATTCGCCGGCGGGGTCAATCAAAAGAGTGTGTGTGTGGGAAGTCGCTGATCTGTGGCTGTCTGGCCTGATCAATAGCCTGCAGAAAGAGATCCCACAGAGACCCCCCTGTCCAAAGGCACAAAATCATCGAGCAGAACCGTTCCCGCTCCGCAGCGCTAATAGCTACACCTCCCTGACACAGCCTTCAGCCTTTAGCGGGCCGATGGCCAACAGCCTTCGGAAAGTTCCTTCGCTTTAGTTAAAACTCCTCCAAAGAGGCAGAGCTGTGAGCCATTCTTGGTATTATATTTACTACCAGAAATATAACAGATTTCAAACAACTGGGTCATTCGCGGCCTATGATTTGACAAATTGTTAAGTTTCAATCAACAGCCTCCGCTTTATTTATAATATGTTTAAGTCCATCGTCAATGTTTTATGCGTCATTCGCAAGCTGAATAATTGAAAAGTTACCGCTCAGGCTTCTGCCTGAGTAAAGCGGAGGAAAGCAGTTTTCTTTCGTACAGACTGACATTTATTACTAAAGGAAGTCAGTTTTTTTTAAATGTATTTACTTGAAAAGGTGCAGCCTGTGGATACGGAGCACTGCTCATGGTTGGCTGGCCATGGGACAGTCTGTGCAGGTTGTGGCTATTCCTCTATCCTTTACGGAGATTATGAATGAGGGATGTCTGGCCCCTGAGTAGTGATAGCAAGAGCACCGTCTTCAAGAACATGGAGGTTTCGGCCACCATACTTCGTTCCAGAATTGCTTACATCCCATAATCTCACAAGAGGCCACTCCACACCCGTGACTCTCCGACTTCCTGCCCGACTCTCACCTGCATCTCCAGATGGCCGCTTGCCTCACTCTTGATTTCCCAATCAGATAAGGATTTGGGGTCCGCGTTTGCAGAGGCGAGAGATAGTCAGGGATTCGCTTTCAAATAAATCCTGAATAAACCCATTTTGTCAACTGATAAGCGTGGGGGCTTCAGATTGTAGCATTTTGGCGAAGGGCAGCATTAAACACAGCCCTAAAAAACATTTCTTTGCTCACTTGGAGAATCAACCTTATTTGTCTGCATTTGTTTAGAAATCTCCACAAAAAAAGAATTCATTCCTTTAGCTTTCTCCATTAATTAGTTCCAATAGTGATATGAATCTCTATGAAACTCAAATATCAAACAATAATAATAAAAAAACAGTCAGTGCTGTAAAAAGTGAGTTTAACATGGTTTTAAAATAATTTCCTTATTTCCCTTACTCGGTCTCTAGTTGAATGGATGGAAATTGTGTTTAAGTGTTGTGTCTTTCATTGCAGATGAATGCATCTGCGACGTGCAGAACTGCGTTTTGGCTTGGAACACGCATAGCCATTTGGCCAATCATTGTACGGACGGCGATGCTCCTTTCGTAAGCCATAAAAATGCCGGACAAGAGGCGATGGCAGGTAAAGGAGGATTACTGCCTGCAGGTATCACACTATTTGAAATTTAAATCTTTCAACGTAACACCCTGAATGATATCCCAGAGTGTCAGAGGGCACATAAGTAGACACTGCTGCATTCTGGGAAATGTATAGATGCCTCTGGACTGTAAGGGGAAACTGTAGCGCCTGGAGGAAATGAGGAGAAAATGCAAAAGGTGGTCTCCACTTCATCAAAATAATAGGTTTTATCATATTGTGAGGACATTTGGTTCATGAACCCCCCCTCCCCATCACAAACAAACACACACACACACACACAGTGCAGTGACAGTGCTCTCAACTGGGCCACCCGGTTGCCCACTACATAACCAATAAGAAATATCATTTTAATACTCTTAGTCAGATCGGCCAAATGAAGCAATATAAACTTCTGCTCCCATTTGTGGAAAGAGAGGGACTGCGGTGTGGCGGGGAACCTCCAGCTGTCCTGTGAACTCCATCTGCCCGCCACTGTGGAGCTTTCGAGGGTGCAAACTGGGGAGAGCAGCACTGGCTGCGGATCAGCCCGACTCAATCAATACACAGCTGACAGCTCCGGGTGACACGCCATGCTCTGCGGGGCTCTGGATGAACTCCCAGTGCCCCAGCCTTCCTCTTCTCCCCTTCTTTCTCCATCAGGAAGAAAGTTAACACTCCCTCGCGGGACGGTTATTCTTAATCTCCAGCTGCCTTCCAGCAGCACACTCCATACGTGTCAGCCGCTTCTTCTAATTTTTACGACCAGGGGACTCTCCCAAGGCAAAATCATGGATGGGTCTGTGCACGGAGCCTCATTATTTCCTGTCACATGACCATTTCCGCTATCACACTGCTCAGATCCTGCAGTCAGGCAATTACCACAGTGGCCTGATGGATGTTTGGGAAGCATTTGGCGTAGCGAGAGATGCAGTGAAGCGCGAGGAAAAGCAAAGAAGGCATGAGCCTCCACGCTCTGTGCATTTGATTCTGTTTCACATTTATGGGTGAGCTTAGGCATATTTCATTGTTGGAAATAATGTGTCGCCCATACTGTGTCAAACCAGCACAAATTAAGCCCCTTAAAATTTCCAGACTCAAAGTGTTAATTTTTGAGATTTATAAGGCATATGTTACAGTCTTGGTGTTCCTCTTTAATGTTCAGATTTTTCCCTTTTTTTTACAGAACCTCTGTGTATACAGACCCATTTGTACAAACGTTCCATTATCTCTAAAACTCAGAAATGTATGAACACATTTTTTGCATGAAAAATACATATATGCAGCTTAGCTATTAAAAGATATTTTTAGAAGAAAATTGCTACAATCTGAATATCCAAAAAACTGAAATCCATTTCTTTACAACAGAACTATGCAGAGTTACACCTTATTTTCAAAAGACTCACATACCTTTAAATTCCAGGATCTTCTGAGGTTGAGCAGGAGGCCTGATGTGGATTTGGCAGAATTAACTGCTATTCTTTACTCTCCTATTCTTTACCATGTAAGACATGCAATGAACAGAAAAAACACTTCACCTGTTCCCAAAATCATTCAAGCTTTTCCCTAAATAAAAGTAGCTATAAAAACTTAAATACTTATTTTGCATTCTAGCCCTACCCAAAAGTACCTTAAAAACTTTAACCACAGCCTTGTACTCCCCTCCCTGGCACCTGCTATCCCTCGCTTCACTAATTGGCTTTTCATCCAATCACAGCTGGGATTGTCTTACCTACATCAAGCAGTAAACAATTTTCCCCATGCTTGGTACCACCTGCTATTGATTCCTTCTTAAAAACTAACACTTAGAAACTTGTGCTTGTATAGATACAAAAGCACAACATTACTTTGATGGACACAGGACCTTCTCCCCTGCCCCCATGAACCTATTGTTCAACTTCTGAAGGCTCCCTTAGCGTTACTGTATTGCTTCTGTTGTAAGAACAAGTAACAGTAGAAACAGAACAATCTTCCTCCATAGGAAAAGAAAAATGGGGAACAGATCATTTTTCTTCTCAACCAAGTACACAGAAATGCAAGCTCTCATTTTAGAGGGTATTTTTTGCAAGCTTATTTAGATAAAAGAATATCTAACAATTATGTCTTATTCCTTTAGCAGACACTTACTACTTTCAGAGCAACATACAATTGAGAAAATGGGTCAGTCAGTCCCTGGAATAACTGGGGGGGGGGGGGGGGGCTGAGGGTCTTGCTCAAGGGCTGGATGGTGACATCACTCAGCTGACTCTGGGATCTGAGCCAGTGACCTGGCTGATCACAGCTACAACATCCTAACCTAGTCACACACCATTCTGAACTAATGTATGTAATCTATGTTAGTGGAGCTTCTTGATTGATGAGGAACAAAATGCAACATATTGCCGCTTGTGGTTTTCTGATACTCCAAATTTCACTGGCTGATACTCTCAGCAAATCCCATTGTCCTTCTCCATAGTCACAGGGAGATCTTGCCTTGCAAGATACACCCCCCCCCCCCCCAACACAAACCCTGATGCTGGGAGCTTTATTCGGTGCAGGCATTCCAATAAAGTTTTTGATTTGAAATATTTGCAGCAGGAGGAGGTGGGGTGGGGGGGTCTTTCATCTACTTGTCTGTGCCTCGGGAGATATGAATGGAGAACACATCAAACAATAAACAGAAATAATAAGTGGATTAACACCGGCCTCAGAGGCTTCTGCGCGGTGTTGTTTATGATTTGGCGGTGTGGTTTTTGGTGCTGTGGCCAGAGATAAAATTGCATGGCAGGTAGGGAGCGTGGGCCCAGATGCGACCTCTCATGGCAGCTGAGCCCCAGAATGAGGAGACACGGGTAAACAAGAGGCTAACTGGAAAGACGAGGCCGCTTCAGCCAAACTGCATACCAGGATTCGTCTAAGTGTATGAAAGATGTAAGAAAACTAGCCTGCCGGCAAGGCTGGATTTACTAATGGGCTGTAGCCTGGGCGCATCAAATTCTAGGGGCCCCAACCTTTTTTTTCTTGTAGCTACAGCAGCATTTTATCCGATAGGTAGGGCCCCAAAAATGACTTTTGTCTAGGGCCCCCCCAGCTGCCACAGATTTGGCCCCAGGTGTCTGAAGAGTTGCTACAGAGATAGGAATTTTCCCCCATGAATAACACTTCTTTTCCATGAAACATCACTGTGCTCATGGCTGACTTTGCACATGCGGCCAGTCGACTATAACAACTCTCTTTACAGACCTAGAATTCGACTCAGAAATAGCGTGATAGAATAGCTAAAGGAAGTGTGGCTGACAGGGGTCTTGACTTACGATCTGAAGGTTGCAGGTTAATATCCTGGGAGCGGAAATGTTGTTGTGTAAGATGCTTCCCCAGAGATTTAAGCTGCTCAATATAAGTGTAAAATAGTGAGCGACAGGCCAGGATGAAGCACGGGGAAATAAATAACATGAATATAATGCCGCAAATGAGCTATAAATCACCCTTACTTCCAAACAAAACTTTGTAAACAGATTGGGAGATATAGGTAAGTACATGCATATGCTTACATTACGGGCAACTATCTGGCTGTTTTCCAAACATGGGGTTATCTAGAGTCCGGAGTCTATTCCAGGAAGCACAGAGCACAAGGCAGGGGACCCAGGACACCGTGCCAGTCTGTGTCCGGGCACAAACAATGCTTAGAAACACCTGTCACCAACCCTACATGCATTCTTTGGACTGCAGGTTGAAAACAGAGTGCCTGGAAGAGACCCACCAGACCTGGGGAGAGAATGCGAATTTCACACGCAGAGCGGAGGTGGGATACAAGCTGTGGAGGTGTAAGGTGACAGAGCTGCCCACTAAGGCATGCTATTGGACCATTTTGCCATCAATCACCTGGGGGGAGAAAAACAAAACATCTTCTTACTAATAATTTTGGATCTGGCACAAATCAGTGATAGACTGCTATCCCACCCAAGGGTTACTCCAGGGTTACTCCAGGCTTGTGTCGAAGTTTAGTGTTGGGACCCCACCCTCCAAGTGAGTGGTTTTTTTGGAGATTCCTGACCTTGGCTTCGAGTTGCTAATGGAATTTGTCTGTATAGTTAGTAGATACATGAATGGATGAAACATAGCTGTAATTCCTGCTGTGAGGAAAACATAAGATGCACATTGCAAGCACAAAACTGCTGACGAGAAAATGCAAAGCAGTAACATTTGCTTTGCTCTTGCAAGCGCTGAAGTTTTAGCAGAGCCTGTTAGTTAATACATGTTCCTGTGCCTGTTTTGATCACTGCATGTGGGGATTTCAAAACCCGACTGGGCCGCAGCTCATGTACAGGGAGGCAGTCCTGCACTGCCCTCGCCCGGCCCTCAGTATTGGCTCCTGTCAGTCTCCGCAAAAGGAAATCAACCCTTAGCAATTCTGCTGCACAATTCTAACACCAGCCTCATCATTTTCAATGCTAAAATAATAGCACACAGGAGACAGCCACTGCAAAGCAATTAACTCAGTGTTTTGAACAAATAATCACCTTTGTGCAATTATTGCCATGGGAAAACTGCTTCAGCTCTAAAGACCGTTTACCTAAATCCACCGGAATGCTGTTTGCCTTTGTTATGCTGCTATTTCCCCGTCACATAGTCATTGCATAGCCTCTTAATTTCATGCTGTCAAAGTTTCTGTTCTGAATCAATAAGTTTAATTGCATTTGACACAACAGTTAGAGGAAAGCCATTGTCTTGTGCCGGTTGTCAAAAAACAAGAAATTTGCATTAAAATTCCAGCAAGAATCAACATAAAAATAGTTATTTATGGACAACATGGCAGCTTGTCCCCCGAAACTGTAACTCAAATGGCCAATCAAAGGACAAATGCAATGTAATTTAAGTGAAGGTCCTTACAAACAATTTTAACAAGCAACCCTTTTATGACAGATGTCAAATATCATTTAAGGTTGTCTAATTCGGGCTCACACTTCCAAGACTATGAACACATCCTTCCTGTGTTAACGTGGTTTTACTCCTAACGTTCTGGTTTCTTCCCATGGTCCAAAAATATGCACAGCCTGACTGTACCCTGTACATCCTGGGATTGGCTCCAACTCTGTGACCCAGCACTGGATAAAGAAGCATTGAAAATGGGTGGATGGATTGCATTTCAATACTAAAATAACACCAGATAAACCCACCACATAAATAGAAAGTGGAATAAACATACTGAATCAATCCAAAACTTTTGTAAAACTTTTAAGGACAATTCAGAATAAATCGGGCTAAATTTTTACACCCAGCACAGCATCTCTAAAAGCTTAACTTACCTACTTTCATACATGTCGTGCTTGGTTTCACATTAAGCATTTAAGCTGATTACACAGAATACCTTGTACATATAGTCTATACGCCAGTGAATTAATTATGGAGAAGGCTGCAGTACAGATAAATATAGAGTGTTTATGCATTAATGAATTCATAGAAATGTTACAAAAGTTCCGACCTTTGGAAAATATGCAAGTTCAGAAGTCAGGCTTCTGTCTAATTTCAGAAGTGCACCAGTGACATTTAGTCAGCATTAAGACAACAGAACAGAATTAGGGAAGTGGACAAGATCTTGAAAAGAAAAATAAAAAAAGAGATTCAAAGGTTAATTTCATAATTTTAATGTATAATTGCATTTCCAATCCAACGATCAATTTAAGGGCAATCATAAACACTGCACAATATTCAGTAGCCTTTGCTTGCTGGATTTATTCTTTAAATGTGTTGATTTGTTTTTACATATTTTACATAAATCATGCTGTGTGAGTTCTGCTCTCTAAGGGGGAACCACTCTCTCATCTCTCTTCCAACTCTGTATGTTATTCTCAGCTAAACTCTCTCTTACATTTCCTGAGTGAATCGTGCTGTACTCCTCACTCCAGAAGTGAATGTCCACATGCATTTGTAAGCACACGACACTCATCTAGCTACCCCCTCAGAAATAGTTCATTTGCTTGAAATCTATCACACTTCATAGGTATTTGTTTCCAAACACCCCCTTTCAGTAATCCTGTTACCCACAATTCCTCTATAGCACAAACCGGTTGCATAATCTCTGCAATACACACAGGGATTTATATTTTTAGTAGGTTTTTTTCCATCCTAATTATCCAAAAGACAAATAAAAGGTTTAATTCCTTAAACTGTCCTTCTTGTATCCATGTGGGCTTGTAATTAGCTGGGTAATTAGTTTTAGTTTCTCCTCTTTAGTGTATCTTTCAGCTACTTTGCTCTTGGGAGTACTGTATACGAGTATGCCATCCATCGTCCAACCTGAACAAGATTACACGAGGGGGGGACTCACGAAGCGGGGGGGCACACCCTGGATGCCAGTCCATTGCAGGCACTCACACAACCAGACTCTATGGGCAATTTAGAGATGTCGATTAACCTAATTGCACATTCTTGGACTGTAACAGGAAACTAGAGAACAATCTACACAAAGACACACAGCAGAGGTAAGATTCAAAACCCCAACTCTTGATGTTCTACCTACTAAACCATCACGCTACACAAACAGATTCCCATCATATGTAATTAATGGCAACAGATCATTTGGGTCCTATTTTTCCCATCCTTCCTAAATGTCTTGTAGGATGTTTCCTGGTCCTGTGACTTACACTTACATGCTGTTTGGCTCAGACATGGCCAGACTTAAGCATGATGAACCCGTGAGGCTGTATCTGCTCGCGTGTCTCAGCCGAATGCAATCTGAGGTTATTGTGCCTCCTGTGTTGAATCGGTGTGACTTGCAGTGTGTCAGCATGACTCAGCGAGGAAAATTAAATCTTACTGCAAACGAGACAGTTCTCAGAAGATTTAGACTCCACCTAAAGCCACTGTCCTGCAGTGCTGCATCTGTTAAAATGGTCAGTCTGAGGCATCTTTTCAAACTTAATTATATATATATCTGTATAATATATATATTATATTAAATATATCCATTTAAATCAAACCTTAAACAGTATATTTAATATGCTATTAGATAATTAAGCAAAACATCTAGAGCCTTGATATTTATCACAATTAATAGCTACCAGTACCCAGCCTACAAAAAGCATAATAATATGACACAATTCAGGACAGGCTTCATTTTCCCGCGATCTAACTTTTAGTTTCCTGTAAATAATTTGAACTATAGAAAAGTAGGGCTATTTTGATTAATGAAATTCTCACTGTTGTCTGAATATAACATTCCCTTGCTCCAAGGCTGACACATGAACAAATTACTTGGATGTTTTATAAAAACAAACCTTAACCATCTGCGTATTTAATATGCTCTTAGACAATTAAACAAAACAGAAGGCTTAAAAACAAGGCTTAAAACTCCATCTTATATCTGTCAGTTTCTTTTGACAATTAGAGCATAGATATTTAATAGATAATATAATAGCTACCAGCATAATTAATAGCTACCAGCAGCAGGTCCATGATAGATATGTTGGAGGATTTTCTTCTAAAAGAAACTCAATTTGGCTAGAGCATTTTTACAGCATTACATTGGGTCAAAGCCCTGCCCAATGCTCCCCAGAAAGAAGTCAGAGGCAAAAACGGTAAAGAAAAACTCCTTAGTAGGAAGAAACCTTGAGAGGAACGAGAGTCAAAAGGGGAGCCAATCCTCTGGGACCGGCAGAGGAAAAAGAGATTTTGGCATGGCCAGGATATGAGCAAATTTTCCCAGCACATGTGAAGCACACGTGAACTTGAGGGCCGACTTGCCAGGGGTACCTTCCCGCTGCTCTTCTGCTTTGAAGCCTTTGAGCCGCGAGGCTCAGCTCCCATTTAGGCAAAGCGCTAACTGTCGTTAGTCACCATTCATTCCGCTTTCATCGAAATCTCAATCCTTTTTTCCCCCCCCCGTGCTTCCGATGTGTGCTCATGCATGGGTCTGGGTCTGGGAAAGTGAGAGATGTTTAAATCACCCATCATTCCCTGCTGCTGCTGGCTGCTGGTGCATGCTGGGAGACGGTGTGTGCTGTCTGTTTGAGCTACACAAAAACCTATTCTTGCTCTTCCTCTCAGCGCTCATCATTACCACCCCAATGATCCAATCCCCAGGTCCACCAGTCAAGATTCTATTTTTGATCCTATTTTTGCAGTCTTATTTAGTATAGTACATGCCATATACATATCTGTAAAAATTACATACCTCTGTAAGTAGACTACAGCAATTTATTGTATATTGATGAATTCACTGCCATACAGTATATGCTAGTATTAAAACTTATTATACATTGAAAGACTGATGTGTACCTGCTGGTACAACCCACTTCATTTGCTTGTGTATAATTACAAATTTTAGCTGTTTATGTTTATCCATTGATTATCCTTCTCAACCTTTTTTAGCTTCTGAATAAAGAAATGTTCCCAATGGGGATTAATGTAGTTCTCTGTAAATCTTCACCATCTCCCCTGGATCTAATGGATCAGTGTTCCCCTCTCCATGTGTAGGTTGGTGCCGCTGTTCTGGAGATGCGATTCAACCGCAGAAATTTCTGAATTAGATCACACTGTGAATTATCGAATCCTCCAGCATCTAGATCTTGAGGTGGGGCACTGGAGAATTATTCATTAATTATTCACTGAGCATGGTTGTTGTCCTGATCCTGCAGAGAGGTCTGTTGAACCCAAGATGAGGTTACATTTTTTTCTGTTTTACTTAGTCTATACTAATTATCATGCACCAGTATCCAATGGAAATCAATGCTTTCTGCTTGTAACCAACTTTATAGATGCTGGAATGAGAGTGACCTCCAGCAGCACCGCTGTATTGTTCCTCTTAAAATTCTATTTAAATTTACCGAGTGGCAGTCAGATTAGTCTGATATTTCCATAAACGCCAAATCCAATTAGTACAGCTTCTCTCGGCTAAATGCATATCTATGGGATTACATTTTCTGTCACTCAAAAAAAAAAAAAAAACAATTTACATGTATTTACTTTTTGGCTGTATTCAAACGAGTTTTGTCACATTGTATATTTATTGTGTAACTATGTAAGTCGTAACTATTTGTTACTTGCAAACAAGGTTTCAGCTGTAAATATCCACTTAGCCTTAATCCTTCTGTGTGTAGTCGCAGAGAAACTTTTCGTACGGCTTCCACCATGCAGACAGAAGAAGAGGATTAAGCATCACCGAACAGCTAACTCCGCTGCACTCTCACAAATCAGTTATTTGGTGTGACAAATTGCTGTGTTTCTTCCCTCGTCCTCCTTTAAACAGTAAATTCCCTGTGTACGCCTGTCGTTATAATTGCCGCGTGCGCAACACGTGCTGGTGCACGCTCTGATTGCACGCGTTACACATAGTTTGTCCCAGAAGCAAGATATTTAATGGCGGGAAGCCGAATCACATATGCTTCCCACCGCAGTGTCTGGCCAAAGACATGTCCCCTTATGTTAGCCGTATTCGGCTAGGCTTACAAGGACAGCGCTCTGACATCTGCGTACGCCATTTGCATTTTTTTTTTTTTTCGATGGGATGCTTTGAACCTGAAAACCCTTTCTTTTCATGTCACCCGTGTTTTGCTAACACGCTTGGTTAAATACGATTAAAACAGCGGCTGAAGGGAGGACTGTCACGGAAAAGGACAATAGTTTTGCTTCAGTACATTAACAGCTGTTGTCAAGAGCGGGATTTTGATTTAAGGTTCTGAAGTGCGTCTAAAAAAAGAAATGGGAGAACTGACATCTGTGTACAAGCACCCATTATTTAAAATGACTGCATTTTTACTGACATAAATGGCATGTTGCACTCCTGTCAAAAGAAAAACATTGATAAAATATAGATAATACTTAACGTTAATGTACTTTAGGTAACCTATCAAGGCTTCTTAACTGCTGAGTGGACACTGAATGTCAATTTCCTTACAGTACTTGGTAAGCATGTAAGGATAATAATAAATGCGAGGGGTGTGTGTATGTGTGTAAAAAGAAAAATTACATATATATATATATACAGTGTAGGATCACACCTGGGACTGATTACAGAACTTAAATTCCAGGGAGAGCCTGAGACCAGGCCAGCCTGGTACGAGA
>JABFEB020000110.1:504987-518356 GCA_019775895.2 Stomatorhinus ivindoensis
TCAGTCTGTTGTATTTAGTTCGCGTCTGAGTTAGTATCCCCAGATCCGTCATTGTGATGTTATGTGGCGTTCACCCCGTTTCGTCTGGTCAATAAACCCCGTTTACCCAGATTACCTGCCTCTTTGCCGTCTTGTTCGCTGGACGCTACCTACATCCAGGCACGCTCACCTGCTGAATGTGACACACAGTCTATATATTGGTGCTGGTGCTTGTTTTCCCCCAGTAACCTAGAACCTAAGAAGCGTGTTCCTTCTGTCTCCATTTTTTCTGGCCGAACCTCCTACATGGCCTATAAGCCTGTTTAACCCCACATGTGAATTTATATTCTTATTATATTTTCTGTGGTGAAAGGAAGATGTACAAAGTCAGAATTTCATTGTACTGCAAAAATGCTTGTTTTCTGCGCATATGACAATAAAACTCTCTATAAAACTCAATAAACTCTATAAAGGTGCTGGAAAACAAAAGAAAAATCCCACCAACGTATTTTGTTTTGGTAATGACAATTCTGATTAGTTTCAGGATGACATGACAGTGTACCTGCGTTAATCAGATTACAAGGTAATCGCTAGTGCTGACGTGTGTGTTCTCCTATGCATCACGCTTCCTATTGCCTTGCAGAGATTTCAATCTGCTGCTACTTACACAGACATTATCATTATTATGCATGTTTTGTTAACGGCAAGCAGCTGGTGATCCTATTCTGCTGGTAGCAGAATAAAAAGAACTTCATTCACGCCTCCCTGTACTGTTCTCCTAGTCTTAGGATTAATCCTCAAACTTGAAACATGAAGAAACGATATTTCCAGTTCCGCACAGGAACAAGCAGGTAAGATTTTTTTTTTCTCTTTTTTTGCCCTTGAAGTGGGCTCTGTGTTGATTATTAATATGCATGTTGGTAAGAATTCTCGCTTCCCCCTTTCACCGGAACAGACCAGGAAATGCGAGGAGGAAGTGGAATTTTTAGCTTTAGGAAAGGCTGACAGAGATGGAGTCGGGTATCTCATGCTGTTAGAGGACATTCCCAGTCGGGGAAGAGGATTCTGCTACAATAGCTCCTCTGATGTTTAAAGGGATGGTATGGATTTTGGTAACTAGCACCTTCATAATGCATTCACAGACCGGTCAGTGCACCTTCATAATGCATTCACAGAACGTTCAGTGCACCTTCATAATGCAGTCACAGAACGTTCAGTGCTTCTTCATAATGCATTCACAGAACGTTCAGTGCTTCTTCATAATGCATTCACAGAACGTTCAGTGCATCTTCATAATGCATTCACAGAACGTTCAGTGCACCTTCATAATGCAGTCACAGAACGTTCAGTGCTTCTTCATAATGCATTCACAGAACGTTCAGTGCTTCTTCATAATGCATTCACAGAACGTTCAGTGCATCTTCATAATGCATTCACAGAACGTTCAGTGCACCTTCATAATGCAGTCACAGAACATTCAGTGCTTCTTCATAATGCATTCACAGAACGTTCAGTGCTTCTTCATAATGCATTCACAGAACGTTCAGTGTACCTTCATAATGCATTCACAGAACGTTCAGTGCACCTTCCTAATGCATTCATTTCACATTCATAGGCAGCATGTAAGTATACCTTAACAACCTAACATGCCTTAACAGTTTAAATATCCTTTAATAAACATTATATGATTATGCTATAATAAAAATAATTGTATAATGTTTGTAATTAATGTACATTAAAGGTGTTAAGGTATGTTAGGATGAATACATTATGAAGGTGTACTGAATGTTCTATGAATGCATTATTAAGGCATTATGAAGGTGTACTGTTAATGCTAAGCATTTGCCAGATTTCTACGGCTGAAAGGGAAGAGGAGAATCGTGGGTGAAATAGGATAGAGGGTCGTGTTAGGAAGGCATGACAGTATCCATGCGTAAATCAGATTACATTAAGATAAATCACAAGTGGTGACATGTGAGCTCTGGTGTGTATCATAAAAATCACTACATGTTATAAATCAACTGTTTTATATTTCTTCTAGATGTAGTTTATGAAAAGGGGCAGAGTGACATTTTTAATATTGGTGCACATGGGCTTCCGGACTCTTCAATTAATGGGCTGGCAGATTCTGCATTAAAGTCAAACCAGAAGGAAAATAACATTTTCTCTGCTGAAAAATTAGAATTATTCTGAAATGATGTGGTTTTTATGTTGGAATTACAAATTATGTTCATTATATACGCTTGGGCAACCACAATCATGCACGAGTACTATTCACATGTAAAAAGCAAGGAAATATCTTGGGGTTTGAAGACTGGTTTGCAAGGTTAGTTATCGTCACTTGACAATTCCAAAAATCCATTATTTCAGGAGAATAAAAAACACACTTTCTCAGAAACTGCTTTACAAAATACATTTAAAACAATGTCATGAGACTCCCTTTGCACCACGAATGGAAATCAGTCTTTACACAGCTGTCAGTGAATGGTTTAACATTTTTAAATTGACACGTAGACTGTTGTCGGAGAAGCAAATATGTCTGTCAACAATATACAAACCAATCTTGCTTTATATTTCCAGTTAACAATGATGTTCTTTAACTATATAGCTATTAAAGGTAAGTTATTTAAATTAGAGATATAAAGTGTTCAATACAAATGACTACGAATACAAATTCTAACTAGTAGAAATATAAAAACTAATAAATAGATGACTTCAAGAAACATGTTTTTATTGGTCAAACACAGACAGAAAAGAATGGGCATATTTCATCTATGGTAAAATGTCACCTAAAAATCATTAAAGAGTGGATGCACGCCATTTTAATCAGAGAGCGATCAGGAAAAGTTTCTTTCACAAAACTATCACCATTCTCAACTCACAAACATCACCACTCAATAACTGACCTTTCTAAATATCAAACACTTCTGGCTGCACTTCATGTATACTTCACCTGCTTACATATATCTATCCTGCGTGTAAAATATTTCATATATTTATTCATATATCATGTATGTCACATATCTATACAAATTGATCACTACTCATATCTGTATACGCTCCCTTGCATATATTACTCCTGTGAATACTACCTGTAAATTCAAATTTCATCTATTTATATTCTAATCTGTATGCTGCGTTTTTGCACCTTAACATGCTATTGCACCCACTGTCTACTACATCTTACTTTACTATTTGCACCTTCTGGTTAGATGCTAAACTGCACATTTTACATGTTTAATGACAATAAAGTCTAATCTAATCGAATCTAATCTAATCCACAGTATATCTGGATCATGACTAGGTTACATACAGCGAAACTATCAGGGCCCCATATATATATTTTGGTTTGGGAATTTGAAAAAATACAACCACTGATGCAGACTGAAATTAATTAGAATTGAGGGTACACAAATAATGTAGTAATTTACTATTACTTAAGCATTAATTAACCACAAACTAAGTATTACTTACAAATTGATGTCATGTTTGTTCATCATTCATCAATCATGATGTTTCTTTTATTCTAAGTAGGTTCTATATTTGTTACTATATTTATTAATTCTGTTAAACCTAGTGAACTACTGAAGGAATTACTAAACGGCTACTGAAGGAACTACTAAGGGGCTACTGAAGGAACTACAAAGGGGCTACTGAAGGAATTACTAAGGGGCTACTGAAGGAACTACAAAGGGGCTACTGAAGGAACTACTAAGGAGCTACTGAAGGAACTACTAAGGGGCTACTGAAGGAACTAGTAAGGAGCTACTGAAGGAACTAGTAAGGAGCTACTGAAGGAACTACTAAGGGGCTACTGAAGGAACTACTAAGGGGCTACTGAAGGAACTAGTAAGGGGCTACTGAAGGAACTAGTAAGGAGCTACTGAAGGAACTAGTAAGGAGCTACTGAAGGAACTACTAAGGGGCTACTGAAGGAACTACTAAGGGGCTACTGAAGGAACTACTAAGGAACTACTGAAGGAACTACTAAGGAGCTACTGAAGGAACTAGTAAGGAGCTACTGAAGGAACTACTAAGGGGCTACTGAACGAACTACTAAGGAGCTACTGAACGAGCTACTAAGGAGCTACTGAAGGAACCACTAATTAATAACACAAGTGAAATACTGATCGTGTTTGTTCATTAATGAATCACAATGCAACTAATCTTAAGAAGTGACTATATTTGATCATGATTAGTTCTTCAGTAGTAACTGAGTTAATACGAAGTATTTGTGCCCCTCAAGTAAAATGTTACCAGATTTTCAGCATGCGTTTCAAGCAGTTATTTTTGCCCAGCCACAGAGGAAAAGTAGATGCCATTGATAGAGTGATATGACCCCAGTCAAGTGATTCGCAGTACATATCTTGATGTAATGTTGTCAAAAATGGCCTAATATTCTGACTGAGGCTGTAATATCACACTATGTTGGAATATTTATCATATTTCACTTTCATTCATCGATCTGGTTTGCGTTGGGCCGGAGTCTACCCCAGGCAGGGCTGCGTGCTAGATGGGAAGCCGACTCACAGATTTCTTTCCTATTGGTTCTCATTTACAGACTTATAAAGAACAAAAAACACTACGATTAAAAATAACAATCTTACTAATATCGATTTTCCAAATTTCTTTCCCATTTCCCTATAATAAAAAAGGTATATTTTCTGGCTTAAGAATATATTTCTCCGCAGCCCTGATAACATGATTTTACATAGAGAGGGAACAACTAAATAACTAGGACAAAATTTACTGTAGAACAAAATCAAATACGCTGCCAAATTACTGCCAGATGCCTTCAGATATGGATATTTTATTGCCTGGACTGGATGAGGTAAATGACCTCTGTGGCAGAATGGATTGCTGCGCTCAGAGTAAAATACTCTGCATGAGACATTTCTCTATGGTCTCCATTTTCTATCTCAGCCAGCTGCAGGGAATCTTTTCAGTGTGTCTCGATGCCGGAACAAGGACCTTGATCTCCTCCAGTGTGTCAGCTCATTATTTAACGACACAATTTCCTCTGACCTTTGGAAAACATAAAACCAGAGAAGATAAACATGGATCGGAGGCACTCTTAATGTCTGACTCTTAAGTATCTCGGCCCAGCTTCGGTGCTATATTTCTGTTTGTGTTATGAGCAGAACTTGGTGGTAAGTACTTCAGGTTAAAGTCTCATTTCCCGGAAAAGCTAATACAAAACAGCTGCCGATTGTAATGTAACACACGCATATATTTTCATTTCTGTCTTTGTGGACAGACCATTGAACCTTAATGCAATTAACCTGTCCTGAAGTCCTGTAACAGTCCTTTTTTCTTGGCATTTTAAGAAAATGGTGGTTTAAACCTGGGAAAGGATGACTGGCGATCCACTATACAGCATCACCATGGCCGCAGTGGAGGCAGAATATCCAGCTGTATGAATGAGTAAAATCGCAAGGACATTAAATGATGGGATTCAGAAGTTACCTGAACAGGCTTCCTGTTATTTTGCGCTTCCTGTCCTTGTACTGCCTGCATTCACATTTGCTATTTTAGCCAAACATGCTGGCAGTTGAGTTTGTATCCATCTAGGTACGCTTCAGCCTAAGAACCTTCCTGATTGGTAACTCATTCTGCACCTCCTGAACCACAACACCAGCCTCTTGCTACTTGATATGCAGTTTTGCTCAGTTGTCAAGAACCATACATCAAGAAAAAATATAAAGCTCATTGAAACTTCATCTGTTGACACAGTGAAATGTATTAAAAAAAAATAATAATAAATAAATGTGACAAGTTGGTTTGTTGCTCAGAGCATTCTGGGGGAAAATGATTTCTAGAAGAACCAGAGTCCATCGCATGTCAAAATAGAACATCCAGGATGAAGTGTGTGTGATGCAGACTCTAGATGAGGATCAGGGACCTGCAAATGGGTCGGAAATAGAAAAAGGGAAACACTGCAAATACAGATGCAAAAAGACGGCTACCCAAAAGGTTAAAATCTGACAAGATGGCAGATAACTAAAATTGCTAAGTTGAAAAAAGCATGCGGCACATAGAACCGTAAACAGGCGATGAGAAACCACAACCCCAAACAAAACGCAGAAATAAACAATGAAAAACCTGCTCCACAGACCCAGAAACTAAACATGAAGCCGAATATCTGAATATATCTGAACAAAGCTCACCGGTCAGCCTAAATGAGAGTGCCATTCAGATACTTCCAGTTCAGAGCTATTCTGTGATTAAACGCAGCGCAGCAGCACAACATGTTGTTTGGTAAAACAACAAAAAAAACCTTTTAACCCATTTTCCGACGCATGTTTGTCTGCAGAGACATTGCTGCTACATTATTTTTGGATAAATCTGATGCAATTTAAGAACAAATGTTGGCACACAAGACACCAGAAACATATAAGAAACAAAATTGGACTTATTCAAATATTTCCCTTGCTAAGAAATTACATTACAGGAATGTAGACGAGATAAATGAAAGATGTCCTGTATAATCATTTATTTTTAATAAAGCATATGTTGAGAGTGATGAACTGAATGTTTAAAAGAGAATGGTGAACGATTCACAATTTATAGTAGGAGATTCAGATCTGACAAACATAGCTTTTACCCTGTTGAATTTTCATCAGCACTACTGGGTATGACACAGAATGTATACATTCTTTATGAAGTTGTGTGGAGACGTGAAAATTATAGCAATTACTTGTGCTGAAAATGAGTTATGGAATGGGCTTCTAGACTGTAGAAGCTGTATGGCCAATTTCCCTCTGTTTGACTCCTGGAAATGTATTCACAAGTTGGGCGGCAAGATTCCAGGTTCAGAAGATACCTGGTAAATAGAGCAACGCCGTGGTCTGCAGTGTGAATGCAAACTGGTGTAGCATAAGGTGCGTGACAAAGAGGTCACCTGGGCCTCATGCTAGGTCTCCTGGGACAGAAGGATCCAGCTCCCATGTTGCTCAATATCACAGTGGCATGGAGAATTCCCGGAAAACCCCAGGGCGACCCGGAGGACACACTTTTCCCCAGGACTGTACAGTTTTTGATAAAAAAGGAAGAGAACAGGCTTTGTACCTCTGCCTCAGGGCCAGAGCGCCCCATCTAACAAGCTTTAAAAAGGTGATCTTTTAAAGAATCCACCGGATGAGGCACCTCCATGCTAACAAAATCTACAGCTTAAGTCAGTTTCATTTACATTCATGACATAAGAAGGAAAAGCCATCCTGTAACTCATCATGGAATAAAAGGTTATCTCTCTCTCTCTCTCTCTCTCAAATATATATATATACACATTTAGCATCAGATCCCAGAAAGTTGTATCCAGTAACTTCCTAAAATTGTTTCCCTTGTGAAGTAATGCATATTATACAAATTTGTGACAAATTAAAGACGTTTTGTATCACGTACTGTTGCTGTCTGTCCTTCAACTGTTTTTTACCCATGGCTGAACTAGGAAATATGTTTGCCTCGGAGTTATAAAAGGGCCAGAGACAGATAATGTAGACAAGATCCGATCAGAGGCAAGAATTAATCTTAAATAGCTGTCAATCAAACGTACCCTCCATCCTCTTTTGGCGAGAGAATAAAAGCACATCTCAGAACTGCAATAATGAGGTAGGTGAATATACCAGACAGCTGTGGGGAAATAAAAATAAGCACACAGACAAAAGGCAAACGATAAAAATGTCTCCACAGGAAATTTAAATACTGCAGATGAGAAATTAAAATTCTAAATTAAACATTAATTCAGGTGTCCAGAGTCTTACGTGGGAGATACATATTTAATCGATTTAATTGAGAGTATATTTAATGTGTTTCAAGAGGTGTTTTTCTGCGGGATACAGATAGTTTGTGGTTTACAAATTATGTAAATTTTCAGCCCATGTTTGTTCTCTGTCTCCCAACATGAACAGAGGCTGAGGTGGATGTTCAAAGAGCCGTGCGAGATCTCCTTAGGCTTTTCACGGACAACACCAGCAGTTTCTCAAGAACTGGGGGGTCACATCTGGTTTAATCATGGCCTGTAATTGTGCTTGGATAATATCCAGAATTATACAGATATTTTACCGGTGCAATTTGTGTTAAGTACACCGATTAAGGTGTACAACTGTGAGCCCTGTCTGGGATGGAAACTTTCAGATTGTGAGGCCTTGTCACCTGGTAGTGAGATAAACAAACCAACAAAGATAGATAGACGGATCAATCGGCACAAATGGGTTGGGCTAGAGATACTTTAGACAAAAGGTCTATGGAATAAATAGTAATTAACAAAAGAAGAATGCAGTGATCATTAAAATGACTTTGGACGCAGACACGAATGTTACGCGTACCCATGGAGGAGCCAAGAGATAAGAATAAATGAAGTGTGAAAACACTTTTATGGCTTGATTTTTCCCAATATTGTTTCTTTCATGAGGACAATCATTCATAGCCAGTTCACTGAACGGCGTGACGTGCCAAAGTGGATATTTGATTAGAAAATCACCATTCCTTACTTTGCTCTGAGCGTGTAGCCGGTGTGGAGGGAATGTTGGCTACCTAGGGCCTGCCGCTAAGCTGTACACTGCTGAATCCCAAGCAGTTACCTTACACAATACAAACAAAGCTGCTCTCACTGCCCAATGCAAGCATTAATGGAGCTTTTGGGAGTTTTACTTACACAAAGATGAGGCCAGAAAGAAAAATGATTGATTCAGAGAGATAACCAATCAGATTGTAGAGAAGGTGGGTCCAAACAACTAGAGGAGGCAGGTCCAAGACATCTGATTGGTTGGTCCCACCCTCTCTAGTTGCTTGGACCTACCGCAACCTCTACAGCCCGATTGTTTATCTCTCTGATCATTTTGTTCTTGTTCTGCCCTCAGAACATTTTTAACAAGCTTAGAGGAACATCACCTAAACCTGCTGGTCCTTATAGCAGAAAAGCACAGCTTAGCTATGGGTGACACTGCACTGCTGACTTCTGAGAAAAAAAAAAGTCTCCTGTCTTTGAAAGGACAGATTGACCAGAATAGGAATCCAGTCCGCTTGACTACCATTCAAGGGATCCAACTGTGCCTGACATGTGCTAAAATAAAGACGGATTAAACTCACTCGCTGTCCATGAAGCAGAACCCAATTCTATGACCATTATTCCTGCAAATGTGTCCTGTGCAAAGGGTGAATCACTTGACATATCACATGAAAGGAAAACATTAACAGTCAGAATGCATTAGACAAACACAAAAACATGTCACCTCTTATCAGTCAAGCAATGGCCTTTCATAGACATACAAAAACAAACAGCGCTTGGATACTTTTAGGTGTTTATGCAGAAAAGGCCTTCTCTATGGATAATTGCACTGTCTGGGTTCTCAATCTGTCACTCTGTGACCCCTTTAATTGTGCCTCAGGTTCATTCTTACCCTTTTAGCTAGTACTGCGCTCTCATTTGGTAAGCTAATGACACGAAGCCATTGTGCGTCTGCTCCACAGACCAGCACCGCGGACTGAGGCTATCAGCCTTTGTGCAGTAATTGAATGGCATCGCAGTTTTGCCCAGGAACAAATGTATGAACACAACACTTTGGGATTAATGCCTGTATTCTAGCTACCAATTATTTCTCCCGAAATAATATTTCACCATTTAAAAATCTGCCTGGTCATTTTTTTTCCCAAAAGAGTGGTCCTGGTCGGAGAATTCTAAACTGTCATTTTACAACACCTCACATTTGACAGTCCTTTTTTTCCCCTTTCCATTTTGGGAGGAAATTGTCAAACTTGTGATTTCAATAGACAACTATTTTAGTTCATTTCTCCTGTTCCACTTTAGAGTGAAACTTCAGATTTATTGAAATGACCCTTGAGAGTGCAACGTGTTTGGCTTTAGTTGAGTGAATTAGATTATTAGCTATTTTTTTATTGCATTCCATCAGCTGCTTCTTTCTCAATTTTAATCAATTTAATACCCATTTCCTTCTGGTATGACACATTAATATGTTGGTCTAATTCTACTTAGTACCTAGCTATAAAAATCCTGTTCCCCTACCCTGCCTTTCTTTATGTGAGTACATAAATACACAGGCATTGTAAAGCCAAAACGGCCTGTCTGATAGAGTAGGGCACGATTTTTGAAACTATGTTTGGTTGTATTGCTTGAATACCTCCCTGCTATTCTCCTACAGCACATTTTTTATTTGTTCAGACAATAACAATCCCAAACTGGAAGTGTCTTCAAATTCTCAAATCTGATTCTTGAATAAACCTAACCAATGACCTATTCTTACATCGAAGGCAAGGATGGAGGCAAAGGCAGGCGTAAGAAAACCAAAAGGGGCTTTATTAAGTGAAACCACAGACAAAAATAAATGGACCACGAGGGGTCAAAATGCAGTAGGGAGGATCAAGCAAGAGCACAGGACAAACTAGGGTGCACAAGTACTAAGCAACATCAGTGACTGGACTGGGGCGCTTGACACAAGGAGGCACTATATACATGACTGACGAGGGAGCAGACCAGAGTCAACTAGGGTGATCCACACAAGGTCTGTAACGAGAGGCAAGATTAAACAAGTAACAGGTGTGGCTCATTAGAGCCACACAATGGAGAGAATGAAGGGGAAGGAATGCAGGGCGTGACACCTATTAAAAATGAGTGATCATAATGTATAACCACCTGACTCCTGGTACAAATGGAAAGTTATAAAAACAAATGAAAAGTAACAAAACAAATGAAAACTTTTTAAATATCTTCTTTCATTTACAAATTTACTTTTGTGGTTTGAAAACACTCCCTTGTGTCTAATACAGAAGGATAGCAAAACTGTATATTCAAGACACACACATTTTAAAAACAAATGTTATGACATTCAGAATCAACAACCATACGGTCTTGACACTGAGACAATTTACATGTAAAGTACCTGTCTGAAATGACTCATTATGAAACCATTTTTAAGGTGAGAAAATCGTTCATCACGAGTCAGGTCAGGTCACACTTAAAATATTCAGTTTTTATGTAAGCCCTTACTTCATTATGTGACTTCAGTCACAGATCAACTATGACATCACACCTAAATAAAAGTATTTTTCTGATGGCTTCGCTTAGCATATCTCAGTACTGGTTTTGTTACTGGTGTTTTTTTAGCAGTTTTTCATAACTTGTTTTTTTATTAAAAAAAAGTATAATAACCACAAACACAAGGTCAATGAAAGATGCTCATAGGAGACCTTGTTGAATTGTGAAAAGCTTTGTATAATCACCCGGCAAAAAAAATTACTTTGAAATACTTTTATCATGAATATTGGAGGAAAACATTTTATCACTGGTATGCACAATAGTGTAACATACCATTTGTACAGTTTAAATCTCCATGCGATATAAATCTTTATATAACCACCTTTACATAACCAATGCCATGACTAACTGTCATTTTTCAAATCCAAAGTATTTCTTGAATGCTTCTGTTAGACCCAGTGCCTCGGTGGTGCAAGTTATCAATTACTCTTCACTCAAAGACACAATAGAGTCTTTCACTGAGGAGCAATTAGATGACTGCACTCAACAGGCAAACCAATAAAGAAAACCTGTCTTAAATATGCCCCTATCTGCACATAGACGCCTTCGTAACCAGATCATGAGATAAAGACACAGGTGTGTTATCAGATTTAGGTGGGGCCACTGAGAAGGAGGAACAGGGCTCGGGGATATTTTTAGCATTAATATAATCAACTTATATCAGTATTCCAGGACATTCTGAAGTCAATATTCCTATTAAATACCATTCACAAAATTATTGGACAATTCTCTTATGGAATTATACTGACTTTGAATGCAGAATCCAGTGACCCCAGCTTGTCTTATTGATATTTTACTATTGCTGGCACTGCCTCGTAGACATGATGTTCACACATATTTTTTAATAATGAATGAATGTATATAATTAGTATGATAGATAGATAGATAGATAGATAGATGACACTACATGACAGTACATGACAGAAAGATGCAGATCATTTTATCTGCTGCAGGAGTGCACAATCGTCATTGTTGTGGTGGTCTACATTCCACTAAGAGCTGATTACAAAAGAAGTCAAGCTTTGGCTAAAAGAGCGGAACGCAGCCGTCAAGGTCTGGAAATGGTGGATTATACAGTATTGCCAGATCCAATCTGAAGTGAGCCATCAAGAATGCAAAGGCAGACTACAGGGAGGAGGTTGAAGGCCATTTCAATGATGGAGAATGGTGTATGACAAAGCATCCAGCACTTTACAAACTACAAAGGCAGCAAAGACTCAACCACCAGCAGCAGAAACTCTATAACAGAGGATCTCAACCACTTCTTTGCCTGTTTTGAGGTGAAGGAGGTGACTGAGGCAGAGATTGGGACAGCACTGGCACCAGTTTTTAACAGCATGGCATTTACTGTTAGCGCTAAAGATGTCAGAAGAGTATTCCGCAGTGTCAACCCAAGGAAAACCACTAGCCCAGATGGAATTGCAGGCTGGGCACTCAGAGACTACGCAGATCAGCTGCCCGAGGTATTCAGCAACACCTTTAACCTCTCTCTGTCACAATGCACTGTCCCCAAACGCCTTAAGTCTGTCACCATTGTGCCTGTCCCAAAGCACGATGAGAGCAAGAAGACAGCAATCAGCAGCTTTAGAGACTACAGATCTGCAGCTCTCACCCCCACCATAATGAAGTGCTTCAAGAAACAGGTCCTGAGGCACATCAAATCGTCACTTCCACCCACCATAGACCAGCAACTATTCGCCTACGGAGCCAAAAGATCTACAGATGATGTCATCAACACAGCTCTCAATAGTGTACTGACTCACCTGCAACATCGGGGGAGGTACGTGAGAATTTTATTTGTGAGCTTCAGTTCCACCTTTAACACAATCATCCTCAGCAGAATAGGGATCAATGGGGGGTCAGTCAACACACATGCAGATGGATCAAGGACTTCCTAAGAAACCAAACACAGACTGTTAGGCTGGGGACTCACCACTGCTCAACCCTGACACTCAGCACTGGAGCGCCACAGGGCTGTGTGCTGAGCCCTCTTCTTTATTCCCTATATAGCCAGGATTGCATACCAACACACATCACAAATAAAATCATCAAGTTGACAGATGACACCACTGTGGTACGACTGATATGAAATGTTGAGGAGTCTGCCTACAGGAACGAGGTCAGCAAACTGTCAGAATGGTGCTCAGTCAACAACCTGGCACTCAACACCTCCAAAACGATGAAGCTGATTATCAGCTTCAGGAAGCAGGAAGAGGAACCTGTTCTTCTATACATCAGGGAGACATGGAGAGTATACCCAGCTTTAAATTCCTTGGCATGTACATTTCCCAAGACCTCACATGGTCTCTCAACACAACCTACCTGGTGAAGAAGGCACAG
>JABFEB020000110.1:525548-541616 GCA_019775895.2 Stomatorhinus ivindoensis
ACCTGCGCTTCTCTGTGAGAAGATGGTGTCAATTGCGCTGAGAGACCAGTTGATCAAATCCATAATTTCTTAGTTTCTTAGTTTCAAAGAGCAGGACTGAGAGATTCTCTAAAGTTTAGACACTTAGACACTAGACTAGATCATTCTTTTAATATCAGTCACTCTGAGAGATCTTACAGTCATCATGTCCATCGGTTATCTGAGATCACTCTCTGTATCAGTTATACTGTGAGATCTTACAGTCATCATGTCCATCGGTTATCTGAGATCACTCTCTGTATCAGTTATACTGTGAGATCTTACAGTCATCATGCCCATCGGTAGTTCTCTGTAACTCAAGAGATCACTCAGTCACATTATAAGATCTTACAGTGATCATGCCAGATTGTTATCTGAGATCTGACATGAGTCACTCTGTTCTTAGCAGGCATTAACAGAAGTTGTAACTTATCATGATCAGTGAAACCTTTACTGAATTGAATAATTTTCTTCTCGTTTACGACTTTAATGACAACTGATTTGATTCTTTTCTCACATATCAGGCCAAAGTAATGAATTGTTAAATTAGTTCTGCTTGAAAAATTCACTTGACCTTTACCAGCATGTGTAAAACTTCCTAATGTAGGCAACCTTAAGATTATTACAAAATAAAACTATTAAATTGTGTGAAAAGGAAATTGCACATTGTTGAATGACCCTAGGTCTGTAGTTATCGATATTAGGATAGATAAGATAGACCGATGACTTGGTGCTTTGTGGAACTTCAGTATGAAAAGCTTCTACAGTATGAAAAGCTTGTGGGAAATAATTTTTCTGGTCGGAGTTGAAATACTTCTCTTGTGATGTGTTCAGATGCAAAGCATTAAGAAGAACACAGACCATCTTCAGTATTTTAGAACTGAAATAGCATATGAAATGCCAGGCAGGAAGTAAAAAAAAAAACCCAATAAGAGTGCCATCATTCACAAGAGAGGGGCTTCAATGACTCATTTACTGCTGTGTCTCCGTTCCCTGTATTTGCAGAGACGAGGGTTTTTTTCCCCGTCTGCTGAGAATATTCATGGCAGCTTGGTCTGGGGAAAAAAAGGGGGTTCTTTGCTTTCCTGTGACTTCAGCAGTAATTAGGCAATGCATTCATGCGGCCGTTCTTGATGAAAAACGGTACGCGGCCCGCTTTCGGTCAATGTTCCCGTTTAAGTCAGATGATGGCATGCATGCTAACGCAAGCGTCACGTCATTCGTCTTTTGTCATCTTTGTGCTGAGCACATTGAATATAAGGTTTAGGGCTTGGGATGTGACAGCTTTCTTTATTTCTCTCTGTGCCTCAGTATGTGTAATATCTTTGGCAATATGAAATGCCTCACTGCTGTGCCACTCTGACGCTCTCCAGACTCAAAGGCGGAACAGCAGGCCTGTTGGCAATGAGAGGGAGCACATTTTTGTAATAGATGCAGTGTGTTATTAGTCACTGTCAAGACACTGAGGGTATTAACCTCCCCCCCCCCACCCCCCACCCAACAGCACCATGTCTTTTAACTTTCTGTTAGCTAATTAATGCTATTTACTTCAATTGTGTACTTTGGCCGCTAAATGCAGTTCGCGCTGTAAGTAACTGGCTAGCTAATTTGTTTACAGTCATTTGTTTTGTTCAGGAGGTTATTCCGATTCCTTGGAAGGAACAGCCCTGCAGTGACCATTAGTGTGGTGTGAATAGCACAAATTCCGGCTCTCCCAAGTGGATTGTGTGGAAAAATTACATGACAATGTGTGAGAATTTTATGGGATTCATTGCCCCAACCTCTTCTTACACGATTCTAATTGAAATCCAAGTTAATGGACAAATAAACTGGTAAATATTTAAACGCAAATAAAATATCCTGTTTAAATATCTTATGACCTGCACCAATAACAAATAAATTCTTTCTTGTTTTTCCTAGAACTAAAATATCCATTAAAAATACATAATGTTTGTGTCAATATAATTGTACAGTACGCAGTATTTGACTTTCTGTTGTATCCCAAATACATGCACAAACACTGTTACAAATAATTGTTTTTTATTTGACATACATAGATTTTTTTCGTAGTTTGTTTTGTACTTTTCACAATCTAAATGAGGTTTAACAACAAAATGAGAAACTACCACAACAAATTCCAAATTTCTAACTGGGCGGGGGAGAAAAAGATGGAAATCTCATCGTAGTGAGATGGAGACACGGAACGGCAACTGATCACCAAGAAAGTCCCTCGGGAGGGCGGGGCCAAGAGGACGAGGACATGGTGAACAGAACAGGAGGACAGACCGTAATTAACGAGGCTGCCCATAACAAGGAGGCGAAACGGCAAAGAAATGAAAGGCACACACATTGTCCCCAAATAGAGTTTAAATAATTGGCAATTTCTAACTCTTGAAATTAGAGACACACACATCATAAAACATTGGCTGTGTTTTATGAGAATAAACAAAAAATATTTTTATATATAACCTTTGTTTCATTAGTCATTGTTTGTGGGGCTTCAGAGCAGTTTTTCCCTATTATTTCAGAACATGTTTCAGTGTGAGCTGGTCACTGGTATCATAAAGTCCCACTTAAATGATTTCAGATTATCCATTTAGTATTGGTGAATTGACAAAGTCTGATGGTAATGCATTAATGAAAGGGGCTAAACTCAATTAGGCTGAGTATTGCTAAAAATGATGCAGGAGTGTCCTGTACATACATATACCTAACGTAGCATTAAGTATATATATGTAGTATTGTTAGTATGTTAAAATGTTATATTGTTGCTACTTTACAGTGAATAAGCATGATGCAAGCCTTAACAAATAAGAGTAATTTGTTAAATACAAATTCGTACTGTACACACTTCAGTAACGTCTTTGTAATCCCCTCCAATTGTTTTCATGTAGACGGTAAAAATTGTGAAAAGCTGATCAAGGACACCAACGAACAGCCTTTCATTTGAGGTCCATTAATACTGACTGGCAGGGTGACCGCCGACTCTGTACGGGTATCGCAAGCGATCTACATGCGGTATCTGTGATGCCTATTGCAGCTCTGCCTTCCACCAGAGGCCCTGGCTGCAGTCTTTCCTGGGGTCGGCTCAGGAAAGCCACCAATTTCCAGAGGTTCCTGTTCCCCAGCACTGCCACCACAATCCAACAGCGACATTAAATCATCTTCATGTTAAACCGACGGGGTCCTGCTTGCTCTGCTCCTTCCGCTCCAGACCCATTTGCCCGTGGGACGTACTCTATATCAATGTTGTTTTTATGCTTTCCCTTCCCACGGCTCCAAACAAACAGGAGCAGGAAACAGAAGAGGACCACGCCCAGGAATGTGAAGCAACCCATGGCTGTCGATACCAAAATGGTCTTTAGGTCAAGACCGAAAGTCATATTGTACAAGTTAGTCCCGTTGGCTGTAGTGTTGCTGGGGTCAGTGTAGAACTGAGAGGTCCTGTTGGCATAAAGCGACCTATCACTGGTGCCACGACTTTTCACGGCTAAAGAAGCCGAAAGGGAATCATTCCCCGCCGCGTTGACGGCCACGCAAACGTACACTCCGGTGTCATGTGCTTCGGTGGCCCTGATCTCCAGAGTGCCGTTAGTGTGGACGGTAACCCTGCCATTGTTCCTGCTGGTGACCTGGCGTCGGCGTGGCGTGAACCAGGACACCACAGGCCTCGGGGTTCCCTCGGCACTGCAGGGGAGCCTCACGGGGTGGCCCTCGTCCACGATGATCGTCTGCGTCTTGTTCTCCCGGATCTTCGGCTTGGAGCACGTCACATAGTAGGACAGCAGGGGCTCCTTGACATCCTGAAGGGGTCTTCCCCGGATCCCCTCCGGCGTGCTACACTCAGGCTGTGTGTCGCCGAAGTGCATCGAGTGCCTCTTCTGCAAGATCCACATCAGGCGGCAATCACACACCAGCGGGTTTCTGTCGATCAGGAGGACCTCCAAGTTCTCCGGGGCCTGGAACACCCCCCGTTCCAAGGTGTCCAGCCGGTTATGGGACACATTGAGCACCTTGAGCCACCGCATGCCCTGGAAGGCATGCAACTCGATGGTGACCAGCTGGGCCCCTGCCAAGTGGAACGCGCGGAGGCGCATCAGGTCACGTAACATGCCCCCCTCAATGTGACTGATGCGGTTGAAGGAGAAATTGAGTACCGTGAGATGAGATAGGTGCTTGAGGGCCTGGTAGGGGAAGGTAGACAGGTTGGTGTTGGTTACGAAGAGTGTGGTGAGGTTAAGACCGTGCAGTGTATTGGCAGGGAACACATCCAGGGAGGGCCAGTTGTCAATCTCTAAATGCCTCAGACGTAAAAGCTTCTTGAAGGAGTAAGGATGAAGGGTACTGATGCTAAGGTAACGCAAGTGGAGGCTGACGAGATTGTGAAGGTGGGACAGGGCCTCTGTGGGCACCATTGTCAGGTTGCACCTCTCCAGGGTCAATGTCTCCAGGCTGAGTAGACCACTGAAGGCCCTGTGTGAAATGTATACTAGGTCATTGTCACCTACTTCCAAGGTTTTGAGGTTGTGCAAGTCCTGGAACACATAGTCCAGCAGGATGACAATCTTGTTGTCGCTGATGTCCAGTAGCGTCAGGTTGGAGAGGCCAGTGAAAACTCCAAGTGTGATGAGCTTGACACGATTGCCCTTTAGGCTGAGAGAATGCATGTTTAACAACGTGCTGAAGGCTCCAGGTTCAACATTGCTAATGATGTTACCACTGAGATCAAGTTCCTCCAGGTGGGTGTAGGATGAGAAATCATCAGGGTTGACTGCTTGCAGCTTGTTCTTGCTGAGGTCCAGGAGCCTGGTCTCCATAGGGATACCATCTGGAATGCTTTGCAGGCGCTTCCTGTGGCAGATGACAGACTTGCTCTGGGCAGAGCACTCACAGCGGGTGGGGCAGCTGAAGGCGGAGCTGATGAAGACGGCCACGAGGGCGAGCCCCAGGAATGGTTGCCAACATGATACGGCCGTGTGCAGCATGACTTTGTTGATACAGTCTACCATTTTGTCATGACTCTGCAAGAGAGAAACAAAAACAAGAGGTCTTAGTATAAACACGTCTTACACTCTTGAAAATGGGGTAGAAAAAATAAATTCCACTCTCAAGAGTCATGGATGAAATATCCTTTGAGTTTATGCTCTGAAAGCATGTGAGGGTCGTGTCTCAGTGGCGTAGACATACCACCGTCACGAAAATGTATAGATTTTTGTATGTGAAATTCAGAAATAAGTACGTTTAAGACTTGTCTTCCCCATCATCATGAAATACTGTGAGCCATTAAAATGCATCCTGTGCTCACGATTAGGAGTCCACTTACTTATTTATACATCGTGCGACAGCTAGTAAAGGTTCGTTGCTATTTCATGCACATGGGTGACAACTAATTGTTCCCATGTACTGTAAGGAAATACAAATCACACAGCAAGTAGCCCATCAGTATGTATTTTCAATTTCACTATCATTCTGAAGTGAAGTTTTCAGCAATTAACAATAAAATCACTGTAATCACAATGAATTAGCTGAAATGTCTGTGGTTAAGCATGATCATTTAAAATATATAGTTTATTGCTAAAAACCAGTTTTTGCACATGTCTATGCTTTCAGTGACATCGCCAATCTAATGCAGGAAGGATTTTGTGTGGCCAGCCATATTTAGTTTAGGATCACTTAACATCCATCAGCTTATGAATACTGTAGGTCACTTAACTGATATCTTAACACTAGCTTGGATTTGATGAGCAGCTTCCATTCTTGTGCATTGTCATCTATATTAGCCCTATTATCCTGATGGCAACTTCAGGAACTCCTATCAACAGCGCACAATGCAGATCTACTGAAGCCACTCTGTGTTTACGTTCCCCATAAGAAACATCAAATAGCCTGCATTCTTTTAAAAGGAGTCGACTCGAGTTCAGCATAATGGACGATCATTTGGTTGACCTTTTAACTTGGCCATTATGGGCTCTATTGATTTCCCCACCACAAACACTGCATTAGGAGGAAAACACCCACATGGGTAAATAATGAAAGATGTCAATTCTCAAGCAGAAGAAGACAATCAAGGATCAAAAGATGAGCTGTTCCTGGTGCCATGGGCAGGATGCAATGTTGCTAATGTGCAGAAAAATGTAGTTTGAGAGCACAATCACAATCACGGTGAGTGACACAGATTAAAATTCATTGATTGTCACAGGGAACCTCAGGAACTAATATAAAAAGGTGTAGGGGTTAAGGAAAAAGTGTCCAGTTGAAAATCAATTTCAATGTCAAAATACTTATGAAAACGAAAGCTGCAGAAATCAAATTAAATCAATGGCTGAACCTGATCTAGATGTATTCATACTTATTAAGATCTGAGGAAGAAGGGATGAAGGTGGCCTAGGGAAAGCAGATCAGGAATATATCATAGGTTTCTCATTACTCTAAGAGAAAACACTTTTCCTTTTCAATATCTGAGATCTCGTTCTTGGCTCAGCTAGACCAAAGTGTCATTCTTGGAAGAGGTCTAACTGCATTTGATTAAGCTGGAATGCTCCAAGATGCCTTTCCTCTCAAGATGACGGACGATTTCCAATGGACAGGCCTTGACATGCTGCAAATACCCCTCTAAACAAGTCTTTCTGGAGGCACAGAATCATTTCTGCAATCAGTCATGAAGCGATGGTGTTAATAGTGACATTTACAGCATTCAGGTTCGTCATTATCAACAGGAACTGGAGTAAGGAATGACTGTCCAACATTAGATAATGTTCAAACTAGGACAATAAGAAAACCTGCATTTTTGTGTTATTAGTATAATTATTTATCACCCTGCTGAAACGAGGACCAGCCTGCCTGCACCAAGACACAACATATGCTGGTATTGCCACCGTGTCTAGCTGGTAACCACGACCATCATAATGGATGTTAGTCATGCTGGGAATACTAGCATATGTGGTGTTTTGTGCTGGCATACTAGGGAAGTAATATTATCAAACTGAAGATTATTGATAAAAACGTTTGCACAACCTTACTGAGCAGCTATAAGATTTTCTAGCAAATATAAGCAGAATGAAATTCTTTTGCTTTAATTAAGGTTATATTGTACAGTAGTTACCTGGATACAAGCAAATCAGAACAAAAAGTGAAAATGGATCAGCCCAGATAATCCAGTCTTGCGGTGTCACAGGATACAGATCTGTGAACAAGCATTTTTGTGGTATTTTCCCTGTCGTTATCGTCTCCTGCAGAAAGCCAGAAAATTAGCATCACCCACTGATGCTGTATTGCAGGGTTGTGCACTTTTGGTAAATCCCATAATCCTCTTAATGAGGGGGAATTACCACACTGTGAAAATGTCATAAACAATTCCAAAATTACTACATCAGTCATGTCTAAATCCATTCTCCCAGACAGACATCTGGATGATTATAATACTGACTTTTGTTCAGATAAGCTGGTGCATGGAATAATCCATATTTATGTGATTCTGAAATTGTACATGCAACCACTTCAGAAGATCGTCTATCTTAAAAGGCAGCATGTATATGAGGAGGGAAAAAAGCGTAAAAAAACACAATTTGCTGGAATTAATTTGCAAGGCTACCATGTCAATATGCAAAAATGTCAGTTACTGTTCAATTGCACTGATTCGGCAAGCATCTCATACTGTACTTAACTTATGAACATGAATAATATTTAGATCCTTTTGTGATCTTTCGATTGCACTGTAGCTGACATTTACTGTCTTTGACGCTTGCAAGATGAATTTGACCACCAGGAGGCAGACCAAGGTTGCCACTTTAGGTCAACCACTCACAATCTATAAGGAAGGTGCATGAGGAAGTACTATTCAGAATCGCAAATAATATATGATTGCATATCAGCTAAACTACAAGCAGTGTTTTCCAATCCGGTCCTCAGGGACCTAAGGTCGTCACTATCCCGTTCAAACTGTCCACTTTCTTTTTCCCTTGGACAGCCGTACTCTCTTCATAGTGCTGGTCAGTGACTCCAATTTGTGATTGATTAGCAAAGTGAGTAAACAAGACATCGGCCAGCCGGTCTACATCAGCCGGTCTAGCTGGGAAATGGCTCCCAAAAAGTCATAAACTTTTCTCTAATAATTAGTTCACTTACCACCTATCTCCAATCCAAAGTCTTGGTGCAGAAGAGAAACTCCTGACCAATCACTGTACCGCAAGAAAGCTGAATTTCCTAAACAAGCCTTCAAGCGAGAAAAACTCTTCCATTACAAATGAGCACAGAGCCTTTCACAAATCATATCAAGGACACTTGACAGAGTTACAAGTGTTTTGCTCTACAGGGATCAGAAGTTAGTCTTTCTGTGAGGACGAAGAATGCTTCGGCTATGCTGCTGAGACTAAACCTCAGACACTGTGGCCAAAATCATTTACACTACAGTCGACGTTTGATTCTCCTGGTGTGTTGTAAACACGTCTGATGAGGGTTTGGAAATGGAGAGTGAGTAGAAAATCCACTAACAATTAAAATAAAAATTAAAAATAGGGATGTTTGAAAAGGATGTACACCGCATGTAAGCATTTAGCGCCACTGTTTTGAGGCTTAACCAAGCTACACAAACAACACAATTGCTATCATGACTTAAATGCAAATAGTAATTGGTTGAGTTCATGCTACAGTGCACGGAAAATGGAAAACTGCTCCCTCTCACACAGTTCCTAATGATTCCTGGCAAGAAATACGGCAGAAATATAAAAATACAACTCATCCGATGATTGGTTATGATTTTAGGGATACTGTTTTTTATTAGAACGTTTTACTGCACCAATGTGATCTAGTAGAAGAGACTTGCACGTGGGATTGGCGAGGGAGGTCCGCATAATCTGGGGAACTGAGGCGATTTTAATCTCTTCCTGTGAGACTGAGTCAGTGAGGCAGCATTTCACGCTGCAAGTTTGCAAACTCGCCAGAACGTTACATCACACAAATGCAGCCTCCCGGTGGCCACATCGTCACCTTACAAGCAGGGTGGTCGAGGTTGGTCCTCCAAAGGTGCTACAAACGGCGATCCTGATGAGGGGATGGCAGAGTATTTTCACCTACCACCCACCCCAACCAGTAAGCACCACGGCCTCTCCCAGTATGGGCAAGACTGAGAAACACTGCGCTGACTCTTTACTCAATGCAAATTACGACAGAGGGGACAGTCTCCCAGCATGCACTGCAGGACAAATACTGGATAACTTTCTTGACACAGGAACAAACTGACATTACAAAAGTCCTTCAGCATAATGGAAAGAAACAATACTAAACCTGTATGCATGCCTTTCATTAAATGAAATGAATGAAATGTAATAATAATACATTTCAGGAAAGGACAACATTGAAGTTTGATTTAAGTCTGATTCATGGTTTGTTGGTTATACCCACTGGCTTAATAAAAATCTTTTAAGAAAGATAATTATCCAGCAGGGGTTCTGACTGGAACAGAAATGCATATTTAAAATGTTTATATTTATCAGAGCCGTTGAGTAATTAGGCTCTCGAGGCACCAGAATCTGTCAAGCACCAAGAACACTAGAACACCTCCTTCCCGGTCTCAGTCATCATACTGGAGTAGGATCAAGGGTTCCGTTCCCCATGAAAAACTGGTCACATGACAGAGGGCATCTGATCATGTGTCCCATTAAGGATGCTGTGGTCCTGGATTCACAAATGATTCCTACTGCTTCTTCAGGGCTCATATATGAGTCCAAATCCACTCTATCAAGTAGTAAAATGAATAAAACAAAGACACAGCAGAAGGGAATGCGGCGGGAACCGCAGAGAGGAACAATGGAGAAAATCCGGATTCCAACATACATTCACATCAGTCGGTTAATGGGAAAGACAATGTGATCTCCAACTTTGGCAGGCTTCTGCAAGTCCGGTGTGGTGCTTCTCTTTGGGGGAGCCGGATGTAACCTGCAGCACTATTCCACGTGCTATTTTAGCCTAATATTTACGCACTTGGGATAAATGGGGTGTGACACCACATCAGAGCAGAATCCAAACGTCCGGCTAAGCTCACCTAATGTAGGAACAGAGCTGGGTAATTCAGGTCCAGAGAGTAAAAGTCCAGACCGGGATTTTATTTCAACCAACCAGTTGAGTATCTGTGGCCGTGACTCTTTATGCTCAACTGGTTGGTTGAAACAAAATCTTGGTCTGGATTTTTACTCTCTGGACCGGAATTATCCAAATCTGCCCAGGAATGCGTCTGTCAGATTTGGCATCCCCAGCTGGCATGGCCAGATGGCGCCGCACGGCAGCGTGGGAACGTTACTCAGACGAGGCTGAATAAATAATGACTCTATAGTAGTCAGCATAGGAATCGAGGAGCATCCATGGGAGACAGAGGGACCTTGCTGTGTGGTAGCCAAACCAGAAGTCCCTGTCCAAAGGTCTGTACCCAGTCACATGGGCTCACATGTATGAAAATGTTGCTGCAAGGATCTGAGGAAATTGGTGACGTTCCACCTGCGATCCAGCCAGGGTCAGCGTCATGGTGCACACACAGACGTGATCACACCGGAGGGTGTGTTGTGTTCGTCTGGGGGCTCCAAGGCCATCCTGCCCAGCAGCTGCCCCGGGCTACAGCTCGGCACTTGCCACCCCCCACCACCAGGTGACCCCACAGGTGCTGACGTAGTGCAGACAACCTGGCTGGTTCAATAAAGGCCCCTCCCACCATCGTGGTAGCGTAACACTCACGCGGATCGACTTGTAACCCCAAGGTTAATGGCTTATGTCCCAGCAGGAGCTCTGATGTAATAGCCTTAATTAAGGCGCTTAACCTGAACAACTTCAATAAAAAATATCCTGCTGTATAAAGAACTTTAAGAGGCTGAACGTGAAATAATGTAAATGCTCAGAGTGATACATGGGGAGAGGTCACAACTCCTATCGCACTCGTTCATCACAATCTGCTCATTTACAATTTTAATAACTGTCCTTCGTCCAAAAGGAAGCTACTTTGCTAGGTATCCAGCTATAGAAATATATGGGAATATATGGTAGCCACGGCACAGGAAGTATTCATGCAGGAAGGTTCCAAAACCCTGCATGAGCCCAGATTTGAAGAGATTCAGCCGAACTAGATTAAAATGAAAAAATGCATAAAATTAAGTTTTGCAAACCTTTCCAGTTTAGTGACTTATTTGTGCTATTGTGCACCAGCTTTCCTATAATTCATGTCTTGAACCCACCTACCAATCTAGTACTTGACTTTACTATCCACTACCATCCCTATATTCTCTAGCAATGGAAAGGCAATTACCTGCCTCCATATTTTATCCTAAGTGTGAAAGCACCAGGGATGTAAGCAATTTACAGTGGGATGTCCCAACCCTGGACCCCACGGTGCCGTGAATTATACCTTTATATGTCTATGTAAAGCCTTGAACAGTGAGTTCTTGTATAGTGTACCTGGCTGCCTGTTTCCTTAGACTCAATATATTATTTACGGAGCAGAGTGGTGACATGTGGAGGTTGTCAATTGCATGTTATTTTGAAGACTGCTGAAGCAGAAATATATAATTTAAATGGTCACAGAGATGTGCTACATATGTTTGAGGAAGGATTCCTGATCATTGCACAGTCAATGATCTATTTTGTATACAGCAGCCCAACAGTTTCATATTATTAATTATTATTTTTTGTGACTACTAAGTTGTTCAGCTGTACATACTGTAAGCTCTGTGATTGATGATGAAAATAATAATAATAATAATAATAATAATAATAATAACAATAATAATAATAAGCAATAAACAGAAATAAAAAGGAAAAATTGCAAAAAAAATAATATGCATAAACAAGTAACATGTTGACTAAATATAAAATTTGAGAAAATATTGGTTGAAAAACTGGTCTGGTTTTTACATATCTGAACTGACATTCACTGTGACAGAGTAATTTCACCAGGGATAGTATATCCCCCATACTCTCGACATACTCTTGACTTTGAAATATTATAAAATGAAAGTGAAATTGAAAGTTCATGTGTATTTTAAAAAATGCAGGTTCTGGAGTGGACACTGCCATGGGTGCTGAAATACGAAATGGACCTGTCGCCTCCCCGTCAGTAGGACCCCAAGCAAACCGCCTTCATGGTTCCCGTGACGACGTGGCACTCCCCCTGTACTTCCTACAGTCTTAAGAGAATTCAAATACCAGCATTTTCTTAGCAGTCTAGCACACAGTGTGAAGAACTTATGACAGCTGAGAGGAAAGCCAGCTCTCCAGGTTCACACCTGTCCGTCTGATACAGCTCTCAGAAAACATCCGGCGCTAAAAGGCTCCGGGATGCTATAATCGACCCAATTTAATCGGTCTGGACAACCTCTGCAGATCAGGCCCCCCTCTGTCCTTCCAATGCCCCCCCCCCTTTGTCCCAGAGTGTCTGGGGCTACTCATCATTTGCAGCGATTTGCATTGTGATGAGTTGGCGGACGGTGACGCTAGCTCACTTTGGGAGCAGCGATGAATGTGCACCTCATAGTCGATTCAGTTAGGAAGTCAACGTTCGCGAAAGACACTGCTGACATTTCAGCTGCGTACCCCGGCATCCCAGAGTAACGCAAAGAGAATTGAGTGAATGACCACAGAAAAGCAATATAGGGGCTATTGTGCAAAACTAAGCTGCATCTGGGTCATGGCTGTTAATCACCGTTATTGGCTGCAGAGGATAAGTATGATGCATTACAGCTGTCACACAGGCATTCAACTTATTACTGGCCTTATTATAAGTATCTTTCTTATTCTTACGGTGATGCTCAGTGATCCTGGCTTTGTAGAAACTTCTGGGATTTTACACCCCTGGTCAAGAACTGAATGAAATGCAGACCATAATCTCTTAACAGTAACGTTGCAGAGAATGTGCACTGAAAAGTAGTTTTAAACTGGCAAAAAATAATTGGCAGAAAATCAACCCGTACTTAACCTGTAAATAAGGGATAAAATGCACATGGTTGAAATAATTCACAGCATATTTTATAAACAATAAATCACCTTCCCTAAGTCTGTCTTTATTTTATCATCCATTTTACTATTGCTTCTCTGGCCCAAGGATATGTCAGTAAATCAGAAAAATAATAATACAGCCCATAATAGTAATAATAGAGGTACAGTACTGTACTGTATTCATCAAGCTAACAAATCCCTGAAACCACACAATGTCTTCACAGCTGTGTCACAAAGTAGTGTGTGTGTTTGCTATTAAAAAGTATGGTATTTAAATCGATTTCTTAATATACTGTAATAGAGTTGTCTGTAAGTTGTAAGTTCTTAACCTGGAGGCTGCCTGTATATTTAATAAAATTTTTTTTTTTTTAAATAGTACCATTGAATTTTTAAGGTATAAATTTAGTCAAGTTCACTCTACTGAAAAATAAGTGCTTATGGTTTGTGGAGGTAGCATCACTTTAATATAAAACACAAAATGTTAATAATCGGCATCTCCAAACCCCAACTATGAAACATGAGTCATGTCATGCAAACCAAGGGGTGATGGGCCAAGCTACTTTACTACAAAGCATGCGCAAGATTTAGTATTTACAAAGGAATACTAAAATACTACGAAAACAAAGAAGGTAAAGTTTTTAATAAAAATGTTTCCCATTTAGAGAAGAATGGCAACATTTAGTGGCTGTTAAACGGAGTGTGACCCAAAGAGTCCCCCCCCCCGCCCCCCAGTCTCGTTCCCAATCAGCCTCTTGTCTCAGGCTGCCATCAGCCTAAACAAGAACAGATAAGCAATCAGCTGTACCCTGTAAGGACCTCTGTAAGCTAACCTGATAAATCCATGTATTACAATGCTTACAGGCGGCCAAATGCCATGTTTATTGGGGTTAGAGGGGGGGGTGTGGAGGGGTGGAGACAATCACAGCCCTTTAAATGCAGCTGACTATCTGCCCGGACAGGAGTGGTTCGAAGGTGAACAACGTAGCAAATCGTGACTGATGAGGCAGGGGCCGAAACGAAGGCCCGGTCTGTGCCGGATCGGGCCCTGATGAAGAGGCCTCTGCGGAGAATCGTTTATCAGTGGCATTAATTAAATGCAGCTGTCCTGCTGCCTGATTGGAATGGATGAGGATTTGCAGATGTAGATAACGGCTATGTGGCACAATAAAGCACCAAAGGCCGACCGCATCTGTGAAAAAAGGGCCCATTTTTGAGGACTTTTCATGGGGGGGGTTTGCAGTATTTCCCCAGCATGACATCTCTTTGCTTGATTTGGTCGCGGCTCTCAGAATGGAGACTTTTTCTGCCATTCGCCACGTTTGTTGAATAATTAGCGCTGCTCCTTCAGGGATTATGTAATCTGAGCCATCTCAGTGGTGGACGCTTGAAAATACTGTGATCCGAAGTGCAAACTTATGAAAAAAAAACTGAGGAGCGGTCAAGCAGCAGAACGACATGTGACTGCTGCGATTCAGGAGACGGTGGCACAGAACACATTATGCTACAGAAACAAAACTGGCCGACCACAACACCTCACATTGTCAGCTGGAAAGTGCCTCAGAATTTTCCAGATTTCAGGAAAAATGGCATGTAGATGGAGTTCACTGATGCTTGTCTGTGTGAGGGAGGGGTGGCATTATGTGCTTTTTTACAGCTAAACAGGAGATATCCCTGTTTTATGGACCCCCTGAGAAATAAGTGCATGCAGTATCCACTCCCTCTCCTGGTTCATAAAAGCAAAGAAGGCAATAAAAGGGCCACCCTCAGTAGGACTCACTCCTAAAAATGTCCAACTCTCTGAGGGGCCGTTACCGTGCCCTCTGTTGCCGTGGGTCATCCAGGGTAGATGTAAGGGACATAACGGTCAACTTGTGCTCCCTTTTCTTCAGTGCTATGGCAGAAATCCTATGTTTACCACTATTTGCAGCAATAAGTCAAAGGCCCGGGATGATGATGTCATACAGACAGCCTGCAATCCTGCAGGGCTCCATGCCGCGCCCTCCCTTTGAAGAGGTGTCAGATAGGTGGCGGTATAGTACTTCCAAGGGCCAGCTGGAAGGTTGCGGCCCCTACTCCTTCTTGTCTATCTTCAGACAGAGCACAGTGAAGCTTGTCCCTCCACATGGCACTGAAATATGTCTTCCGTGCTCCCAGCCTGGTGAGACCCAGCCACGCCCCACAAAGACCAGTCTAAGATGATGCCCATGAGAAACCGCCGCCAACAGAAAGAGATCTTTCGGCGGCGAAACAACAAAATTGGCGAGATGTCACGGTGCGGCCTTGAATGACTTTCCCAAAGGCAGGCAGGAAAGTCATAAAATATACATGCCTGCGGTTGTGTTCTCACCACCACTGCTGCTTAAGTTCTGTAATCCTCTATGTCCATAAGCGGCGAAAATGAAGGAGATGGGTGTCATAAATAAATAATGCCTTCTAACCCATAAATAAGTGCTAGAAGGATTTGGGCTCCTCTGGAAACAGTGTTCGGACAGGATGCGCTGTCACCAAGCCTGGTCACCCCACCTTCTACCTCACACTCAACTTGGACCTGCCGGAGACCACGGACAAAAGGTGAACGGATGGGTGCAGCATCAGAAAAAAACTGAATTTATGCGCGTTTTATGTGTGTTGCTGTTAAGCCCGGACCGTTTTCTGAGATGTTGTTGCAAGTTGCTAGTTGACGCTAGTTGTCTGTTTGATAGAAGAGCTCCCTGCAACCTACCCTGAGCGTGACCTTCACATGCCGTGCCGTGGGATTCCCGCAAAGCACATTTCCCTCACAGATGCATCCACCTCAGGCCTGAGTCTTCACATGTCAGTAAATCAAAAGGCATTTTTATTACAAAGAAGAAAAAAAAGAAACACGATAAAGGCCCATCGTAGAGTGTTTTCATTGTGGTCCAAACAGTCTGCGATGGGTTGCCTTTCGCCTGTAGCATCTAGGATAGGGTTAGAACCCCTGCAATCGTGCAACGGACCAGTGGGTATGGGAAATGGAGGAATGGATGGATGGATGGATGGATGATCCTAACGGTGTACATATTTCAGAATCCTAGGTAATGACCTGCTAACATTGTG
>JABFEB020000110.1:541716-563657 GCA_019775895.2 Stomatorhinus ivindoensis
ATGGATGGATGGATGGATGGATGATCCTAACGGTGTACATATTTCAGAATCCTAGGTAATGACCTGCTAACATTGTGGGGTCACTTACTTTCTGTTCATTTACATCACTGAGACAGTCTCAGGCACAATCAATAATGAAATAGCTATGTGGCTGCTATTGTCCCTTCCATTCCTCCCTGACACGTCCAGCTTAATTCATCACTAAGCCAGGTACACAAATATGCTCATGAGAATATTCTGGAGAGCAGATGTGTATCAGTAATGTAATGTCCATAGGGCTGAACATAAACACAGTATGATTTGTTATACATTGTTTTAGTGTGTGCCCTGTGATGGGTTGGCAGCTTGCCCTGGGTTATTTCCTGCTTCGCACCCATAACCCTGCATAGGACAAGTGAGTATAAAAATGGATGGATGGATGGTTGGATGGATACTTTGGTTTACTCTAAATACTGAAAAAAGGTACAAGTAACAAGTCACATAAGCATGTGGTTGACTGAAAGAAAAAATATATTTACCAGTGAGTTCTCAGTTAATTAATACAAGCCCATGAAAAAGCTATATTCAAAAAGCTTCTGCTGCACTCCACAAAATATAGGCACTTATTTCTGAGCAGAATGAACTTGACTAAATTTATACCTTAATAATTCAATCTTTTGCCAATGGCTTTGTGAAACTAGCGGATTAATGAAAGTGGTTTCACCTATAGGTTACGACGCAAAATACTGGCAAGCAACTGAATAAAACTAAAGTTTAAACAAGCTTAATATTTTCATAGTTAGTTCAATAAAATACTTGACAAATGTACCCTTGTAAGGCCTTTGGCCAAATTGCCAGTACCGCATTGTTTGCCAGACCTTGTCGCAATAAGGATGCGGGTCCAGGGTCTATGTATAAATCTATACCTATGTATAAATCTGACTTGCACTGGTGCCCTGACTTCTCTATCAGGGAGAACATCTGTAGGCAAAACCATGGACAAGGATGAGCCCCCAGCAATGTGGTACCACAGGCAAACTTCACTGCCGGCACCCCTAATCCGAGACAAGGTGAAATTGGCAGGCTAAGTCGGCATCTCGTCAGTAGATGGCGCCATAGGTGGCCTCTAATGTCACCGAATAGGTTTACTAGCCCTGACCACCACAGAGAGAATCCTGCTAGTCGCGACCGAACGCAACACCGACCCTGAAGGAGTTAACGGCTGCCTTTTATCTTCATCCGGATGACTCCTGTTTCCAGCCTTCTATCGTCAGGTGAAAATATGGGTCTATTCACTCCAGGATAAATTTACAGGGAGGTTATTAAATCGTTATTTTATTTTAATAAGCCTTATACCTGCTAATGATGCTAGCCGGAAGGAAAAATAATTAACTTGCAGGTTAAAGTACTACCAGTGTGTGCAATTAACACACTGTTTTACAGGGCTAATAGGCAGGGCTAGTAATGAGAAACGGAATGGGTCACTGTCTTATACATTATTGAAATGAGCATTTTCAAATTACGCAATGTTTCATGGACTGACTGGAATGGACTGGAGTGCACTGCTGTGGGGGATGCTGGACGATCCACAGCTGGGTTGTGTTGAGGACAGAGGTCGCACTCAGACTCGCAGAGGAGTTACCTGTACCCAAGGACACAGCCTACGCACTTACGGTTACTAAGGACGAACGACTGCAGAAATAACCTTCTAAACCCCACTGTCTGCTACGCTTAACAGTTCAAGGGAGTTCAAAATATTGATGAGGAGCAATTGTTGTGCTTTCTCAACAACAGAAAAGCCGTCATCCTCATGGGAAAGTTGGGTCACCTTTACATATGCCATCATATCTGATGATAGACACCAACACGCATGTATTTACAGCGGAGAGCACTTTTGTGGATGCTGTGGGGTCTGCAGCATCCCTGGAGCATTTGGGGTTAAGGGCCTCGTTCACGGGCCTGACAGTGATATCATGGGTCCAGTCTTTGAACATATGACCTTATGAACACAGGTACAGATCCTTAATCTGCTGGGTTACATCCTGTCACGACCTGCCTGCCATGTGCACTTTTCACCTCCCTGGACTGGTAACTAGTCACTGCCATCACTTGTTTGTCTCATGTTAATCACTCCAGCTGCCTCATGTTTGTTCCCTCGTCAGTCTGCTATGAAAGTGCTTCCCAGTCCTGTCACTGACATCATCCCTCATGTCACCTGTGCCCCTCCTTGCTCCCTCCTCCCATTCTGATGCCTCGGGATCATGTTAATTTCCAGTAGTTGTTTCTTTGAGTTTAATAAAATCCCTTTTTGTTTTGCCATAACACCTGCCCCCGTGTTCTTCATCCCATCCGACACGACATATCCGGCCAAAAAAGAAGGAAGGCTTATGAAATCTAGATTTATAATAATTCAAATGCCCAGTTGATTAGAATACATATTGATAAATAACAGTGTTTCCTTTTCAGATACAGCAATACAGCAGTAGGCGCAGAGGGTAATAAGAGAGCAGAGAACATTCAAGCTACGCCTCTCTCAGACAGAATGGCCTCTGAGAAATTTAACACTGTTAATTAGAGATTAACTGTGATAGGCTGGGCGAGTGGCTGTCCCCGCTATGCCTGGATGTCACTTGTAAAACGGAAGAAGCGCCGCAATCATACGTCGGGGACTGTTTTCTTAGAATATCTTTAAATCCTTATTTAAAATCCTAATCCTATGAAAAACAGCTTCATAAGACCGACCGACTGGGTTATTTAGGATGGTGGCAGTATTCATCTGGAAGCATAATCTGCTGTAAAGCCATTGTAAGTAGATCAACTCCATGTTAACATATGCGAGGTTGCCAGTGGGCTTTTATTAATAACAGCATTTATTATTATTATTAGGACATCGCCATTTCTCCTTTATATCAACTCCCCATTGTACATTCCTTCCATTGTCCCTAAATATATAAACAGCAATGAAACTGTGGTATCCTAAAGCCGGAGAAGCTATAGTAAAATCGATGTCAAAATAATTACAGTATATATATAGTCAATCCAGACTCTGAATTTGCCCCTAGTGTATAAATTCAGCTGGGTCATCCAAGATTCAGTACTACAGCCATATGGTAATGTAACAGATAGGTAATAGAATAATTAATGAGTTATTAATTATGGACAGAACTAAATGCTTAAATGGTCCTGGCCTCAGGACGGGTCTTGTTGAGGAAAGTGTTTCGGTGAAATTTCAGGGCGGCTGCATCAAACAGTAAACATACCTAGCAGGAAAATGTGAAAGGTCCCAACTGTGGTTTCAAACTGCGTTCTGTGATGTTTGACCACGGCGGGAGAGGGTTTTCATGGTAAACACGAGCGGCATGATTAATCAAGCGGGAGAGTGCATCTGGAGGTGTCTAGCAGAAGAGCTTGACATGCGGTCGGCAGGGTTAACGGCCAGTCCGTACCACTCAAAATGAAATCCAACACGCTAACCCTTAACCTGACCTCATCTGAACAGCGGGTGTGTTGGTTAGGGCAATGATTTGTATTCCTTCGCCCATGACCAGGAAAGCCACTCAGAGATGGTCCCACGCCAGGTAACACTGCGTTATAATGACCATAAGTAAATGGGGGTGGGGGAAGTCCTTTAAGACCCCTCGTAAAAATAACGGTCATCGCAGGACGGAGTGCTCCCAGCGGAATTGTCCGTGAGCATTGACCGTGACGGGACATTTCAGACACATGCTTCATCTCCCGCTAACAGGAGAGAGTAACCAGGGAGGCTCAAATGAACGAGCTACACGGCCGGGCATACCCGCACACTCATCTCTTGTTTAGCGGGACCGGGTTATGGAAACCCGTCAGCCAGTCGGAGCTTGTGGGCACGCGGTTGCCCTCTTGGCGTGAGCACTGAGCAGTGTCATTCCGTTTGCTAACGGTTGTGCTCTAAGCCAGTCGAATCCACAGCGTTTCCTGTCAGGTGACACTGCCAGGCGATAATTACTGGCAGCCATCTGCCTTTTACATCCGAGCGCAGTACCGGGAACATCTTCTTCACAGGGGGCCAAGCTATGGTTTACTTCAGCAGCACTGATTCAGAGGGACATATTTCACTCACACAGCTCACATAATGCCCCTCTAAAGTGATTGGAGTCATTTGGTGCGTACAGCCATGAACAACCAGAGCCACGTCGACATGTTGCTATCTGGCTAAACACAAAATGAAAACTGCTTCAAGCCACAACCAAGGTTAAAATGAACCAGCTTCAAGTGGTTCAACTGAGATGGCATACAAAAAATTTACATTTTATTAGGTGACAAAAGATAATTTAAGCAGTGTAGTCAGTAATCAGTAATATTTGACTTGCAAGTAAGCACTCTTCAACGATGACTAAACATTTGAAGAGCAGGATTTAATTAGCATGGTTACGCTTTATATGGTTACAGAAAAACAGTCTGGTTACCTTTGACAGTTCATTGGCTTGATGAAACAGTGATTAATATTTTGTATATAAAAAATTAAATGTGATTCAAGTCAGATTTGGTTAGGTGTAAGAAAATTATGACATATTTATATATCTCTACAAGTGTTCAATAATGCACTTAATGGGCATACAATTGGAGAACTTGAATCAAAATTGTAATGCTGCCTCATAGGCTTAAATCATCTCATGAGTTTTCAGAAAGGCTGGTCCCAAAAGGAATACCCTGCATCAGGCCAGTCACTCTTATCCAGCCTGCACACTGACTCATGGAGAGCAGTGATGAATCAAAGACAATGACCCCCCCACCCCACCCCTCACCCTCACCCCTGCATGCAAAGAAGTGAGTCACTTGGAGGACTGACAGAAATGAGGATGCAAATCTTCATTACCATACTCAAAGGATACTCTAAAACCACAGGGCACTGAACTTCTACATCATGCAGCATGCAGTAGTATTGTAGTATTGTAAACTTTTAACTGGTACGCATGACACAGCACATTAGCATGTATCAGAACTCCTGTGAAATCAACGTCTAGACCCACAGACATCGAGTGGTAAGACCTGCTAATTCACCCAGTGAAGTTCTCAACATCAGTCATCAGGTACAAATTCCTAAGCATCAAAGGCAGCGTTAATCTCATCATCATCTGTAGAGCACATAAGCAACATAGGTTACATGGGGTACTATTCATAGTCATACGGCAGTAACCTGCAATGACCAGATGTTGTCTTAAATAGGGAAAAAAAGATCAAATATGGTTTGGGCAGTTAACAGAGGTGGGTAGTTCAGGTCCAGAGAGTAAAAAACCAAGATATTCCTTCAACCAACCAGTTGAGTATAAAGTGTCACAGTCACAGAGTACTCAACTGGCTGGCTGAAACAAAACCATGGTCTGGACTTTTACTCTCTTGACCTGAACTACTCACCTCAAACAGTTAATCACTTGATAAAAAACTTCATCCACACCTGAACGTCCCAGTCTGCTTCTACTCTGACTTGTCAGCCAACATCCACACTATCAAATTACAATTACGAGCCCACAAGCATTACACCCCCCCCCCCCCCAGCCTGCAAGCACACATACCGTATGCTGCTGTACCGACACAGTGCCCTGCCAGGTGCCCACCTCCTCATGCCATGCCCTGGGGTCTCCCCAGATTCCTGAACATCGTCCAAACGCTCGGGGCTCTGCTTCTCTTCCCGGCATGGCTAAGCAGCATTTCCAGCACACTTCTACCTTCTCTGTCTCCTTTCCTCTCTCTCCGCCACGCACACCACAGAAAGCTGACCTATGACTTGACCCCGAATGTCATTATAAACCATTAAAATGTACACATTCTGAAAGAACCGCCCGCTATCATGTGGCCATCTCTAACCAATCAGGCGAACAGTCACCCGTAGGCCCTGCTTTATGATTGTCTATTTCCAGGCACATCAGCTGCTGCCCGGCTCAATAGTGAATCCTTTTGGGGTCATTTACTTTTAATGAAGCCCTGTCTTCCATCTTTGGCTACTCCCAGGGCCGGGCCCCGTGGCTCATTCCCTGTTAAGACAAGCCACCAGCAGCCCCCAGCTCCCAGTCAGCTGCAGGCTGTAGACCTTAGCTGGCATAGACAGTGCCTGCTTATTGAATTCTTCACAAAACAGACCCATCCACATACAGTAAATACGGATACAGTAAATAATGTGATTTAGTGGGGAATAAGTCATCCAAATAATATTTGCAGAGATTTTATTTAAACATGAATGTTTAGCTGTGTGCCATGGAACACAGTTATAAACCTATTTAAATTAAAAAAATCATTATGTAATTGCTTGAGAGCCAAAGAAATATCCGTGCTTAGTTATGCAATTTACAAAATAATATATGAAGTAAAATGCTGCTGCTTTTATAATTTAAAATAAAAAAGAAAGAAATGAAAAAGTAGTTGTTCCTGGGTTTGCACTGGTTTACATAAGTGACGGTTACTGATTACATCACAATAAAACCACACATTAGGACTGCAGCAGAGTCATGGATGGTGTAAAAACAAATGAACAAGCAGGCAAATTATCATGTTTTATTCAATTGTTTTTCCTATACAAATGTTGGTAGAGGCCAGAGCAACAAGGAATGATCATTGACAAGGAAATGTCGACCAAAACAGTGTAATGCTGCCTCACTGAGGGACTGTTATTGTTCGCAGCCTTAGATTTCAGTACTGTATTAAGAGTAATGAGGCGCTTCAGATCATAAAAATCTCTACAGCCGGTGAAGCAGCAACATGCCGTAATGATACATCAACACCAACAAAGGCAGGGGCACGTAGACTGGCTTATTTTAGTGGTTTTTGTTGAGGAAAAGACACTAACAGCGCTTTCTCCCCCCTGTCTGTAATGTTCCTCTTATCTTTCCACCTACAGTAAAAGGCTCAGAACAAATCACGCCTCTCATCTGCGGTTATTAGAGTGATTAATTATTATGTTGTTCCGCCTGTTTCTGCATAATTTTCTCACTAGTCGCCTGGTTCTCTAGCTCCTGTGTTCCATTTTTATTCATGCTAATCTCTTTTTCATGGTAACCTTTCTCATGTCATGATGCTAAGGGTTTGCACAATCGGCATAATTATATACCAATATAAATAGCAGCATCAGAGCACACGACTCTAATGATCTGTCAGTACAGGCCAATCATGACCTGTATTATTCTCTGACAGTATCCTTACTGAAGAAGTGAGGGTGGAAGCTCATATGGTACCCTAGGGAAGTTTCACCGCCGACAAACTTCCCTGTCCAGGGTGGAGATCCATATATCATCATGTTGATGTCACAAAGGCACCATGGTAACAGAAGGCTGTTTATAAAACCCTAACGTAAATTAGTGTCGGGAACCTTTTTAAACAAGTTAATGGAAAACCTGTGACAACTTAACTCATAAAAAAGCCAAAAGCTAAATAAACTTGGCACTTAGCACAAAAACCTACTTATTCGAGTCACTTTAGTTAAAGGCCAGCGAGGAAATCAGCCCAATAATGGCCATCTGGTTTTGTATACCTGTGGTGTCGTTTTCAATTCCTAACTCTTCATCTGCCCTCTGCATTTACTGGGGGTGGTGACTGATTACTATGGGAATTCAACACACCTCCTAAACAGATACTGTGCTGCCACTACTCACACTTGTTCTGAAGAAAGCTCTGTTGTCGTGGACCCCTCAATTTATTGTCCCCATGTTATATTTGCATATGTTATTAAATTTTTGACAAAATGCAAAAACTCATGAAATATTTCCTTCCGCAAACATTTCGGAATGATTGTTGTTTTTCTTCATTACGCCAGGTTCAATTTTGCCCGTAATGTACCATAGTAGTGAGAAAAAGATTAGAAATTTTGAAAGCTTTACATCCGTAGTCCTCATTGTTTTGCCCACAATGTTACATTTCGTTCATTTAGTGGAACTGAATGCTAACATGTCACATAAGAAAGTCATTTCATGGCCATAAAATCCTTGGAATTGTATGAAAATGACAGACTTGCGCTATGCAAATCACTGAGTTAGGCCATAAGAAGGAATGGAAAAGGAAATAGGTGGAAATGCTAAAGCAAAACAAATACAAATATCTTTATTAATTGAAGCTGTATCTAGCCGTGAAGTTATGTGGTACCACGGCATAGATTTTCCAACAATTTTGCTCATTTTCTTATGCTGAATTCTGGCATCTCTTTCTGTGGATTACAGTGGTGCACAAGCAAGACGGAATCCGAGCCTGGGCAGACAGAAGCCCACCACACAAACTGGCAGGAAAAAAACAGCGCTTAAGTTACACGTCACATGAATGTCGTAGGAGGTGGTAAGGGCAAATCTAGCTGACAGGTGCCAATGTGCTGAATCACATCAGGCCGTGAACGACAAGCCGGCAGGACTCCAAGGCTTAATTAGCCTGCCGTTTGCTTCTTAAGCTCAGTTCACTCCATTAAAACTCATTTAAAATTTTCACAGAAACCGACCTGTTGTTATTGTATGACCAATTCAACTCTGGCTCAGTGATGCCAGGGCAATACGTAGCAAGGCAAGTTTATTTATATAGCACAATTCAGGCACAAAGCAATTCTAAGTGCTTTAAAAAGGCATCATATTTAAAAGACAGGTGAAAAAAAGTAATTCAAAAAACCTAAAAGGCAAACGGTTCACTGAAAAGAAGTCATATTGTAGTGATAGTGTATGACTTAACCTCTTAAATGTATTGAAAATGTGTATAAAACTGTAATGTTTTAAGTCCTGATTTAAATGAGCTATAGACTTCCTAAATTCTTGCAATTTGATGTTCTGCACTTTGGGTTAAATGAGGTGAACTGTTCTACTAAGCTGTACCCTTGACATTTCCAGCCATGTTATGTGTCGAGCAACGTCACATATCCTGCAGAAAAACTAACCGTCTCGAGCGAACTGTGACTCACATTCCACGTATCGCTCCAGCACGGATATGTGGTCGCATTTGGAGACGCGTCAGACAGACATTTCATTTGCGTACTTGTTAGCATTTGGGACTGATACAGACGCCCTGTGCAGTGTTACAAGTGCTTTTACATTTGGGGACTCCGTTCCCTCCCTGAAAAACATGTTCAAAAGGTGTTTGGGATCTCAGATCCCGAAGGATCCAGGATGACATGCCCCAGAAGTGCAGCCGCCTCCAGGTTTTCCCATCCATTTGGATCATGGATGAAGCTTCCAGTGCTTTAGTATCACGTCTGGAGCATGAGTGCAGGGAAGATAAGCGGTCGGAACATCACTTTGGATTCTTCCAGCGTCCAATGTATTATTTGAGAGAGCATCCAAACAAGAGATAGAAGGTTTGCAAACACAAATACCACTGAACCATAGCTTGATCTAGCCAGCAAACTCTCAGCAGTGATTTCCTCAAGACTCAGTAACTGGGGAATCGAGACATGGGCCTTAAAAACCGCCACCCACCCCCAGGTATGCATAATAGTTATTTGACTAACTGACCGTCCCTGATCCGCAGCAGTGGGCTGGCGATGGCCACCCAGTGCAATACTAAGACGTGTTATTTCTTGCCACCGTTACAACAAGATCTAAACGATGTCCATGCTCATTCTGACTGAATTCCAAGGCAGATGAACACCTCCACCTTATGTATGCATCTCAACATTGTATATTCGTTTTTAGATTCCATTTTAATGCTTTGAAATGGTAGCTGTGAGTGTGTCTGTAGTTCTGTGTGTTTGGGTTTGCTACCCTCCAGCATAGTTGTCAGTCTTATCTTCAACAAACCTGCTACGTTACACAAAGATTCCAGTAATGTGCGCCACAAATTATCAGGAGAAACACACCTAAACTGGGCTGTGGGAGACCGGAAACCAAAGATTCAAGCAAATAAATCTGATAATTAAATTGTAGCTGGATAGAGTAGCTTCATATCACACATGGCCTCTGAGCGACCCCTGCCTTCGCACATGGCAGTGCTGCGCATGCCAAGATCTGGGAGATTTTGGGGAGATTTAGCACCAACTGGGGACAGCTGCTCCGCTTTCGCATTTCCACAGCTCAGCCGCTACTCGTCAAACATTCTCTTGCTCAAATACTGATGGAGACACAAAACAGAAAGACAGGCACAGAAACCACACAAAGGCGACAAAAGACACGGTTAACCACATTGTTAGCAAAACACGTTGAAAAGGGATGCTTAAATTGAAAGACTTCAATGCTAATGAACTCTGCTCCCATCAGCTGAGAGCGACGGCATGCAATCAGATCAAAGACTTTCTGAACATGACACCACGTGTCGCACCCATGTCGCCTGAGACTTAATTAAAGCCATATGTCGTGGGCTCGGTGCATAATGAACGGTGGGCTTGGTCTCATGGCTCCCAGATCATGACATCCTGTGGTCCCAACCCATATGTCTCCTGCTCATCGTTGTAGTTTCATAGAAGAATCTGTAGAATCGCATTGTTTAGCTATTGCCTCTTGCTGTTTTGGTTCAGGTTCCTCTCCGGTTGCACCAACCGTCCGCACTTGAGTCCCCGTCCTGCACACATCCTTCCAGAACCTCCCGTCCAGTAAATGGCTCCAACTCAGTAAAGTTGCTGATTTTCTGCTTTGTCCTGTCCAGTGGACTCAGGGACCAGAGAGCAGAAAACCCAGCAGTATGGGAGACATGGCCAGTTCGGTCTGGGATATGTTACATCTGTTTCTCTCTCGATCGTCCGCGGTAAAATGCATTTCACTGACGCCCCTGGATCTGATCCTGACAATGTGCTGTTAAGAGGCAAATAGATCCCCTGTCTGCTTCTCTGACCTAAATGTCAACTAAGAATCTTAAGGCTTTTCTCGTCAGACATCTTGCCGCGAAAGAAAAAGGCGACAAAACCTGGTAGCGTGAACTCCATTATAAATAGGCGTTTCTCTTTTTCTCTCTCTGTCATTCTTGCAGGTTCTTCTGGAGACCATACCAGCAGTCAGTTTTTGCGTATCAATTTCCTGTATTTCAGAAGAACAGTGCAAGGAAGTAAATATCTCAGCAGGTATATAAAAGCTCAAATATCTCTCTAACACAGACATGGGATTCCATGACAGAGGAATTAAACTAAAAGGCATACAGCACCAATCATGTAATTGCATCTCAGATGTACTCAGTCAGGCAGAAAAGGTGTGACGAATGTAGCAGATGACGGGGCACAAGTAAAGTTGGTGGGTATGGGAAGAGAAGTGACATAATGGCAACCAGACAGGGGTGGCGGAAGGAAATGTCACGAACTACATAACGAAATAATGTCTGGTCCATGAAGCAGCATTATCCCCAGACAAATAGATGGGGCATGTCTGTTTGCTGCACATTGGTCTGAAAGCATCCTCTCAGCTGGACATGGGACATTTTCGTCCTGTGACAGATGGGGCCGGCTATTGGAGGGGGTGTGGGAGGGGCTGACACTGTGCTTAAACCAGGAAGCCCACCCCATCCCATTGATGTCTTTTTCCAGAGGGGGCCAGGTAACCTGTTCCGTCCATCTTGACCACAAGCTGTCAAGAGGGCATCTGTGTTGGCCCAAGGACACATGGAAAGTTCCGATTCCCGACACCGGCCAATCCTGCTAGCTGCATTCCCCACCCTCCGGCGGAATTCGGAGAGGAATCATCCCCAAAGCTCAGGTGGGTATGAGTGACAAGCACCAGGGGTGCATATGAAGTCTCAGACAGAATGTAACGGATCGAGAGAGACCTTCATGGTAACAATGCCAATCGGTGCAAGTGTACAGCAAGGAATCCTGACACATTCGGGGAAATATATAAAACATAATTATAAAAACATATTAGTCACGAATGAGACGGACAAGCCGAATAACATAAATGAACACAAACACAACTACAGTATTTACGATGCTTTACTATTGAATGTGGTTCCAAGAGCAACGCATACACAGAAAAAACATACTCGTGTTCACATAACATGACATATTGGTTGTGATATTTCATTGTAATCAAAATGTAACGTACCAACTACAGGTGATGAAGGAAGGGTTATGATTAGGGTGTGGCACTGTGTGTCTCGACATTCTTGCATTTCCTTAAACGCTCAAGCAGTCACAGAACAAGAATCGTTATTATGAATGATACATTTGTGTTTTCAAAAGTGCCCATTTGGGCGTTTGTTTGGATACTGAACACATACGCTTATGATAAAGAGTCTTACGCTGAAATGTCTCACTGACACTCTAACTGGTCTCAGCTCAGTGATCAATGATCTTCACACAAACACTAATCCCACAAATAATATTCAATGGTCCAGAAGACATTGTATGACAAAACTCCAGTAGTACAGAGGCTTCTATGTGTTTCACCAACCCCAACTCTTAATTGCCAAATTCCATTAATTATCTGGGTAGTGAGTTTGACCCCCCTACCCCCACCCCCATTGCAGTCAGCATCTATTAGTTGTCTATTAAAATACTCTGTAAAACCCAGAGGTCTGCGACTCTTGTGGCCCTGAGCTGTCCAACCCTCTGTAGCTCTGCTTATCACAGAACTGGCAGCTTTGTGAAATGAATACATTGTGTGTGTTTGGCATTACACCAGACTCCCAGGGCTGGGGAATTCATTTACGCTGGATTTAAAATGATTAAATTACTATATGCGCTGGTTTGAGCTGGAGCAGTAAACAGTGATGAAAGGTCCTTTAAGCCTTGGGGACCTCAAACAGACGCAGGAGTAACAGACTCTGACAAAATCCCAAATATCAATTTAACTATTTTTACCTGTCGCATTGACAATCAAGATTGTTTTATTTTTTTGTTATAAAATATACTTAGAAGGCTTTAAATATAGTAATAAACCAAATCCCCACATCCAAAAGTGTCAGAATGTCTGAAAAAGACAGAGAAATAAACAAATAAACAAAAATAATAGTAAAATAAATCTTACTGCACAAATACTAATGATCTTATGGCCCTACCTATTGTTAGCGATTTATAAAGTAACATGACATTCTAAATGAATGTGACATGAATAACAGTGAAATTTACAATTTTATTTTGTGTGCAGTTACAATTTCGGACAAATGCCATTTTCCATTGCACAATTTTCCCCTTATATGAATGTAGAGTAAAAGTCTTCTTCTGCAGCATTTTCATAAATATTTCACAGACTTCACCCGGGTTATTGGCACATATCAGATTATTGGTCCATTTTAGATTCAGTTATTTTGTAGAGTGGACCCAAACAAACCAGAAAGCAATGCAATGGCTATCTTCATATTCTTAAAGGAAACGGGTAAAAAAAGGTGTAAAAAAATAGTACAGAAACTCAACACGCGCCTCTATGTGCTTGATACGGTAACAGCAGGGTGGACTATTGACTTCCTGGTGCTTCAGGTTGGGGGCGGGGTTAAAGTGCAGCTGTTGCCAGGGAGAATGTAATGAGCTGTGCAGGACGGGCTTTTAAGCAGATGGGAAAAGGACAGTGGAGAGATGAAGGACATGACACTCTCTCTCTCTCTGGGCTGCAGTAGGTGGGTTGAGGGAACCTGAAGCCGGCTCAGGACCTGCAGGGCTCAGGCACGGACGCTGTCTCTTAGCCCTGTCTGCTCACTAGATGTGGAAGAAGCTCCAAGATCCCATTCATCACGATGTGCTATTACATGATCCCTGCCACCCTGTGCTGGGAGGGAGCGGAATCTGTGACCTCAGATAACCTCTTGGTACGCGGCAGTGTGAGTGCATGCCTTCACACCTGTATGGAGTGGGACTTGGCCCAATGTTCACCTCTGTTAGCTTCCTGGGTTAGACGGCATCACGCCTGGACAGGTGCAACTGGTCTATGGACAGACTGGAGCATCTATATCACAATATAGTACTCACAGGAAAATGCAGTACATTGGCCCAATATACACATTTTTGTGCTATGCAGGAAATGAGCATTTCCTTGTGTAGCGTTGGATAGGGACAGTGCTATTTGAGAGCTCGATTATAAGAGAGGAGACTCAGATCTCTAAGGTTTGGGGTAAGGGTGCAGGTTTTCTTTCAAAGTGGTTGGGTCTATATCAGCCCCGAATTCCCCCTAAACACACATGGTATGTCCACAATGTTGATAGGGACATGTTCCTGTCATCTAAACCTAATTCTTCGCATTTGCTTGGGGTTTCAAACCCCATGGGCGTTTTCCAGGCAGTATGGGTTCCTTCTGCAGTCCAAAGACATGCACTCAGGTGCCTCTAAATTTGCTCATAGTGCATGACTGTGCATGCGTGTTTGTGTTTATGCCCTGTCCTTGGGCAGCATGCTGCCTGGGGCCTCCCTGTATACCTGTCAAGGATAAGCAGTTGGAAGAGAGATGCATTATGGGAAGGACAGCCTTTACTGAGCAGCATGATGGGTAGCAGTGGTGCCTCCACTCTGTGCGTGTGGAGTTTTGCACGTTCATCCCGAACCATGTGGGCTTCCACTGGATTCGCAAGTTTCCTCCCTGAGTTCAAAGACATGCAGTTAGGCTAATTGGTGCTAAGTTGCCTGTAGTGAACGACCGTGTGCGTGTGTGTGTGTGTGTGCGTCCTCCGATAGATCAGCATCCCGGTCAGGGTATCCCTTAGCCTCATGACAAACGGCACCTTCAGAAAAACAGAGGCAGTCCCCAAATTATGCAACGACTGCTTACGGTGTGGTGATGCAGATGCCGCCCATGAAATTCAAAGCCCTCCCCTAAATAGCTTACCTGCTCCGGGCTGCAAACACCAAGAGTTTCTGAAATTCAAGTTATGGTAACGACTCCAGAGAGGTGGGGAGAACTGAGGACAGTGGAAGCGTGGCGTGGTGATAAGTGAGAGAGCAGAAACGCATTAAAGCGCAGCCGTGGTGACAGGTTGTGGTAAGACTCTGCTGGATTATACGGTGATAAATGCGTATATGTAAAGAGATCAGGAAGGGAATTATACAAATATTGAACAGAACTCTATGTTCTCCACGCATTTGCTTATTAATCTTTCAGAAGCATCTGAATATTTTTCACAGCATCCGATCCCAAAATATCCCCTTTAAAAAAATACTAAAAGTAATTAAAAAAAAAAAAACAAGTATCTGCTGACGCTACAGAAACACACTGATTGAGCAAGATTTTAACTGTGTGTGGGGGGGGGGGGGTTAAAGAAAAAAATAAAACCCTTCCAACAAACACTCAAAATCGAGCTCTCATTAAATTTTTAATGTATAGAAGATACCGTCAAATTTCATGGGCTGGTGATATGAGGCCTTGCTGTTTGTGGAGAGTTCTCTCATTAAAACTGCATAATCATACATAAAAGATGCATTAAAAATATTTATATTTAGCCAGAGGGTTTGAAGCGAAGTGTTCTGGGCAGCATCAGCTGGCGCTTAAGGCTGAGGTCTGGGGGTCTCAGACTGCGTCAGGCAGAGGTATTAACCTGCCATCTGAAGTCACACGCGTGAGTCTGGTGAAGTTTAATGTTGGGGGCAGAAGCATCCTCTTTGGGTACCTGAACCTTATTTGTGAAAAATTAAGGCAGAAAGATCAGAAAATACAAGTATGAGAATTACCTGTGCTTTTGGGCACGTTTATGGCAAGACCTTTTCATTTGGACTTCAGATGTGAGGTGATTGGGTCACACGAGAATGACAAGCACCAAGTAAAAAGGGGGGAGGGACTCAAGCTCCAAGAGATCGATTATTACACAATTATGTATCTCAGAAGTTAGACAATCTGGCCATAAAGTACTAGGCACAGATACATGCAGTGGAGTAAGAACCTCAAAAGAAACTGACACATGAAAGGATATGAATGGCCATTGGACTGTTTTTTTACATGAACAGAAACACGAAGGCAAAATGTTTGGTCATTATTTATAAGGATTGGAAATGGAAAGCAGGCCATAACTAATGTACACACAGAAAGCTGTATAAATTGCTCTACTATACCTGTCATTCTGTGCATAAATCACAAAATCACGTGACTGTCTTTATGAAATAACTTCCAGACACCTCAGGGTACGTTGCATACCTTGCATACGTTTCTCCTAAATGAGGTTCATGCTACAGATTCACCTATTTGACATAAGCACTTAATTTGAGAAGATTCATTTGAGTGTAAAGGACCTCCGAAGGGGTTAGCCGATGTGGAGGGCTGTGATCTGAAAGGCGCTGGGGAAGGTGCCTGTACGCTCTGAGGTTACCCGACTGCAGCATCAGAGCACATTTCCTGCGGCATCCATCACAGCCGCATGGTAATCACCTGGTTTCTCAATCAGCCGCTGCACAGAGCCGTATTTAAAGTTGCCAAATGGGGCACCAGTATAAAATACCTGGCCTGTGGTCGCCAAATCTTACGTTTAGATTTTACCCTTTCGCACACTTAGTTACTCTTATAGAGGCGAATTATTTTGAGCACATTGTCCACGGATGTAATCAGGGCCTGAGGCATAAGTGAACTTAGCAGAGGCTCACAGCCCAGTGGCCACTAGGGGGCCCCCTATCTTATCAGCCTGACAGAGTGCAAGGATAACAAATAAGAACTAGGCTAGTCAAATTTTGCTTACGGCCCCGAAAAGGGGTGGATTGGTCCTGAATGCAATAGCAAGCCCCTGTCCAAACTGCTTAGCCATCACCTTTACCTTCTATGGCAGGGGTGCTCAACTCCAGTCATGTGGGGGCGGAGCCCTGTGTAGCTTAGCTCTTTCCCCGTTCCACCATAAATGATTCGGCTCAAGAGCTGTGTGGTAATTAGCACAAGGAGTTGAATCAGGTGTGTTTGAATAAGGGGACATCCAAAAATGTGCTGGACTCCGGCCCCCCAGGACTGGAGTTGGGCACCCCTATTCTATGGTATCCACACCCTCAGGTGCACAAATTCCCCCCAGGGTGGCAGCAGGTGTTTTTTGTCAGATGGGAGGAGCTCACTCCTCAGGTCCACCCTAAGGGGGACCGGAGGGTCTGCAGCTCCCCACCACTGACGGTGCCCCAGAAAGCCAAAAATCAGCGATTTCAACAGTCATCTCTTCAGACACATTAAAAGCAATATACCTCAAAGGATGGGGCCACTTAGCATAGCCATGATGTGTATTTATATATATATATATTTTACTGGAGAAATCACTTCATATTTTCATTCCTCTGTCTGTAGAAAAAATCTAGCATATTACCCTGTGGGATATCCCTGTCGTTACATCTAAATGAGTGAATGATTTTTGAGTGGTCAGTTGGATTGCATAATCAGCGAGCCTATTTATGACAGCAAGCACAGCAAACTGGATGCACTGCGTTAAAAGGACATTTTCCAGTGCTGAGTTGGATTTTACTGCATTAATAATACTTTAAAATATAGCAAATGGGGGAAACAGAAATGTTATATTAAGCTAGCCTGCTGAATTAGGCTCTTTTTATGCAGTTAGGCCGCTTTGCAAAATTGTTATTGTGTGTGTTTTTCACACATTTTGACTAATATAGCAGAAGGCGTGCAGAGGACCGCAAGCCGATAAGGCAAATAAAATATTACCTGTTTGTGTTGACAGATGCTTCCGACAAGCACGGGCCTAGGGTCTGGCTTACCTGGATCTTCCATAATTCTGAAATAATTATGTTCACCGTGTGAGCAAATCTCTGACCATGTGACCCTGTGAGCTTGTCGCTCAGGCATGTTTGCGGAGTGGCATGCCTCGTGCTCACCACAGCCCCAATTAGACGAATACTGATGGAAAAAGAGATGGACTCTTGCATAAGCAGGAGGCAGAGGGAATGAGCATGTGGCCCGTGAGAGATGGCAGCTGCAAGGTGACACTCCACAGGCTAAAACAGAAGCCTGAAGCTAATGTGAAAAGACAGGCACTGCCACAAGGCTGCTACTGCTGCTTCCCACTCCTACACAGCAAGCAAAGAGTCTCTGTCAGAATCACAGCCATCCTTATAAGGACCCATAACACAGGCCTGCCTCTGTCAGAATCACAGCCATCCTCATAAGGACCCATAACACAGGCCTGCCTATGTCAGAATCACAGCCATCCTTATAAGGACCCATAACACAGGCCTGCCTCTGTCAGAATCACAGCTATCCTTACAAGTACCCATAAAACAGGCCTGCCTTTGTCAGAATTACAGCCATCCTTATAAGGACCCATAACACTGGCCTGCCTCTGTCAGAATCACAGCTGACCATAAAAAGACCCATAATGCAGGCCTGGCTCAGTCAGAATCACTGCCGACCTTATAAAGACCCATAATGCAGGCCTGCCCCTGTCAAAATCACAGCCATCCTTAAAGGGACCCATAACATAGGCCTGCCTCTGTCAGAATCACAGCCGACCATACAAAGACCCCTTAATGCAGGCCTGGCTCTGTCAGAATCACAGCCGACCATACAAAGACCCATAATGCAGGCCTGGCTCTGTCAGAATCACTGCCGACCTTATAAGGACCCGTAACGCAGGACTGCCTCTGTCAGAACCACAGCTGGCCTTATGAGGACCTGTAATGCAGGCCTGCTCGTGACAGAATTAGAGCAACTATAACAAGGATCCAGTGCTTGGTCTTATCGACACTGCTATTTGGCATATTTGTATATGTATTATATATTCATTATTTTAATATCTGTCTACTATATCTTCAAAATGATTTATAGCAATATGACGTAATAAGAAGAAAGTACTTGTATATTTTCTTACAGATAATAAGAAAAACAGCCTTCTGATTATGGCCCTGGAGCACGAACTTGCGCCACAAGATGCAGAATCCAAAACGAGGGATAACGGGGGAACCAGATGTTTTTTTTGAGTGTTTGGCTAATTGCTTCATTTTTAAATCCTTCAGGGTATTCTGGGAAAAATAAAAAAAAACCCAAAACTGGATTCACATCTGGGCTAAAAACACACATTGTCAGTGACGGAGGCTGCCATGTCTGCTTCAACTGCGAGGCATTATGAGTCCAACAGTCTTGTACTGAATTGATAATTAAAAGAAAATGGCTCCTGCTGCTTAGTTTCAGGATAATTAGAGCAGGAGGCTCTGAAGCCACCCAGCTGATGTCCACAACATCTCCACTTCATCCTCTCCTGAGTGTTTTTCAAGGTGAGTGGCGGATGTCTCAGGGACTAGGAGAGCCACACCCCCTATCCTGGGCTGTAGATGACACTTAGTGGACCGGGGGGTGCTGATGTTGGATGTTAGGCAGCTTCCACTGGAGCCAAATCATTCAGGGTGAGTGACAACCTGTGATCAGTGAACCGTTGATGGGTTTAACTTGAGCACTGGCGCCAACATCTAATTAACCCTCTGGGATGCCAACGGCCGAGGCTCAGATTGCCGTGTGATAGGCCAATAGGGCCCAGTCAGACCCTACACTTAATAACAGCTAACACACAGTCACTTCTATACACTCAGACACCCCCAGACACACTTCACTTAGAGGCGGGGCCACAGGGCCGGCGGTTCCAGCTGAAAGCTGATTGATCCCTGGAATGCTGCCTCCGCTGTCACTCACCGAATCAAAACATATTATTTGCTAATGATGAAATTGACCCCCCAGTATGAATTATGCCCCCTTTATTCCTCGAATCCTAGAATCGCCACCGCCCTCATTGTCCCGAAATGGAAAGTAACTTCTGGAAAAACATTCGTTACTGTTATGCACAGCCCTGGACAGTAAATACTTTGGTTACAGCTTCAGCTGTTTTGCTCTGAAAAGTGAAAGAGCATTGCTTTGTAATTTTATCATGTTTTCAATTTCAGCAAACATTCACAGCATTACAGTGAGTCACTCCTTATTATTTGTTTAGTGTCTGTATAATTGTGTATTATATTATTTCTATATATCATTCATAAATGTAATTCTGGATCTGGGATCATTCATCGTTCATTTCATGCTGTTTTTTTCTGGCTGTTTATGATTTTAATGTGCTATTTGCCTTGCTTGAACATAATTTTGGATGGAATAAATAAATAAAGATTAATGTAAATGTAAATACCTAATACATTCATGAACTTGAATGTGTCACATTTGAAGAAGGACCTGGAAGACGCGCCAGTCACTTGGGTTTTCAGAGACATACAGAGATGTGGTCTATGCTCAGTCATCATGATTCATTCCCAGCTTTATCCCGCTAGATGCAGCCCTCAGACCGGGGAAGAGTGAAAGTGAGGTGCCTTCCTTGCTAGGGCAGCTCACGGCAGAGGGCCGTGTTTAATTTTAAAGTTTCCTTCATGATGGATCCTTGTACGCAAACGTAGGGGCAGAGGGTTGAACCAGATGGGGTGATTCTCGGATTGTTTTTATGGTTTGGGGGGACAAGATAGGCCATAATTTATACCGACTGGCCTACCTTATTTGTAGCCAATGATATGTTTTGAATTGGTGATTGACAGGAGAGAGGGCATTCCAGGGGCCAATCAGTTTTCAGTTGGGGCCGGTGCTCCTGTCGCCCCACCCCTGTATGCACCCCTGTGACCCAACTGTAATGACCACACCCCTCCCAAAAAATGTAAGTGGGCAGAAACGTGCATGACGAAAATGCACAAGCAGACAAAGCTTGAAGAGGTTTAATGTGCTGGAAGAAGAATGGTGGAGAAGCCAAGGCACTTAGAGAAGTACCAGAAGGTGGGAATGTGGGCAGGGGGCATTGATTTTCTGGGTGCGGGGTCGATAGTGGCCCCTGGGGGAGCACATATCTACTGCTCTCCCCCTCCACGGTGTTCATCTTGCTGCAGAGCTCACGACAGCCTCAGCCCCAGCAAATGTGTTTACAATAGGGTAGGGGGTGCCATGGTTTTTTCTTCTTCCTTTGACTGTGCTTTCTTTACACTTTCTTTCACGCTTGATTTTTTTTGCCCAGGAGCGTTTGACTGTCTCACACCCCCCACCAGATCCCTTGCATGACCCCCTGGGGGAGGGGGGGGGGGGGCAGCCATCTGAAAGCCTCTCGTCACTCTCTCAAGAGAGTGAAAAGGGGGAGAATGAGCCCTGGCAGTCAATTTCAAATCTCCTCAATCATCATTTGGTGTAGGACGAGAGGACAGCTTGGGGTCAGCAGAAAGAAAATAATAAAATGCTAAAAGCTGGTAGAAAAAAATACCAGTACTTGTCACCTGCGGGTAGGTTGCATGTACCCTCCGAGCAGGAAACTAATCTACAGGAACCGGTCCACCTCTGGCCCAAAATGGCTGCCAAACCTTCATCCAAAGTCAGAAATGTTTATAAGTCAGCAACACATTAGGAGACAATGGCTTCTGCATGATAAGGTGATGGCCCCGCTCCGTAACGTTAGGCTCAACAAGACCAGCAGCTCAGCGCAAAACTAAACTCACTCACCCAACTGGAGCTCCTGCTGACACCAAGCATCCTCCATCCAGCTTAAGAGAAACTTGAGCCATTAGATTCAGACCAATCACAAAACAACACAAGCTGTGACATCACTTCCTGAGCCAGATATGGCTTACCTATCTAATGATTAGCAAGCAAGCTCATTAGCATGCTAATTGGGAATAAACCTAAGCACAGTGACAAGGCATCATGATGACATGGTGATATAAAGACCGCCATCTTACCTGACCATAGAGACAAGGTCCAAGATTGATTTTAAACAATCCAGCAATATAAAGCATGATATAAAAATAACTCAATCCCCATAGAAACCATCTTCTAAAAAAAAACAAAGCAGCTACCGTTTTAAAATATTAACTTCATATCAGCTCTTCTTTGCTGTTTAAAACTAATTTATTCGTATTGCTTGAGTAATACATTTAAAATATTGTAATTAACTGCTCTGTTTTTTACTGCCTGACTGAAGACACATTAGTTTGTTCTGTTCATACAATAGGCCTCATACAGTGCATTGTATTCAGGGTAAGGCCTACCATTTGTTATCTTGAACGGCTCAAAAACCCCTAAGACTGTTGAGATAAGCACCACAGGACATGCCAATAACAAACAGAAACAGAAGAGTGAGTGACATAGAGAGAGAGCGAGAGAGAGAGAGAGGGAGAGAGAGAGAGAGAGAGAGAGAGAGAGAGA
>JABFEB020000110.1:583345-598565 GCA_019775895.2 Stomatorhinus ivindoensis
TGACTCAGAGGTTAGTATAGAGTGTAATGGTCACCTCTGTTACTGACTCAGAGGTTAGCATAGAGTATCAGTCACCTCCATTACTGACTCAGAGGTTAGTATAGAATATAATGATCACCTTTGTTTCTGACTCAGAAGTTACTAGAGAGTGTAATAGTCACCTCTGTAACTGCACCGCCTTCACCGGCAATATCACCTGACCGAGATGGCTGATCCACTATAGCTGTCATCCACACATTTGTGACTTTTGACCTTTTCAGAGGCATTTTCAATTTCCAACCACTGGATTTTTTTTTCTTCTTTGAGAAAGACATTAAACCAAGTTTTATTACAACCCGATACGCTCTGCATAAATTTGATGCTGCATGAATCTGATTGATTGATTGATGGTGTTTGGAGTGTGGTGATGGTTCTGTTAAAGAGATAGATTATGTGTATATCAACAAGATGCCAATAGAATTATGCGAGAATCTAACATGACACTATACAATCATCACATTACTACATCCGTCTAACCATCTATCCTGATTGATCAGTATCTAATCCACGCCTGTCTGATCTTGAGCCATTCCTCAGAGATGCAAAACGCAGCTATAACCTCACACATTCCCTCGTGCAGACACAGTGCACTTTGAACTACAGGGAATTACCATCACAAATTCTAGAATTTATGAATTAATTAAGAACTCATGTCCTAGAATAAAATATTGACTTAGCTACAGTCGGTTTACGTAATTGATGAGAAAACCTTCCTAGATGTTTGTAACTGAGCTACAATCTCAGACCAATCCTGAAAGCATTCTTAGGGCTGGATGTTTGAGATTAAACACTCACAGGAAATCAAGTGGCTAGGCTTAAAACAAGTTTGACTGTTTGTTACCTCGGGAAGTGTGTTTGTTTTCGGCAAAGCCTCTACGGAAACGTGTATTCATTATGCCATTCAGAAAATGGCGTCATGCTCAGGGAGCATTCAGAAAAAAGCACCATCTTACAGTCTAACAAACAGAAAAGCTGGGAAGACAGGCAAAGCGGCGAGCTTTTGTTCTAATAGCCCGGAACGGACTCAGTTCAGTGAAGGAGATTTCTCAGTAAATGGCCTTGGAGGGCCATGGGTTTGTACTTAAAGCGGGAGACCAGGAAGGGGTGGGTAATTTACAGAGCAGCTGGAGCAGAAATAGCTGTCATAGTTACAACTCAGATGGCTGTCCGTCAGGCACGGCGAGAATCGCGACAGGTTACCCCCAGTGGGCATTCCAGGATTATCGGTATCATACCTCTAACACGGCCGTCTGGCTTATATTAAGCAACACCTGTCGGCTACGAGCGTCGCCAGCAACCTCTGGCTGAGATGAGCCTCGTTCAGACACAGTCGATGCTATTTTGTCTGTTTAGGCTGTTGTTGATATGAGACATAGACTCTTTGTGCTTTGGCCAAGTGAATTTTGATTCTATTCTATTAAACAATCTGATGAATTTGTGAGCAAAAAAATTCTGTTAAACCCATCGTCTCGCTAATTATTCCTGCTTCAGTAGCATTTAATATTTAATACAGCGTCGCAGTTTGTTAGCAATTGTTTTATTCTTCATTATTTATTCATTTGAGCAGGTTGTTGCCTGCATATATCGTGTGCCTACAATTTCTACTCCGGGCAAATTTATGCCAATTACAAAATCCCGTAAAAATCTGTGATAACTTGAGGAGGAGACTGACGACTGACATAGATGAGAAAAACAGTCGGCAAAGTATTTATTTTTAACAAAGATGGCAGTGATACTCAAACCACATATCCGTTATTCAGACCATCAGATGGAGGAACTACCGCAGACATACACAGTCCAGTCTCATTAGCAGAAAACTGTAACATGTTGGTGTAAACGAAATTAAGAGTTTACAAATGCAAAGTGAAGCGATATCAACATTTTACATTAATTTATTTTAACAGATGCTTTCATCCAATGCAAAGCATGCTTGAGAAAGCAAGGGTAGCCTGTCGCTTGGGGTTAGGGGCCTTGTTAAAGAGCTCAGTGGTGAAATCACACTACTTACCATGTTATTCAACAAGTGGCCTTCTGATCATGGCCACTGGGCTCTAACCCAATGAGCCATACACTGCTTGCCTAGAAAAATTTGTGTCAAGTGGAATTAAATTGGGGGGAGGGGGGATACGTCCATCACCTAAAGGGTTCCAAGGACCAAATGTACAGTAACTGAGAATGATGTCATGGGGTAGCCGGTGAGACACAATGTTTTTTAAGGACATTATGAAAGATTTGCACATTGTACCCATGGATACCCATGCACTATTCACACAGCATCAAAAGCAGGAATGCATCAAATTGAAGATAACTGAAAGATACCGCTCAATATTAATCAATTAAACAATACAGTATTGAATGTCAAAGCATTAATTAGAATCAATAAGGCAGAGTACGGTTTGTGTGATGGAACCTAAACTGCAGTGGCAACTAAACTCACAGCTAATCTTCAGTTTTCAAAGAACATAATGACTTTGCAGTATAGTCTGATCTTCTCATTAGATTATCCCCTTTCTCAAATTCGGCCAGCTCCGGTCTACAATATCTCCATATTTGTGTCCCAAGGTCATCATCCCGTATGGCCCCGAGAAGACACTGACAGCCTCTCCCTAAATGACAACTTATCTTAATATTCCTTCATATTTCACATTGTTTGTTCATTCATCACCATGTGTTCTTCCCCTGGGCAGCTTCACTCTTAAAATACCTGTTGATAAATAGCCTGATTACATGCTTATTACCATGGCAGTCCCAGTATCCTTGGCTATTTGCCCCTTTATCAGAAAATCATTCAGTGCAATTCGACCAGCCCCAAGACTTATTCAATTGTCTTTTTCAAATATTTATGCAAATCAGACTCGACACCATGACAGAAATGCATATCCAGGAATGCCAGCCAACACACCCTGGGAATACTGATCAGTTCAGCCATTATAGATTCTTATAAACCGTTTATAACTGTAATTTTTTCTCAATATCAATGCAGTATGTATTAGGCCTATGAGGAAAATTTTTAGATAGATAGATAGATAGATAGATAGATAGATTTGTTTTTGCACATAGTTTTTAAAGTACATCATTGAAATAAAGTTGATTGTTAAACCCTTAACAAAACAGCACATTATGATCTGTTGGCCAGTTGGCCAAAGTTTAAATTCTGTCTTCCTTTGTCTCACTTTCTAGTTTAGAACCTAAATTTCCCAAACTCTTACACATTCCAATGGTATATCGAGATAAGCACATTCACACTTATTCTAACCTTACTTTGCACAGGTGAAATATTTGATTTCAGACCTAATCAGGGCTTCTGCCTACATATCGTGTTCCAAAGCCCTCTGGAGCACAAGAACTCCAGATCCAGTTCCAGTGGAAAACAAGATAATGATATTAAAGATCACAGAGTGAAAATATACCCCACGTTATATTGATCAAATTACTGGGCAGTAGCTGGTCCAGAGTCTAGACAAAAGTCCCTTCTTTAATTAATCATCCCTGATATCGGTCTCATGAATAACGCTGCTACCGAAGTGCTGCAGATGTCGAACATGTGAGTCCCCATCTTACCTCGATCGCTAAGGTTAATTACTAAAGTTAACTGTTTGCAGTAGTTTGAGACTTAGAAATATGCGTTGTTCTGCTTGAGTATAACATAAAGGACGTTTCAATAAAAAAAGCTAACCACTTTAATGGACAATGAGGAATGAGGTCTGAGAGATACTGAAGATCATTCGTTAAAAGGTTAACGTAACATACACAGGAACATAATGCTGCAGCACACTTTCACCAACACTGACAATCAGGCTGTGTTTCTGTGCCTGGCTTGTGTATATTGTTGGCTATATTACTGATGTGCGATGTGTGTCATTTTTTCAGAGTATGGACACAATCATGAAACCAACTGCAACTAAAACATCGAATGATAACCAGAATCTCTAACTGCTTTTCTGTGCCACCAAAACACATATTCACTCACCAGGGGCGGATTTGTGGACGGCCCTAGTAAACACACACCAACCCCAGGCAGTACCCCACCTCCAAAAAAAAAACAAAAAACAAAAAAAGAATAAAAACCAAATCTTTAATTTAATTCTGATGGGACATCCCCACCCCCCACCCTTTGGCAAAATATTACCTCATTGTCACTCCAGTAAAATCATTGAATCTAGTCTGGCCACTCCTTTCTAGAAGGTTTGGCTCCACCCCTGTCACTCACTCCAATATATCGGTATATGCATTTAGTCTGATCTCACAATATTATGTTACTGATGTGGTGACCATTGTGTCACTGCATAATGAACGGCTTGCCCTGTGTCATATCAGTGGTGTCTTTTGCAGAAGTGCTGCACCCTTCGTTTATCTGTAAACACATTTCACGATGTATTGCCATCCCCCGCCCACCCCCCACCATTCAGCTGTTTCAAAGCACAAAGCCAATCTCACATAGGAGTTTACAAGAAGACCGTATAAACAATACAGGCTATTGTTGTCTGTGGGATGAATCAGCATTGGTCGAATGATTAAGGTGTGAGGGAAATCGCTTTGGTTTCAAATGGGGTGTGCTTCTGCTCCTTTGAGGGTCTCCAGCACTGCTGGGAGACCCTTAACCTCATGAAAAGAGGGTTTAGTCACCCAGTCAATAGTAATTTTAAGTCTAAGGCCTGTGACTGTGTACTTCATTCTGATCCTGTCGAAAGACATCGGGTGAGACAATTTTCTATGGACCTTTCCCAATCAAACAAACAGCAAAGATGCAACAAAGCCGATTTGAAAAACTCTGGTCAGAGAGGTCTGCTGATCAATAACTAGGCTCTGAGATTTAGTTTTGTACCTAATATATTAATGGAACAATGCTATCCACTGTGATGTAACACACACTTCATTAGATAAAGAAGGCAAAATGTACAATGTAGCTAAACCTAGTTTCGATAACTTGACAGCTACAAGAATAACATATTAAAGTCAACAGAGATACAGTAAAACATTTGTATTCGAAAATCACATGACTGAGACCAAGTGAACCTTAAACTAAACTTTGACGTCTCCCAATGAAACTGTACAAATGTCAACAAAGTGTCACTGGAGGATGTAACATAAACTGACAGACAAGCAAACAAATAAACTTTAGATTACATGTGATTTTTATCAAACAAAATGTGACATAAAAGCTCATGTTATAGTGCTTCCTTTTCTTGTCTGAATAAATGGAAGACATTTTAAACCATAATAAGTATTATGATGAACATATTCATCGGGTGTTTTGCAGAGGTGGAGATTTCAGGTCCAAAACGTATAAATCCAGACCAAGCTTATCTTTCAACGAACCACTTGAGTACTCTGTGACTGTGACTCTTTATACTCAACTGGTCGGTTGAAACAAAATTATGGTCTGGATTTGTACTCTCTGGACCTGAACTGTCCACCACTGGTGCTTAGGCAGCAGTGTGGCTAAACTTTGCAGTCAGAGTGAGCAGAGAGCTGTTGAAAGACAAATTCTTGTTCTGTAGATTACAAGCATTAGAGGAATGATTAGCTAGGTGGCTAGCACAACTCAGAATAGTTATTTGTGACCATGTACCACAGAGAGCTCACATCACATATGCCTTCTGATGCTAAGACTAAGGCTCTTCTACAACTTGACAGTGTTTACAGTAGTTTGAAGAATAAAACGTTTGCAAAATATGTCACTTTCCCGCAAAGACGGAGATTCAGATTTTCATACTGACCCACCACGCAGTTACTATTCTGCAGTGTTTGAACAGATAAGGGATACAAGCTTTAAACTGTGAAGTTTAATAACAAAGGTAAATAACAAACAGGATAAAGCGACGGTTTGAACGGAAGCCAAAAGGAGCGAAGGGAGGGTAGATCCTTTCCAGATCCATGTGTCCTCTGCAGATGCAGACTTAATTTAATGCATTGCAAAGTGCCCCCTGAGCAAGCTTTGGAAGACAAGCTCATTCTAGGATTTTGTCATTGAGAAAAACGTCACATTATACGGAGGAGCACTGTGCTTGTGTGGAGTTTGCATATTGTACACAGCTAATGAATAGCTTTAAATAGAAAACCCTGAAATGCTCACTGTCAGTCAAAGGTATTGCATGTTAAATTACCATAATGATAAAAGCGAGGTTTATGTGCTTTTCAGTTGCCTCTCATATAAAACGGCACAACCTGATACATGACGATTTGCTTAATAATGAAAATATTAACATTTTTACTTTTTGGTACTCTGGCGCCTTAATAAAAACGCAGTGCTCCTTTACAGTATGGGTGAGGAATAAGCCAGCAAAAAGTCTTAATCAGAGATATGAGCCTCTGTGCACAGTGTTGGTGAAATGCAGTACGCATTTAAAGCATATATACCTCTCATAAATTATTCAGTATTCTTAAATATTATTATTTCAGGCTTGCTTGAAGCCTGCCATTTTTGCGCCTGCTCTTAGTAATTTTCTTATTGAATGGTAGATTGCTGAAAACCCCCACCAGCTGCACTCCCATTTACATAGGAGGACCTGACATTTTCCCTCCATTTTTTTTGCCAGATGCGGTGTTATTATATAAGTGATTAGATTCGCAGGGGAAAATGAGGCAGTGGGAGCAGGCTGAGAACTGAGTAACACCGACCCCAGAAAATGGTCAGGAAGTCGCAGAGGCAAAGATGACGCCAGCGCCCCCTACCTGAGGATCTGTTGAAAATCCATAGGGTGGATTTCAGACCTAATACGGGCTGTGCATACATGCATACACACCCGTCATGCGCACATGGAAATATCCAGTGATATTATGCTTCATTTGCACTGGCACTACAAGGGGTAGTGGATTAAATATTACTCAGGAATAAAGAGGCCTTTGGGTCAAACAGATAACACATTTATCTAGTTAGAGCACAGTAGCTGCACTAGGAGCAACTGGAATCCCATGTCATGCCTTATCTCAGTGAATACATGTTTGTGTCCCTTATTAGGCTTAATGCTGTAAATCAAATCAAGATTAGGAGGAACACGGGAATGAATGAACATCTTACCTAGGGTAAAATAGCAGCGTTATTTAGTGGGAGCTGATGCAGCTTTATGTATGTGTCAAGGAATATGCAAGATAAAGATAACAGCCCCTTGTAAAAAGAAATTGGAATCTTCAATGTTAAATAAGATTATAGAGGAAGATGGATATTAGTGGAATGTTTCGTTAATAATTCACTATGTTCGCACATCATTTGGTAATTAAAGTTTTCAAAGTTTTTGTCTGAGTTGCATTTCATTTTTCTGAATATTAATTGCAAACTGTTTCAGTTTGTAGGTCGAAGACAATTTGTGGTTTGGGAGCAAGGTGACCCTGGCTGGAGTATAGTGAAGTATCATGAAGTATAGTGTCACAGTGGTTCAGTGGGTAGTCCTCTAACATGCTGAATTTGTAGTTATGTAGACATTCCATAGCTCAGACAGTGTATCTCTCAGTAGGTCCACCACCACGCCCCATGAAGTAAAGTTGATCATAGCGCTATGTTCTGGGAAACGTGATCCTGGACCGGGACTGTTGTGACATAGGGGATCTAAACTGAGAGCCTGGTTATTAAAACATCTGAGGTAAATCACTCAAGGCTCATCCATCCATCCATTTCCTGAAACCGCTGAATCCCAACTGGGGTCGCGGGGGGGACCGGAGCCCATCCTGGGAACAATGAGTGCAGGTGCCAACACACCGCAGGGCGCACACACTCACACTCACACACACACACTCTCACACTCACACTCTCACACACACACTCACACTCACACTCTCACACACACACACTCACACTCTCACACTCTCACACACTCACACACTCTCACACTCACACACTCACACTCACACACACACGCTCACACACACTCTCACTCACACTCTCACACACACACACTCACACACTCACACTCTCACAGACACACTCACACAGTCACACTCACACTCATACACTCACACTCACACAACTACTGGGCCAAGTTAGACCTATACTGGAGGATCATTCGGATTCACTTTGGGTTTCAGTCCGCATCGCTTCAGCTCAGTGACGCTCATGTCTGCCAAATTCCCTCCATGTTTTTGAGGGTTTCCTCCAGCACTTCAAAAAATGTGCAGCTAGGTTCATTCATGTCTCTAAATTACCCATAATGCATGCATTGAAATGAGCTGGCTTCTTGTACTGTGTGCTTAATAGATAAGCATTTACAGAAGATTGCTGGGAAAATTAGGTTTTGTTAATGCTATTTCAGTTTCTTAATCTATTCCTGTCAAGACAAGAAAGGGACAATAGGAGTACACTTTTAAGGTGGATACAGCTTACCTGACTCCGCCCCCCCCCAAAGGTTCTGCCTCAAGAGGCAGGCACTCTCCTACTCAGGACCAAAGAGGGCCATCAGATAGTCCAGGTCCCGAGAAATGACATGCGACCCGGCTCTGCAGGAGAGAGTCTGCCTGCAGCCATTACAATCAGCCCAGTCTCCGTGAGTCAGTCAGGTGAGAGAAATACCTTGGAATACTCAGAAACCCGGGTTCCCCTGTGACCAATACCCAGGGGCATGAAATCACTGAATGCTGATTGGCCCGTGGAGTTCCCTGCCAGACACTGATACAAAACATTTCATTGGGTAATGAAACCACTGGCCTGTCTATATGACTATAGCCCCTATTACGCCCACCATCTTACTAAACTAAACTAAAAATGAAATCCTAGAATTTCCACTGCCTGGACGGCAGCAACACTGACCTCTATTTAGGAGAGTACCTCCTTTTGGCCTGGCACTCCCAACAAACGTCACATTACATCCCCCCCCTCGAAGACCACCCCCCCCCCGAAGAACAGCATCAATAATCTGTCGATTTTCCCAGAAAGCTTCTGCAGCAGTTCCCCAGGTGTCTAAGCGCTATTCTCCTCACTATCCGCAGATGGCATTTCTTTTACTTATGTTCTCTTTGGACCATTAAACCTTTGTTCTGTCTACTAGATAAACAAACACTAAACATAAGGGTGTCAACAGATGTCGCTGTTATCGCTTTCGGTGTGAAGCGCTGGGAGGCAACCGCACAGCAAATTCTGCAGTGTTAAAATGTGAGTGTTTGGTATTTTAGAGTCAAAATGTTAATCTTTTGGAATTAAAAGCAAGGGTGGCATTAGCGCTGATCACTTGGGGCTACAGACCCGAGTACTTAAAGCCGAGCTCGAGTACTTAAAGCCGAGCCCCGAGAACTTTCAGCCGATCCCCGAGTACTTAAAGCCGAGCCCCGAGTACTTTCAGCCGAGCCCCGAGTATTTTACCGATTACAATCTTCCTTCAAAAAAACGTCAAGCCTTGGGTAAACTGGACTTAGCCCCTGATTTTTTTCAGTAGCTAGAAACACTCCTGGCTATATTGATTAAGACATGCTATTTAACACAGTATAATTATACAAATTTGCGAAAATTTAATACTCAAGTTACATCAATCTCTTTTTCTGGGTCTTTTGGAGTTTACAGAAAAGTGCTGTATAAAAATAAACTGAATTGAACTTATAATAAAAATATTCAGAATATATTTATATCCATTGGTGAATTTGGACCTCATTATTGAACTGGGAAGTATATCGACAGAGATCCCAACTCATATGTACTTATGTCTCCTGTCTTGGAGTAACAAGACTGCACACAGTACTGAATATAGTGAGTATTGTGCATATGATAAATTAAACTTTGATCCATAATGAAAACACATAAAATACAGGCATATACAAACACTGATAGCCCAATATGGAGCACGTTAACTGTCTCTATTTTTTTTTGCACATGCATGTCAGAAAGCACATATCTTCAAGCAGCACTGAACGTAATATAATATCTAGACACATTTATATGCACTTTAGAAATGGCAATTTATTAATAAATGAGGTGAGTGACACACTGAAGCATATCTTTCTTTCTTATTGTACTATACATGAACAGGCATTTCATTTTGTCATTAGGTGAAGCGGCCCATTTGTTTGAAAAGCCAAACAAGTCATTCCTTATATTGATTATCTAACCTGAGGCAATGCACGGAAAAATGGATTTGTTTTTTAATTATTGCTGCATTCTGGGTTTTTTTTTAATATGGTATTTGACTCGATATCTTCCTTAGAGGCAGAACATGAACATTAATTAACAAATGCTTTCATTTCAGCACTAATTTAAATGTCCTTGCCCTAGCCTAAGGAAAGTGCTGATGTAATTATGATAATTGATTGTTTTCGTATTGAAATGGAATAATTACACAAAAGACAGGAGGGTATGTCAAAAACAGATATAAAATCGTGGGCAAGACTTCATGTAAACATTATCGGTGTTTGTTTATGGAGTGACTTTTGAAATCGAGGTCTTCCTCGTGTTTTCCCCTGTTTGACGTTCGTGAAGATGACCTGCTGTGATTTACATACATCCCACATCAGACGTTTCCCATTGAGCTGCCGTTGAATTATCCAGCCGCACACTAACCTCACGGTTCATTTGGCACCCGCTCAATTATTCAAAGCTTCCAGACAGGGCTGCGCTCACCACACACCTGCTCGCTTCCTGTGCTGTGCACAGAACCACACAGTGATGGTTGAAATATTCATGGTGACCGTGTTGAAGGTGGGGGGGGGGGGGGGTGTGATACGTTCGAGTTAATGGTTTAACTGTTGGAATGGGACCTGAGTGTGATTCTCCATTAGGCTTGAGGAATGCAGTGCACCCCCATCCCAAACATTCAGTACAGGGACCTCAGAGATATAAACAGGAAAAACATCATTCTGAATATATCTTGAAAGATATACATTGTTATTAAATAATATAGTTCACAGGCAGAGCTGCTTTTAGACATATTGCATGTATTGCTGGTCTATTACATGGATATTACATACTATATATGCCCAAAGACATATGTATGGATATGAAATACATCTAAAATGACAGATGCAGAAGTAGATTTTCACAAAACTTTGAAGCATTCCACCATTACTGCTAAATGGCAACTGAATTTATTTGAATCATTTTAATTTAAATGTTTAAATGCTCTGACTGCGTATTAGAGCAGATCACTTATTTAAATCATCCGGAAGATAACATATAATTTCACATGTTTTCACGTTTTATATTCTCCGTATTCTCAATTTTACTGTATATATTGCTTTAAAAACCAAGTCATACTCAACTGCTTAATGTCATCAGTGAAAAGTGTTCCATCAGGAAGAGAAAAACTTAAACATCCTTTGAGAAATGTCTGTGGTGTCACAGTAGCATCGTTAAGCCCTTTCAGGCAGATGGACCTTGGCAGACACACAGAGTTTAATCTGCCCTGAACGCTTCCTCCCGACTTCCCAAGCTGTGGCCAAAGAAGCGAGGCTGAGGTTAAAGTCGGACTGCAGGCTGAGGAAAGGTCAGCGGACCTCAGGAAGTGCTGAAAGTCAATTAAGAGCATCGCTCCCTCCCTCTGGCGCCCACATTAGTGGCAAGGGCCAGTGTGAAACCGTATAGAGCCACCTGCCAATGCCCGTGAGCTCCCTGCCATAAAAAAGGTACAAAACCAGGCCTCTGGATCTCACGTTGAGGATAAACCATATTGAAGAATACGGTAACGGTGTCAGAGAAAGTGATGTATTCATCACTTCACTATAAAGGACAAATGACGAAGACGTCGACAAATTCAGCCAAGGTAAATAGCTGTGAAATATAAAGAACCTTTCATATCGGATTATTGCGTCGTAAAGAAAAACAGATGTCTGTGATATGCAAATTTAAATGTCCAGCTATGAATTTGAATGTACTGCAACATAAACATTACAAAGTGGCATGAAAAAAAAGAGCTTCAATTAGACATAAAATTAGCTTCCATTTGTCACTCACTCATGTGCAAAATGAAGGACGGAGCAGGCAAGTCAAAATGGGGAGACGTCTTCATTTCTCTCCAAACCAAGATCCCTTACTCTCATGCTACGATTCACCTCCTCTGCCCATGATGCAGCGCCCCTCACAGGGGATATCCCAGAAGGCAGCGACAGGAGCCCAGAAGCGGAGTAGGTCACAAGTCACAGCCCGGGCACAGTAGTATACAGCCAAGTGTGGGCGGCTCTGATATCCTTCTGTCACATCCAGAATGTTCCTCAGGAACACTGACTGCTGCAGGCTTCAGATGGAGTGAACGCTCTCTGCTTTACTTATTTAGCTGTCCTTGCTCTGTGTCACATCTATATAGATGTGTAAGGCTCTAGTAGGGAAGCAGTATAGGCACAATGGGGGACGGGGGTAGCAGGGTTGTGACTAATGGTGGATACGGACCATCTGCTCACAACATGCCTTTTACAGGTACCCCCCCCCAGTCGACAACCATCCTACTGCAGGTTCTGACCCTTTGTCAAATGTTCCTAGATAAAGTCAGACAGGTCTGCATGAAGAAAACAACAGATGTGGAAATATAACATTATACGTAAAACGAAAAAGCAGGGGAGGCGGGCACTGGCGATGTCAGCATAGAGATCGACCCGCCCGTCCATAACGGGAGAGAACTCGTATTTCATATTATACACCGTTAGCGTCAAAGCAATCAATCTTCTTGTCCGAACGGCGGCTCCCTTTACATAAAGACAGATTGTTTATTGTGTAGCGTACAAACACACGTTTGAAGCATAATTGCAAACAAACGCTGACGGTAAATCCATTTTCTCAGGCCCCTCTGCGTGAAAAATGGCTGGCTCATGTGAATTCCTTAATATGCTAATATTTAAAATTTGACTTAAGTGTTGCTGAAGGACAGAGAAGACTGAGGACCTTGTTGCATTACTGGAAGTGACGATGTCTAACACGGTACCTTGATTCCGCAGTCACATGAATCTGAAGTCACATGATTCTGCAGTCGCAAGATTCACATGACTGATATAAAGCTGGCCAAAACCTTTTCACAAACCCCGGTCCACAAGTGCAAGATAAAATAGATCTTCGTCTCTCATAAATTGACACATTTCATTGTTTTTTACTATTTTGGAAGACCTTCCCATTGACACAAGTCAAAACCGTGTGTATGAGAGTGTGTGACCCCATTGGAACTCTAATACAGTAATATATAAACTCATGTATATTGCATGTTATTCTTAATGCTTTTGACATTGGATTTTGACTTGATTAGAGAAATGTGAAGGTCACTGAGCGAACTTTCAACATAATAAAGTACATCGCTCACGTCGTTCAAGCTGATTCCTTCAAAACTGCGGCAGCGTGTCAGTTCGGTGGTCACCATGATCCAGAAACGCTGACTGAACCGCCAGTGAAACGCCACGGTCCACTGAATATTAATACACGCGAAAAATTGTAACACGTATCATTTTGTGTCCTGGCACCCTGTCGCTGGGAATCTTGCAACCGAGTCCTGGAAAAGCGCCAATGAAAAATGGATGGAAGGACAGACGTCTCATGCTGTCACCGTTTGCTGGCTTCACAAATGTAGATGTACCTCTGATGTTTTCCTGACTCTCTGAGAAATATAGCTGAAGTGAATTAAGGGCCCGCTTTGGACGCCCAGAACGTGATGGGCTCCTGAAATGGAATGATTGATCTTCTGGCAACCTCTCTCCCAGCTCTTCAAATTTAATTGTCAGAACCACCTACCTGGCAACTTTTATCTTCTGTACACCCCCCCCCCCTCCCCCACTCCCAAATTACGTTTTGCTTGGGCCCCCAAAAAGGCTTGGACTTGCTAATTCCAGCAGCAGGACCAGCTTCTGTAGGTCTCAGCAGAACTTTACACCAGGACCCGTTTCTCCTACGTGGGGCCATGCTAGTTCACAGTTCCGAAGCTCGCTTACGATGTTTCGCTCGATGCCAAATGTTCTTCTGCCATTTCTCAGGCACAGACCTGGGGGGAGGGGAGCAGTGCATACTATCTCCTTGCAGATGTTCGGGCCTTTTGAGGTATCACCCCAGCTGCGACCGATCTGCCGTGAACCACCAGTGCAAATCCGGCTATGGGCTTTGACACCTATTCTGAGCTGAAAGGTGCCATTTTCTGCTGCTCTTTCCGGAATCCTCGCAAACACTCAATGACCTGGTGGGACAGGTTCGCAAGCACGGCCACGCAGATCGGACCTTCAATCGACAAGCGTGGCCAGCTCTACGTGCAACGCTCCCCGTCACCCCATCGTCTCTGCCTAAGAGACCGCTGCACACCTTCTTATCTCCTCCGTCTCGTAGGCCCAGAATGCCGGTCCATATGTCGTTCAGATCTGGGGCAGCAAAAACGTTATTGGCAGGAAACAAAAACACATCAGCAATGACTGAGGCGACATGTATACCTACAAGGCTCTTGGAGAGGGGGATGATACCTCTCTCTCTCTTCCTCTCTTCTCTACCTTGGATTTCTCTTGTATTGGACACAGCAGGCGCCTCTTTATGTACCACAAGATTCTGAAGGTTGGTTGCCATGACGGAAAGTCATGACCTTAACCCTAAACATTATGCATTATGTCTGATTTATACATTTATGCGCGTGGCCACAGGCATGTGCAGCGTTATTATATGTGCTGTAGGCAATCATATATTGATTTTAAAATACCGGATCCATCAGTCTTGGATCACTGAAAGCCTGATCTGTTCTATACATAAAGACACATTAATGGAGTAAAGTGGTGAAAAGAGAGGCACAGCCACGTAAACACTAATAATCATATAGAATGACTTGTTTTGGCTTTCAGAGAGAATTTTATTCCAGAGTGAACATTATAGGGGATAGCAGTCTGTCAGAGAACGCTCTCGGATTTACCCTTCACCTGCTCTTCGTCTCTGGACTGTCAGAAAAATGTGAACCCACACAAGAGAAAAAGAGCAGGTGAACCCATGACCCCCGCAGGACACAGCTCTGCTCGGCGAGGCACCACAAATATCAGTATAAAAATGCTACTAAAATGTATCGCAGGCCAACGCCCCCTGCTGGCCGGTGTGTCTTGTACCAGCTGTAGCACAGAATTGCCAGGGAAGGCAACTGAAATAAAATACTGTGTTTCATATCTTCCTGTGAGTCACTTTAAATGGCATGTTGATAACTCAGGGAATTGTGGGAATTCAGGAAACCACTGCACCTCAAACATTTCTGTGTCTTTCTAAAATCCCTGTTACACCACACCACCCCGACATGTTTTTTATTGCTTACCCTGAAAATCATTCCTTTCCAGG
>JABFEB020000110.1:617432-628416 GCA_019775895.2 Stomatorhinus ivindoensis
CCGCCCACCCCGCAGCAGAACAACCTGCCTAAAATTCCTCTTGGCCTCCTGGTAATTGCAGAGTTGTAATATCAAAGCTGACATTTAGCTTCCCCACAAGTGTGTCTCTGGGAGCGCCGGAACACGTAGCGTCGTCTCCAATTAAAACCCTAGATGGTGACGTGGTGGCATATTAATATCATCCGGGGAAAGGTTACCGTGGCGGCGGCGTTAAAACGCACCCCCACCACCTCCCTCCACCCACCCTGAAGGGGACCCGGGAGTTTGAGCTGTCGAGGGAAGCCTCGTAAACATACCCTAATCATCCACAACATCCCGGCGACCTCTGACATTTCCCTAATCGCCTGCTAATTACGTTTATGCAAAATGCCGAATGACGGAAGACGAGAAGGGGACTGCGGGACATTCAGTAGGGGAGGGGGCCTCCTCTGTAAAATGACCCAGAATCCCTCCAAACCTTCATTATGATCTTTTCTATCTAAACTATATATAGAGAACAGAACATTATAGCTGCATGAATATAAAAGCGCAGTTGGGAACTCCTTAATCTCATCACATAGGCAGCATCTTCCTGGAGTCACATGTTTACGTGTATGACGGCCAGACACCTTGCATTTCTGCTTTGGTCCTGGACGCCCTCTCTAGCATGGAGGCTCTTTCTCTACTTTGCCACTTTGTTCCCCACGTATGAATCTAATTAGTTATTGCTTGTATAACTGCATACAACGGCAAGCTTGTAAAATAATAACTCACCGGTGTGACTGGCTATAAGCTATGGGTCAGGTGTAGTAGGACCTGGGACTTAGCTGGCCATCGAGCCGGCCGGTCCTGATCCTCCCATCACCGCTGTGGTTGGATCCCTGATGGAATAACTATGTTTTTGTGTCCTTCTAGTTAGAAACACTTTGTTCCTCCCTTTCTGATTCCAGATCAGTCTTCGGCATGTCCTTCTTCCTTATACACTTTAAGAGAACAGCGCTGCAGCGCCACCTAGGCTGTCACTGTGCATATTACACAAAGCTTACCCGCCACGCCCATTTCCTAGCCCAGAGTGGAGCGTTGGCAGAGACACGGCGAGGTCCAGCTGCCCGGGGAGATTTTCCATAATGGATGGTGACACCTCCCCCCATATGTTGTCTGCCACAGCCCCCCGCCCACCATCGCTGCCCACTAGCCCTCACTGCTGTGTCCACATACTTTAATAAAGTCACCAGCCCCTCTTCCTCTTGCCGGTCGCCCATGCGTCGAGCCCGGGCCCTTGACCCACCGAGCCCGGGCCCCTGAGATGCCGAACCCGGGCCCCTGAGCTGCCTCTCAGGATACAGCTGCTACTCAAACCACTGGATTTCGTTCTTTTTTTTTGACAGGGGATCTATTTCTGGGGTTTTTCTCCAGAGCTGTGAATCGACTGGGTTTTAATCTGTGAGTCTAATTCGGCTGGGTGTGAGCACAACTGCAACTTAAACTGCAATTAAAATCAAGCAAATGCCAAACCTGATCCAGTTATATACACTTTAAAACTTTCGACAGATATGTAAGGACAAGAGTGAATGAGTCTAGGCAGGTGTGTTTACATTACATTATTCTAAAACTAAATATAACATGTAACAAAACATGTTTGGAATATTAAAAACTGTAGATATGATTTTTATCCAATACAGACAGACCCCGGGCTATAATGGGGTAACATTGTCTCAAACTTATTGCAAGGCAAAAATGCATTGTAATACGGTACACTTAACTTAAAAAAATGTATAGCCTAGCCTAGTCTACCTTAATCATGCTTATAACACTTACATTAGCCTACAGTTGGACAAAATCATTAACATATAGCCTATTTTATAAAAAAAAAAATGTTCTAATAAATTTAATTTATTGAATAAGGCAATGAAAGTGAAAAACATTTACCCATCGTAAATTCAAAATATCTTAACATGGACCATCGTAACAGGGGGAACGTCTGTATATCAGTTTGTACTCGCAGTGTTTATAAAAATATTTAGTGGTGTACCGTATGCTGTTAAGGAGCAGTGTGAAGTTTAAACAAGCCAGACAATGGCCGGAGTATCCAGGTCACGCAGTCCTGAGGGAGTGTCTGAATCCCCAAACACAGGCGCTGATTCTCCACTGCACTCAGTGGCCAGCTCCACCAAGGAGTGAATCACGGGGCTGCATGCGAATATATACAGCGTGCAGATGGGGTCACGAGGTCCACTGGCCATCAGGCTGAACATTAGAGAGGCTAATGTGCACAATCCCCAACTGACATCATTAAATATGTCGGTTCCAGAGTCTCAGAAAAAGCCGCCGTCCTGGGATTTTCATACAGTACAGGGTGTAGAGTTTACAGGAAATGGTATTATGAACCAAAAACATGTACAGCTAGGGGTATTTCAGGCGCCGAAGGCACTTCGTTAATGACAGAGGTCAGGTGGAGAACAGCCAGACATGTTAAAGCTAACAGGAAGGTCACAAGTGTAAAAATTACAGCTCAGAACTACATAGGTGTGCAGGAAGCCATTTCTGGGCTCTTGAACCCTTGAAGTGATTCTGAAGACAAAAGGCGGTTCTGCTTGGTGTTACGTTACGGCACCAAATAAAATTCCCAATGAGTATAATATGTCTGAATGTGACCTTGTATTATCTCCATATAACAATTCTTGTAAATTTTTTAGGTTGCGTCTAGACATTATAATTTGTGGCCTGTAAATTTGGTTAAGTTTATATTGTTTTATTTTGAGGGGTAAAATTAGGGAAAATCCTGACTCGTACTCTGTGAGTATGATTCTCAAATAAGAAACAGGTGCAACGCTTCCACTGTAACATTCTTAATGAAGCAGAGTAATTACTCAATCATGGATAGATTTCGCTAAGAGACTAGATATAATCAGCAAATGAGACCCCAAGATATGAATGAAAAAAGCAGGATTAATTTAATTATCCCAGAAAATAACTGGATCAATTTTATGAACAGATCCAAGCGTCTAACTTAATTTTTACAGTGGACAGAAATGGGGAAACATCTGTTAAGAATAATTTTACGAGCCTTGCTCAGGGCCACAATGGCAAAGTCACTCTGGCAACCCTGGGATTTGAGGCGGCAACCATCCAAGGCACAGCATCCTAATCCACTGAGCCACGCTCCGCCCCCGGAGCTGAAGCTGACCAATCACAAGACAGCAGAGTACAGCGGCGCCGACGGGTTGCCATCACCAAGAAAACTGTCAGACTTTGCAAACAATTTTCCTTTCATTCGACATTCTCCTACGGCCTTCCCCACCTTGCCCTCACCCCACCTCATGCCCCGCCCCTGCCTTTTCGCAATCTAATTTCTCAAATTGCCAGTAGACCCCTGTGGGAAACAATGTACTCCATTTTCCAAAAGTCAAACCTGTTTGGTGTCACGACAACGAGGCTCCTTACTTGCCACCAACCATCACCCCCTTCGAAGGAGCCTTCCATCAGGCGCCAGGCTGCTAATTTTAATTAGCGATAAGCACAGCCCTCGTCACCGCCTGGGCATTTGAAAACCGCCCCGGCTCTGCTGCTGATCTCCTTTCCCAGTTTTAATTAACGCTGCTGTCAAATCACGCCTCTGGCTTCGGGATTTCACGCGACGGCAGCCACCGCTGCCACGCAGCAGCGACCAAAACGTGGCAGAGAGCGTGAGTTGGGATGCCGATGGGATGAGTGCGTGTCTCCATTAGCTCCCATTTCACCTTGGACAGACCGGCAGTAGTGATCCATCTGCATCTCACCCAGCACAGCAAGGCCAGGAGAGGAAGTTCCCTCAAGAGTTAAAGCTTTGCCTTCCTGTTTTTATTTTACTAGTCTACTTTCTGAGTAAGGGTTGCTCATTGAGTCACCAGCATTACATGTGCACTAAGGACACGTGTTACTTTAAGGATAAGCCCCTACCACCTCCGATGAATAACAAAATCTTTGAAAGTATATTTATGCATTTAGTTGAATGTCACTAGCTTTTCTGGTCAGAGATGAGTAAGAATATAGTAATATTTTCCAACGGCCAAGCCATCGAACCCACACTTTCAATGATTATACGTCACACTCAGGTCACATGACCACCAGAACTAAATAAGGACCTGGCTACCCACACCCCCCTCCCCCCCATATTTCCTACCTAAGTGGTACAGTCCTGACCATAACCAAACAATTCAAATGCTTGCATTAACATTATACACCCTGTAAAGTTTTTAATAGTTTGGTGTTCCACGAACAAAGTGGGGGAGCGAAAAACAGTAAAGAGTGTCTGAGTAGAAAAACATCACACAAATAAAATAAAACATAATCAGCTCGAAATAAGGAAACGCAAACCCAGACCCAGAATATAGAAAGAAATGTAGCAGATGTAACTAAAAATGTACCATATACTGCTAAAACAATGAAATATATGTAGCAAAAATTGTAGCATGTGTAGCTAAAAAAGATTTTCGCTGTGATAATGTAAAAATAAAATAAAATAGAAACCTTTTTGACAAACATTTAAACATTTTAGCAATAACAATATTCTTGAAGTTTATACTGACACAGAGTAGGAAACAGCTGGGTGAACTTAAGGCAGCTAAACACAAATGAGAAAACAACAAATAAAAAAAATTCTCCCCACAAGGAATTTGATCAAGAGTCCTCAGCAGTCTGTCTTTGCGAAACCCAGATCAGCATTCGTGTCAGGAACTGAGAGTGACCTTTCTGCCGACTCTCCACACTCAGGCGAACCATCAATCAAGTCCTCAATAGCTATATAAATCGATGGATCAGGAGGAAGAGGAGTAACGGCATTCAGACGGTGGGAACACATCATCCATTATCCGGCCGTGGCTGGCTAACACAGTGCCTGCACGCTCTGGCTGACAGGAAGATAAGCTCGGGTACTTGCCACTTTGAGAAGCAATCTTCATTCCGGCCATCGCTGGCGTCTCTCGCCCGCGTTTCCCCTCTCGGCCTTTTAATCCTGTTTTGAAGAACAAGCCAAAGAAGGTAACGATAAATTAGCATTTTGCAGGGAGATAAAACAACAACTTCATCAAAATGATGAAGATGGCAGGACCTGACAAGGGTTCGATACTTTTTGTCCTTCTGAACTGTTTGACAGTTTTATAAATCGTCATCCAGGAGCTGTCAAAGTGAAAAAATATCAAGTGCCAAATTTGACTGTCTAGCATTTTATGAGGATAGATGTATTCATATATGCTTAACCATCCCTTGACCCTTACCAAGATAAATAGGTAGATGATAGATGAATGAATAGATGGCTGGATGGATGGATTGATAAATGGACAGGTGATTAGCTAGGTCTGTCATATTTTTATCTTTGCTTTCTTTTTTTAATATATTATAGGTTAACGACCACCATTACCCATCAGTGAGACTGGCACTGGCCCCAGCTGAAAGCTGATTGGACCCCAGAGTTTACGCTTACCCATCACTCACCAATTCAAGCCATACGATTGGCTAATGATAAGGTTGGCCCCTTTGTATGAACTGCAGCCCCTTTCATACTCCCCACCTTAAAAAGATCCTATAATCACCCCTGCAAGGGCCTGCCACATTGTCTTAATAAAGCTGCACACCGTCGTACTTCATACTTTCTTCCAAAATCGTTCTGTGCTTAAAAATGCAACATTGTCTGGTGATTGGTTCACAGGAACACAATTCCGAAGAAACTCCATGAGAACCATACTGCTAACATCACACTGTCACAGAGCCTGGTCTCAGTCCATCTAAAAATCACCACCAATTTACCGCCAACCAAGAGGTGTTGGAGAAAATGCCGGATGAAACCGGAGACATGTATGGTCTTTCATATCTACATTCTCAGAATCCCTTTGAATTTTGTAGAACAGGGATCTCAAATTCCTGTCCGGGAGGGTCAGCCTGTGACTCTGTTTGTTGATTTTTCTGCTCAATTACACCATATTCAACTCACTAACCACTTACCAGGTGTAGGAGGTGTGTTTGAGCAAGGGAATCTGAAAATTATGTTGCAGACTGACCCTCCAGGCCTGGAACTGGGGAATATAAGAACTACTAAATTAATTTTAGTATTTTGGGATCAGTCTAACAATAAGCATGAATTTGAGTTAAATAACTTAATAAGATCTGCAGGTAGTGCCCTGTGATGGGTTAATGCCCCATCCTGGGTGGTTCCCTGCCTTATATCCAAAATATAAGAACCGGAATCCACGCGACCCTGAAAAGGACAAGTGTTATCCAAAAATGGATGGATGGATGGATCTGCAGGTAGTGCCCTGTGATGGGTTGGTGCCTCATCCTCGGATATTTGCTTCTCGGATAGCTTCTGGGATATGTTCCGGACCCCTGCGACCCTGCATAGAACAAGTGGGCACAGAAAATGGATGGATATATAGATGGATGGGGGTTCTGTAGGTAGCCAGTGGGCTGTTGTACACCCTATACCAAGGGCAGAATTTGTGGTCCCTCAGACCTTGGCCTGACTGATGAGCAGGACACGGCCCAACAAGCCCATTCACCGGTCCCTCTCGACTCTCCACCGCTCATCTCATATGAGCTTCTGCTATTCTCTTAGTAATCAGTTCTTCCCGCAGAAGTGCGGCCATACCCCCATCTCCAAAGTCCTCTCCTACCATTTCATGGCTTAAACCTCAAGGCACCCACCCTCGCTCACACCCCAGGGCAAGTTGAACAAGTCGGCAGCCATCTCCAAAAACCGGCATCTTTATATACTGTCGTACTCCGTTATGCAATAATACGTACCTGCTACCGCTGGGTATCTCCTGTATTTACTCAGAAAGCAGCTAAGGGGTGTAACTTTAAATATCTTATTAGGAGCTTTCTCTCTGACGATGGATATCAGTCATTCATAAGCTCTACAATGACAACATGGATCCCTGTTTTATTTGGAAGGATGCAAATGAATGACTTTCATATTTTATTTATTTAGCAGCTGCTTTTATCAAAAATGATTTTAAAAATTTAGATAGCAGAGTCAGCCGACCCCTAGAGCAATTGGGGGTTAATGGGCAAATGTAAAATCACCCTACAGACCATGGGACATGAGCCCATGACCTTCCGATCACTGGCCAAGCATCCCAGCCTGCTGAACCACACACCACATTACTAGAAAGTAACACTAACATGTTCTGCTGAATAATGATATCTGTGGTATTATTATCTGTGTTAATCTCTATCTATGTGGTCCTTTTCGATATCTGTGTTAACGGTGAATGCTGATGGTACCCCTGCAGATATAAAATCACATCTGTGTGTCCCATAATTTTTCCGATTGACAAGGCAGTTCATTAGCCTGCCGTGCCGCCCCCCCCTAAGCATTTTAAACGCTCCTTACTGCGTCACAGCAACAGTGCATTCTCAGCAGAGATCCCAAACCTCATCCAAATCTTACTGTGCTAACGTAAGAATAGGGTTATAATTTAATTTTTTTTTTGAAAATTTGACAACAAAAAATGTGTCTTCTCAAGTCTACTCAGGTCTAATTTACTGCAATTCTATGTCTAGAACAGAGCCCCCCCCTTGGTGCAGATTCCTCCATCAGCACTGACCTTAGGAGGGAGACCCTTCAGTCGTCTATCACAACTGGAGGCCTCTGCAGACTGATGTCCAATCGCTCCCTTGCTCAGACAGAACATCCTCAGACATTCTTTTCCATTATTTCTGAGTGGTCTGAAACACTGTTAATCCCTATGCGGTGGCGAAAACATTCGGGGAACTCTTGCGAAGGATTTCAGGAAAAAAGAAAAAGAATAATTTAGTCAAAGTCAACATTATTGTCAATGAAATGAGGTAGTAGAATCCAAGGGCATAACTTTGAGTTGAGCATTGTGAAGGGGGATGTTGTGGTTTCCACCCATTTAAGGGGGTCCGGGTGTTGTATTGCCCCCCTCCCATAATTTACATCCATGGTAGAATCACTTAGAGTAAGAATCACGCATAGTAATAGAGTAAATAACATAAACAAACAGAATAACATTTAATGTCCTGAAGGTGTCCTTCAGTTTTAGGGTAATTGTGATTTTCTGTCTTTGGAGGAAATAAGACATCTTTATTCAAATTCATTTTTTTTAAATTTCACAGCATGTCCTCTTTAGTGTACAACAGGAATAAATATGTTTCCTTACATCAGTGAAAACATAAATGCAAAAATAAAATGTCCATTGCAAAGGACATAAATGAATGGGATTATACTGTATGTACACATACACATGTATATATCTATGTATATATCTATGCATGATTCTTGCTGTCATGCCAATTAGGAAGCTTAGAGTCCCGCCTGAGGGGCAGGGCGGGCGGTGCCATCCGGCGGGGTCGCGGCGGCCTTCGTCAAACACCATTGTGCGAGCTGATAACAAATCGCTTGCGGTGAAAGGGTCAGGAATGCCAAGGGAGGAGTAGGGAGATCAGACTCCTCGCCGCAGTGAAGAGCGCCAGCCAATGAGGCTCCCTGCAAGCTTACTGTGGGCACGTTAAGTGCGTGGGAGCGGTCAGTCTCTCCGCTGATTGTGCAACGTGCACATTACCGTTCTCTCCCTCCCCCCAAAGCAATTCAGGTGCATTTAAATGCCTAAAGTGCTACATGATGAGAATCACAGCGTGGTAAAGAGAAACTGCACGGGCGCCGTGCTCGCCTTGATTGTGAGTATATACATTTCCAAAAGCAAAATTATTATTTTAATTGTTAAAGTCTATGTGAGGACACCGGGCTGGTTCAATAGCATGCCAAGCTTAGAAGGCTCATGTTAAAATAGATTTAATTAGAATATGCATGAATGCAAACCTCACAAACCTAATAGTGCCACTATGTGTATCATTGACTTGTACTGTTGGACATATTATAAGGTTATTCTATATGTACCTAGTCCCATGTCCTCAGACCTAAAGGAAATTTAATGAGTATTAAATTAAAGACGGTTCAATATCAATGAGGAATATTTTAGCGTTTTCAGATAGGTGCAAGAAGGTGATTCTGCATCAGCGCTCTCTGCTTGCTAATGGACTTCATTTTGAATGGAAATCTGTGAGCCTCATTTTGAATATCAATCTGAATCACCCATGCTGAAGGATTTGTAAATACCACAGTATATGGGGCCAAGCTCAAAGTTGTACGAAAATATGGGAAATAGTCCTCATCTGGTATACATGCATATTATATCTACACAAGTACTTTTTAATAGTAAATAGTAAAGTTTGGGAAATCAATAAATAGTACATGAATATGGTTGTGAGGCTTGTATTCGTATTGGTTGTTGGTTCAAGTCCCCGAAGGGAGAGATCTGCTGCATTTCACTCAAATTTCTCTGAGAAAAAAAGGCGAGATAAGAAATGTGCAAAAACCACAGCTATGAACATGGCGATTTGGTGCCTCTATGGATCCTATGATTTAGACAGTCTTTCCTTTCTTGCGCCACGAAGCGTCCGAATATCAGTGCTACCCGGATGGCCTCACCGCTTCTCCGGCTGACAGCGTCTTTCCCTGCTAAAAAAATTATAATTAAAGAATCTTCCATGTTTTCTGCCTGCGAGTGTTGCATGACACATATCGCTTTGCATGCTGGGAAATGTCATAAGCCACCCTAATGAAAGAATCTAAAGGTCGCCATGCATGAAAAATGCAAACAAATATCATTTGTACAAGGAGACGGAACAACTGACTTCAGCTTTTTAGGCAAGATGGCTTGAAGTACATATGGTGTTTTTCCTTTATACTCAGTTCCATAATTTATTTCTAAATACCTCAAATCATCCCTTGAAGACATCTGCCATATGCCTAATCATAATATTGTTTCGAGGATTGAGCCGAATAAGCGCGATCACAACTGCCGCTCTTGAACAAAGATCTAAAGCGATTTCAGTCTCCAGCTACTGCTTTCGCGAAGCCTAAATAAAATATTAATATTTGGACTTGGGATGGTATAGTCTCAAAGTTCTGTAGGCTGAATAAAATCACGCAAATGAATAAATAAATAGATTTTAAACAAATTTTAATGAGCACAGAAAAGGGGATCGAGCTATTCAATATAATTGTGATCTATTATAATGCATAATAATAATTCATAAACACTCGCACCCCTCCGTGGCAGGAGTGAAATATCTATTGGGAAGTGAATATAGTCATAGAGAAATTTGCTTTCAAAGGGAGACTCCGCTTTGAAAACTGGCAGAAACCGCGGTTGTTGCGTCAGGTGTTTATTTGCCGCGATCACAAAGATTCATTATTGATCAGAAAAGCTTCTCAGTATTTTAAATTCAATGCTACTGGACTCGGTATAAAGCACGTCCTGTGTATTTATTCCACAATCCAAAAATAACACATTTTTTAAAATTAAACAGTCCTGCCACAGAAACAGTAATAAAAATAGTCTAAGGGGGGCAGTAAAGAGCGTTCTTTACCAACTGCCCTGATTGCGCACATCATGAAGCGAAAATGCAGAGCGAACAGAACTGCTTTTAAGATGTTTTGAAATGCACATCTCGTTTTCATTTAAGGGAACAGCAATGAGCAATAAACACATGAAGAAGCAGATGTGGAGAATTCTTCAGTGGCGTTTGATGGTTTGTAGCAGCTGTGCAGCAACTGATAGGCCTACCTTAAAAGAAAAGAGGTCTTAACATGCTCTGTGTTCTTCCTAAATATTTAATCTTTGTTTTTGTAATTTCATTTTCTCAAACTTTTTTCTTTTTTTTATATTTCAAATTTTTGATAAAATCAGTCAAGAATGATATAAGCATGATATATTTATTTGTTTATTAGTTTGTATGTTTCTGTAGGACTATATGATATAATTCCTGGTGCTCAAATTAAAACTCTCTACAGAATTCACAAAACAAAACTACATTTATAATGTACAAAAATATCAATATGCTAATCATAGCATACATGCCTACAATATATTGCAATATATTGCATTTCCCATGGCAAATAAACATATACAGCAGATGGTTCTGTCCAACGTGTGTCTGTCTA
>JABFEB020000110.1:633144-645842 GCA_019775895.2 Stomatorhinus ivindoensis
GTTGGAGAAGGCCTGTCTTCTCAGAAGTGTGGGCCAGAGATTGCCGACCTGAAACAGGCTGCTACATCGAGGTTTCTGCACCAGACATGCAGAGGTCTTCATATTCCCCAGAAGGTGAATAGATCCTTGGGTCCAGTGTGACAGTGAAGCATCGACATCCCCCACAGGTCATCTAAAAGGCTTTCCTTTTTCCATCCTCAGCAGACTGATAGATAATCAAGGATGCCATACATAACTCTGGCACAACTCCTGGTGATGTCCATCCCTCAAGGTCACTACAAGCCTGGCCGGGTCATCCTTTTAAGGCCATTTCCTGGAAAATGGGACGCCTCCAGCTGTCTGACGGACATAGCAGAGTGGCAGCCGTCAATCTTACATCTTTCCTGTTAAGGTACAAATGCCAATGCTGCTCATTAATTTTTAAACTAGTCCGAGGGATGTTTCACAAATGTCGTCTGACTGAGTACATGAACGCTCCCTGCAAGCAGAATGTGTTTCTGAACACCACAGAATGATGTAAAATCCAGACCTTTCACTGTAAAAAGCACAACATGACAATAAATAAATAGAATTACATTTTTCATCCACCTGTCCATGCACTGCTTCTCCGGTACAGGATTCTGCTGGAAGCCTGAAGCTCATTCCTAGGTAGCTTAGGATCGTGACCCAGTTACTCAAGATCATCAAGACTTTGTGGTAAGCAGTTTTATCTAGGAACTATTTTCTTCTACTGAACACCAATCATATCACTGCACAGAAGATATTGCAAGGGTGCTCATATCTTCTGCGAAGTGATACAATTTGTATGTGGAGTTCGGTAGAAGAAAATAGTTCCTATGCTAAAATGCTCACTACGAGGTCTGCGGATTATATTCAATAACCGGCTCATGATTTCTGGTAAGAAACATCGCTATTCAATTCTTTTAAATGTATTTTCTTGGCTCTTTAAATACCACAGAAAGAATGTCATTTACTTCCATTACATTCAAGAGAAGACATTTCTATGGCATCTGCCCCTTTAAGGTGACAGCTGGGATTGGGTATGCAGCCCGAATTTCACATCTCCACTTCAGCACAACGTCAGATACCTTTCAAGGGGCAGCCTTCATCTTCTGATGTGGCAGTAGGTAGACGGGTTCACCATGGCGCTCGTTGACCCCGCACAGTGGTAGCTAGTAAAGAAGTCCAGTGGCTCTCACTAGACTCGATATCTTTCTGGGGAATTCAACTGCTGGATTCAGAGGGCTGGAGTGGAATGTTTCGAAAGAAGCATGCGAATTCGTAGCATCTTAGCATGCTCACCAAGTCTGAATTGGCTGTGATATCTGAAGATCACAGTGCGATTCTCAAGTACTTCACAAGGTGACAAAAAAATGCCACAACATATTACCTTCCCTGATTTGTTCTCAGGACACAGAGGAGGCCGTGACAATGCCCAAGCTCTTCATTAGCCCCGAGCAGACAATGACCCATGTCAGCCACAGTAGAAACCCACTTAATAGTTTCTAGGAAAAGTCCTCAGCAATCAATAGCTATGCTCCATTTACTTTATGTCAACCTTGACACTCTGAAATAATAACTTCTTTTTTTTTTTTTGCTTTCACACCAGCTGTGTAACCTTTGCTGGGGTACCCCACAGGCCAATCTGCCCCCCCATTGGTACTGAATGTTTATACAATTTTGTATAATAAATATTTAAGTCTGAGAAAAAGCTGAAGCACTCTAAGACTTTTGCTTTTTAAAAATGTTTTAGAGGCATTTTATTTCAACTGAAATTCAATCATTTATATCACTCTATATTATGTGTATTGTGTATTTGTAAGTATTATTTTTATTTGTCATATGAAACAGTAAAAGGTTATATCTTACAAAGAAAAGAATAAAAGGCCATTCAAGCTGAGAGAAAGTGTCATGCAAACTATCACAAATTTTCTAGTATTTTTTCCCATTTAAATGACGATTTTCTTCTAATGACACATGAAAATCTGACCACTCTCACACGCTGCACTATCCACTCAGAAAAACCAGATATTTATCTGTTAAACAGAAATTCGTTTTGAAAAAAAGAGTCCTGCATGTTTTTTCATTTACATCACAGTGGGAAATCACATTCACATGCAAGGTCAAAACAAGTTGTCCAATAATCATCCCAGTCCTGTCACAGTCCTGTATGGCATTCACTGGGCATTTGCGGAATAACCAGGCAAGTACCTGAAGCCTTGTTCCTCAGTCCAAAAGCCTGTGTTTGACCTGACTGTGCGGGGTGAAAAAGATCACATTTCGCAGTCGATCACCACACATACCTGTGTTTCACTGGCAAGGCTGTCCTCAAATTTATCTCAAGTTTATGGTCAGTTCTGCAACATCAGACACAAAGTCTTCGATTAGCAACTCATATGAATTCTGACCTTCGTATGAGTCTGACAATACAGACCATATGAAATTAATTTAAATTAGGGCACAATAGTTTGAAATTATTCAGCTATTGACAATGGAAAGGACAAGGAGAAGCACATAAGAATGAGCTATGCATTCATAATTATAGCGAAGAGATACCTAACACCTTCACGAGTGGGTAGGACTGATGCACTTGGGTTTGAGAAGCATCACTACAGCCTGTATGCCTTCAAAAAAGGGGAATACACTATTTCATCATCCCTCTACGGAGGACGCTGAGGTGAGCAATCATTTTTAACAATAGTTCATTCTTTGTCAGTGAAATTCAGGAAATGCCAAAAGGAATGTGAGATAGGGGTCAAAATGGTGAGCATGCTGTTGATGGTTTGTAGCAGAGCAAACAGAGCAAATTTGACAAATTCTACAAAGTTTACTTAAACAGCAACTCAACGGGCACTAATTAAGCACTGCATGTAATCAAAATAGCAACACTTGACATGTCAAGTATTTGGCTTTGAATGATTGACTCTAGTCTATGGATCCTTCAGTCATCGATTTAAAGAGCTTTCCTGTTCATAAATGGAGCCTTTGCTGAAGAGAACTGGTGATGCTGATGCACATACTTCTGCATGAGTTTAACACCTTCTGAGAATGAAATGGCTCTCACACCTTGCAATGGCAGCCATCAAGTCAAGGGTAAGCCGGGTAAATACAGGCACAGCTGCGACACAATGGCTACTGTGGGCTGTGATGCTGCAGCTTTTTGCACCCGTTTTTAACATTTATGAATATACATGATTTAATAGCTAATATGGATCTTTATCAAGATCTATATACTATACACATCTGATATAGGGAATTATCTGATCTTTCACTTGGGTTTCATCTGAGTGAGGCATTTTGGGAAACAAGATGCCCCCCCAATCCAGCTGGCCCTAACTGTGTCCATTCAGTTCTTTGTCCTGTGTTGGACTCTGTAGCTTCCTGCTAAAAACGCTGCAGGATGCTGTCAAAGTCTCCATTATGCTGGTCACAAACTTGGGGAATGTACTGTATTCTGAGTTGTAGTATTGTGAGCGATTACACCCACTCACATTTTTACCAGCAAAGCAATTCATATAATTAAAATGACTAAATTAGACTGCAGCCAAAACGCACTACTCCTATATGCGTAACGACTTCCACTGCTTTAGCCCCCCCGATGAGCAGTACATTGATGTGTAACACCTTCTGGTTTGTAGGCTGGATTTCCACCCCCACTGTGTATGAGAAGTTTGCATCTTGTCCCCATGCTTGGAGCATTTCCTGCAGGTACTCAGGTTTCCAAAAACTGTACTTATGCGAACTAGCATCTCTAAACTGCCCTAAGTGACCCTTAGGATGGACTGGCATCCCATCTTACCTTTTATGAAAGGGTAACCTTGTTACTAGATAAGTGCTTGAAAGGTGCATGGATGGATGGATGGATGGATGGGTGGATGATGAATGGATGCCCTTATCTACACAGAAGAAGGTGATCTGTGTATGTACACACAGTGCATTCAGAATCAAGCAGAATCGAGCTCTGTGTTACTGCTCTGTTCATCTCTATAGGTGGCCTTCTGCCTAAATCAGCAGGTGGCTGATAACTCCACCTCTGGGGGGGCCTGATTTAACACAAGCGATTCGATTGGTACAGTGCTGCCATGCCCCCCCTCCCCCGGTGGCCTATCACACACAGCTCCGCAATCTAACGCAGCACTTCTCCACAATGGCTCTCTCACGACCATCCAAATCGGCTGGCCCTTGAATCGACAGGCCCAGCCAAAGCTGAGAGATGGGCTGTTATAGAGATGAGGGTCATTATCAGGCATGTGAATCACTCAGCCATGAGTCACACCGTGACTAACACACCCTCAGAGGAACGGACGACAGGGGAGAACATTGCTGGATAAATATACAGTATTTCAGTAGGCACAATAATTTGCTTTTAATGGAAGGACTGTAACATTACAGTACACAGTCATGGGGGATATTTACTGGCCCATATCAAACCCAAAGTGCCTCCCTCCCTTTCACCAACCTCTGTAATATTATCATCTTTTCCAGGACTTCTGAATTGTGCTCTGCAAGACCAAACAGAGATGAAAGCTGGAGAGGTCACCAGAAGAAGGACATGCGGAGCATGAGATGTGTGGCTTTTGATTGAATATTTTCACAGAACATATCAAACCTCTGGGTTGAAGTCTACAAAAAAACCAGATGAGCTCCATGCTCTTCCGGAACCTTCCGTGACTCGAAACAACAACTTAGTGTTTAGAAGTATCTTAGACTGAGACAGCAGTGTAACTGCACAAAGCTTCATTCACTGCCCACAGGAGGCACTGCACCTGTGGTTTGGGGCAAAGGCTTTCTCTGTTAAGCCACCGCAGCTGGACAAGAGAGGTGATGATGGCCCTGAAGGATATAACACCAAGGAGCATTCAGGCTTTCCGAACAGGGAACATGCCATCTAAAAACATTAATCAGAACACAGTGAACGGTGGCATAGTAAAGCAGGGTTGGTCCTGGGTGTTCTGGTGCCCTGGGCAAGATTCTGCTTTGTGCCCCCCCCCCCCCATCACACACACACACACACAGCAGCAGCAAACAAATTTTGTCAGCTCGTTCATATTAAAAACATTTCAGTAGCACTGGGTATCTGGCGGCTAACTAGCTAATCTGTCACAAGAAAAGTCACATATTAAAACTATTGTAAATAATTGCAGTGGAAAATAACCGGAGGTATTTCTTCTCATTGTTTTCATTTGCTCTTTGGCGCCCCCTAATGATAGGTGACTGCCTATATCACACATATAGGACAAGCCTACACAGTGGTAAAGTGAACACCATATTCAAAACACACATAGGGCCTCATTCTTAATACTGGTAACAGCATGAGATACCAGTATATACGCTTAAGTGAAATCCGGGTCCTTTTAATTGAAATGGTAATTTACAAATCCTGTCCTACCTCAAAATGTCCTCCCTGACATGGATTATCTGGTCACTGTAACTTTTTCAGAAAAGAAAGTGCAAAGTGCAAGTTGTGTTTTCATGGCTCCATAAAAAAAGCTTTTCATCAAATGCTCTTCGCAGCCATGATATCTTCTCACAAAGGAACTTAATATCAATTAACAAATACAAAAAGCATCTGAAAAATTAACATGTACACCCTGATATCCATAACTATCCATTAGGACTGAAGACTATCCCTGACTGTAAACAGTCTATAGCTATTAAACTTTATCAAGGGGTCAGACAATGCTTACAGCTGTTGTAACCTAAAAGCAACAGCAGTCCTTCCTAGGCATATATCAGACACAATTTGCATATTGTGGCACCATGCCAATATTCAGTGTGAGCTGTACAAAGAGGGGACGTCACACAAGTCCCAAGAGCTAAGAGAAGCAATGAATGTCAAAACATCAACCAATCACCAGACAGAATCAAATTATGACAGAACAGCCACACACATATTAGCTAATTCTCTTCAAAACATTCCAGGTACGGTAAACAGACCCAGTTAAGTTAGCGCTGAATGTCTAAAATAAGGAGTCTTAGGAAAGTTGTTACATCATCTCTATTTCTGATGTGACAACAGCGTCTGAAAGCAAAAGAAGTCAAAAGGTTAATGTTGATTCAATAAGCGATTCATTGTGGCAACTATATTGCATTAAGACAGAAAGAGTGAAGATTAAAATCCTTGACTGATGTTGAAGAGGAAGTGATTGGTCACATTGAGGCTAAGTAAATTGACTTTTTCCAAAAGGGATTCGTTTGTTGGTGGAGGTGCCAGACATCACAGCACAGGTTAATTGACTAAGGGTCCTCCTGAGTAGCTGATGATGTCACAGCCAAAAATATTCCAGGCCTTCCAAATAAGCCCTCATTCTTCTTCTCAAAGTCAAACAAGCAAGCACCTTGCACGATACTATTCCACCAGTTTTCCTCTGGAAAGAAACCAAATGCAATCAATCCCCTAATCTGTTCAGTGGTTTGAAACATAACTAACTCCGATACACAAACAGCATCCTGTTTTAATTAGCCAAGGGCATGTGCCAAAACTGCTCGTAACAACACAACAACTGCATTACTGTATTCTCAAGTAGTCAGTCCTATTGGAAAAGCGAAGGAAAATACATTCTCAACTCTTCCATAGCTTGTAGTATCTATGAAAACAGTTGCACAAATGTGCTGTGTGTGACGCTCTTGCTCATCCTTGTGTAGGTTGCTGAGCTTGGCATTTACTCTATACACTCAACGCACAAAAAAAATAACACAGCCAGGTTAGCCCTACTTACCTATTCCTTTTGTTTTAAGGTTATCCACTATCCACTCTGAGCTTCGCATAAGCTAAGGAGCCATACATATCTCCAGCGGAGGATTCCGGACCCTTGCCGGGAGCGTTGGTAGCTCGTAAGCCAGCTGCACACACACACACGACTCGCTTAAGCAGTACCAAGAAAATTAATCTGTGGGCTAAGTGTAACTTTACTGGTCCTCATCATGTCCTACTCAGTGAAGGGCTTGGGGTGGTCAGGATCTCCAACTACATTAGGAAGGGATCAATTTGTCAGCCAACAAGACAGGGGAGGTATCGCTTCCCGCGTATCGGATGTTGGTTGTACCGTGGTGGACGGTGACGATGCGTAGGCCCGGCCTGGGAGGAGCCAGTGGGCGTACAAATTAAATGGCAGGGACAGAACGGTGCATTATTCATCTGGGAGGCAGAGGCGTCCTGTGCTCTACAAGGGATTGGGTTTTGTTAGAAGTAATTAATCCACGGTGAGAGCTGAATAGGGTGTAGGATCAGTGTCCCGTCCTGTGTTCTAGGTGGGTTTCAGTGCATCACAAAAGTAGGTCGCCTCTGTGTGGGTGCAATGCATTATGGGAATACCTCAAAGGGAACAACTTCCTGATTCTGATTTTCCAAATAATCTGCCTGCTGGGGCCATGTAGAAGATTTCAGAGGTACGAAGCTGCCTTTTCTTTTGATTTCCAGGCAGGTTTTGGAAACTTCAATACATCAGCACTCAATCACCCGCCTGTCCTAGTATCTGCCTGCCTCAATCCAGTTCTGAAGGGAATGATTGGATCATCCTGGAAACGTTACACAGTTCCTACGTTGCGTGTCCCCAACCCACATGGCCTAAAACAGACAAGTACAAATCCCGCTTCCCACGCACAAGCAGCCGAGAGCTTTGAAGCACTGAGACAATGCGGCACGTTTTGTTTGGCCACAGAGACGCAGGAGACAGGAAGCTGGAGCCCCTGCCGTAGAGTCGTCTCCGATCTGTGCTCAATGACGGACATTAGCGGCCATCGATTTTGACAGTGGCTATGGTGTGGGCATAACTTTAAGCTTGCAGAAGGAGAACCCCAACAGGGTCGGTTAGGCTACCCTAAGGTGTGAAGATTTGAAACAACCTTTACTTTGGTATTTGCTCACCAGAGGATCCGCTCTGTCCTCATGCACCACCAACTGGTGCACCGAGGCGATGGATGTTCCATGCAGGAGGGCTCTGGCTGTTATTCAGGACAAAGCTGACTTTTGCTAGGATCCAGACCATTATTCAACGTGGAGCTCCTTTCAGGATCCAGAGGCTTTGCTGTCTGCCAGGCCAATCCAAAGATCCCATACAGAGGGCAAATCACAGCCTCGTGTTTACGGACCTGCACTGAAAAGTCACTGGATCAATCCCTTGAAGATCCCTGCTTTTGTACCCTTTAATGAGATGCTTATTATCCGAAAGAACATAATTTCAAAATATACAAGGTTTTCAATGTAATATTCCATATTTCAACCTGAAAAAGATAAGACAACTTACTTCTACAGAATTTCAAAGAACGTGTTTTTAGGACAAATCGCTATTTAGGAAAACAGATTTCCTAACCAAAAAGGCTAAACTGCAACAGTATGATATATATTCTTTTTGGCTATTAAGGGCATAGTGTAGGCAGTGCTGTTAACACTGAATTTGAATATCTTCACTGCTAATGCCTCTGACAGATCCATCTGAGGAAGAACACTCTCTCCTCTCTGCAGCACCCCCCTCCCCCCATTTCTCCCAAGCAAAGGTTTCAAACACACGTGTCGGTACCAATCTGCAGACTGTACGGCGCCCTGGCACATGTGATCGATCGTCCTCAAAGCCTTTCGGCATTCAGATTGCCGACAAAGATATCAAGTGAGGAGATGCTGAAACCCTGGACTGACTTTCAGAATGTCAGTGCTAAGTTGTGGAACAGACACAGTAACCAGCCTGTTCTAGTGACCAGGGTCTGCCAGCATATCTCCGGCGTAACTGGGGTTAAGGGCTTTGCTCAAGAGTCCTACACTGATACGATTATTCTACCGATCACAATATTTGAATCCACAACTCTCTGCACATGGGGCAGACCTGTGAATCACTGAGCTACATATGACTACTTAATGTTTCCATGTTGCATGTTTATAAGAACGCATATGAAGACAATAAACGAGAATTACAAGCTAAAGGAAAACCAGGACTGATTAGAGGCCTGGTTACTGTCCAGAGCCACAATATCATTGTATCATTCGTTCTATCTTTGGGTCTGAAAGACTGAAAATGTATTTTCATGTTGTTTAGCTACTGTAAAATGAGATATGTCAGGCTATGAGGGCACATGTGTCAACAGCGGAAAGGGAAATCGCCAATCACGGCAGAATCAGGTATAGCACAGGAATGTACAGAACAGTGATCTAGCCAGTTGGCTTATCTGGTAGCTTCAGGTACCTACCACAGGACGAACCATGTGACTCCAGCGAATGCATGGTTACCATTCGGCAAATTAGCACCCGATCCTCATGAAGAACCCTCAAAGCACATCCCATTGGGCGATGGCCTCGGCAAAGAGTCTGTCCAGAAATGGCAATTACTGTACAGGCTTGAGGGGACGGCATGCCTGAGGTCCTCGCAATAGCCACTGGCTTGCCAATTACAGGGAGATGAAGTGAAGCTTATATGGGGTGGGGCGGGGCTTTAGGATCAGGGGGCGCCGATCCTCACTCATCGCTTGTCTCGTTTCAATACCAGCATGAGGATCTAACTTTAAAGAATGGCTTGGTTTAAACTCGTACAGAAGGTTTCGTATTCATAACCACTCACATTGTACAGTGTGCATGGTCAGGTTCCTTAGAAATCTAGCATTCATGCTGCTTCTTCAGTTTTCAACACATGCAAGAGTAATGAAGGACTCTCCGGGCGATGCAGATGCCCAAAGAAAGGAAGAAGGATGAAAGGATGGCAGGCTTTTTAACACGTATATTGGAAAGACAAACTGTATCTTTGTAGACAAACAGGCGTGAATTTCCATTATCTTTCCATGATGCTGCAGTGTCAGAGTCCCTTAAAGGCACAGCCGACACACAACTGAGTGCTTCGACGTCTCCTGCTTAAGCGTCAAGCTGAAAAGAGTACAGGGAAACAGTAGAGGGAAGGTCTTAGATCTTCAGCTGCCATGAAAATTTACTTTGCTTTAACATCAAACCAGTGGTTATGATGAGGGGGGAACTGACATTGAAAACGAAGCTTCCTTTTGGTCACTAAAATGTCAGACAGAGAGAGGTTGCCTTTAGCGTATGCTAAGGTCAATGCCTTTTCAGCCCCAATAATGTTGCATCATGGACACTAACACGTATGTAATGTGAATTTAAATACAAGGGGATTGGAGCTCACAGCACTCTGCATAACGGGTAGTTTGCTAGTGCTATTTTTGAGCGAAAGGTCAAAATGCACAAACAAACTTTATTGCTGCTCCAAAACTAGTATCGAACAGATGTTAAGGCACAAATTAATATAACATCCACTGGCAGTGCAGACACCCATCGAAAACATCTGTCCATCCATATCTGAATTTGTAGGGCTGTATCTGAGGCGACTTACTGAATAATATCTCTCACGTTTCCATCTGTAGCTAGTGTGAGCTAGCCATTAGCCATGGCTCAGTGTTATAGCCTCCAGCTCAAGCTGGCTCAGTGTGGGTTAGCCGTTTGCTATGTCTCTGTGTTAGTTAGCCGTTAGCTGTGGCTCAGTGTGGGTTAGCCATTAGCCATGGCTGAAGGTGGATTAGCCATTAGCCTCCAGCTCAAGCTGGCTCAGTGTGGGTTAGCTGTTAGCCACGTCTCTGTGCTAGTTAGCCATTAGCTGTGGCTCTGTGTGGGTTAGCCATTAGTCTTCAGTTCAAGTTGGCAGTTTCAGGCTCACAGAGCACATGCACCTTTCTAGACCATCTCAGTGGTTACAGTTTGGACCCCTTTCGCTTCTTCTGAGACTCCCAGCCTGATAGCTCACTGCTCTGATCACCTTCCTCTCACTTCCTGGGTGTTTAAATCCCTTTTATAGGTTTAAAACCCTTTTATAGGATCCCTCTAATTGCGTGAGTGCTAGGAGACTTTTACATGTTATCCCACACAGCAACTGTTCAAATCACTCAAGCTGCCTCTTCCTCATGTTCCCAAGGAGTTTCAGTGTCTTCTAGCTGCTGTGGTTCATAGAAACGGCTTTTCTTAGGTATCACTGGGAGCTCTTTGGAAATAAAGGCAACATTATGGTAAAATATTTTTTTAATATATACACTTTTTATTAATCCCTCTTGCCACTAGTAGCACTGTCATTGTTACATTTAATTTTGCTAAAAATAATTCATGATTGCATTAATACATTTTGGTTCACTATACCGTTTTGTACCGGATACCTTTATTTATTATTATTATTATTTTTTGTATTTTTAATTTTTTAATTAATTTATTTATTTATTTATTTTTAATTATTGGGGCCGGCATGGTGGTGCAGTGGTTAGCACTGTTGCCTCGCACCTCGGGGACCTGGGTTCAAGTCTCCGCCTGGGTTCCCTGTGTGTGGAGTTTGTATGTTCTCTCTGTGTCGTTGTGGGGATTCTTCTGGGTACTCCGGTTTCCCCCCAGAATCCAAAGACATGCTCCGGCTGATTAGAGTTACTAAATTGCCCGTGTGTGTGAATGGTATGTGAGTGTGCCCTGCGATGGGCTGGCCCCCTGGCCAGGGTTGTTCCCTGCCTGTTGCTTCTGGGTAGGATCTGGACCCCCCACAACCCAGTAGGATGAGCAGGTATAGAAAATGGATGGATGGATTATTATTATTAATTTATTTGTTTGTTTTTGTAACATGTAGTACTGGTGGGAAACACAGTTTTCTTGTACAGGTATACATCAACTTATGTCCAGGCTACATCCTGGAAGTGAGGACATTAGTCAATCTCTATGTATTGCAGTCATTATAGTAGACATGTCAAATACACTGTATAACATAATATCAATCAATCAATCATTCTTCATTCATACAGTACCATAGGGTTTACAAAGTGCCTTACAGACATGTTAAAAGAAGAAGAACATTAAAATAAACACATTTTAACTAAACCTCACCCAATTGGTCTGTTTTGATCTGCTTAAGGCTCTTATGAGACCTAAATATGATTGAACGTTACTCGAAAGCAGGTAAGTCGACAGATGATTCTACAAGCACAGGAATGTAATGCATGTAAATATATTCTATTCTAGATTCCTTGCCACTGCCCAGTTTGGCCCAGTTTGGCCCCAAACACAGTGGAAGCCTGTATCTTTGTCATACTGCAATTGGACGAGACCATGAAACAGTTCCTAGCTGGATATTCTGATTCCCAAGATTGATCAGTGTTTGGCTTACAACTGGTAGGGATTTTTTTTTCAATGCATTGCTCTTCTTCTGTCAAACTTACAGCCTCAGTGCTGTAAAAAAATAGTTTTGGGGAGAATTCCTAGTTAGTAGGCTGAAATCCCTCCCATGTGCGATGGTCTGGCTGTACCTTTGTTTATTCTATCTAGCTGATATTTCACTGAGCTGAGAGTTTCATCGCGCCTGAAGGCGATCCCTTTCGTGTTCAGCGCTGTAACGCGAGGAATAACTGACTGACACTACCCAACACTACCTGGCGTGTTCTCCATATACAAATTTTGTGTTTTTTAGTACTCGCATTTTGCACTTTGTGGGAGATCTTAAGGATAGACAGAGGTCAAAAGAGTGCAGAAAATTAATGATCATTTAAAGACTTTTGTCCTCAAAAAGGGGGCCCAGTGCCTGCACAGAAGGTTGTTGGTTTGAAACCCATGCTTAGCCATATCTCTGTTGGGCCCCTAAGCAAAGCGCTTAACACGCCCCTACAAGGAGAAACTCAGGAAAATGGGAGGGCGCTGGGAGACGGCTTGTAATACAGGAGAAACCCAGGAAAATGGGAGTGCG
>JABFEB020000110.1:646283-661799 GCA_019775895.2 Stomatorhinus ivindoensis
CCACCCCACTCCACGTCCGCCGCCAGACCCCAACGTAATCGGCACCGTGCATCACCGCCGCTCACCATTTAACGTTTCGTCATCACCGTTGGCGGGTTTATCATGCGGAAAGGGCCTCGCCTGTTGTGAGGCCTGTCTGCCTCCCATTAGCGCGGCGCTAAGGCCATGGCGGATTGATGGTGACGCACAGCTATGCGCCGCACTGGAAGCGAACCTCCCTCGGAGGGATGTTTGTTTATGTTCACTACAGGGCCCGTCGTTTCATGTAGCACATGACACCGCGGATCAATTAAACATAAAAAGATAAAACACGGTAAATCCTTCCACATCTCCGGGAACAGGCCCCCCCACCCGATCTGGAAAAAGCATGTTAATTTGTTCGGTTTCCTTGGCAAGCGAAACGAGCTGAGTGATGCAGGAAGTTACAATAAACACAAAGGTCACTGCGAGAGGCTGCCGTAAACATGCCTGGCGTCCACCGAACCAGTGCACAATTTTCTCGTGTCGCAAACATTTTTTGAGTTACAAAATGTTTTGTATTTCGTCTGCTGTCCTCCCTGGCAAAAGTATTCCCATTTAACTTCTAATATCCAGCCGCAATGTATTGAAACCACCAAGGGGAAAGTTGTAATGCAAGAGGGGTCGACTGTAAGAACAACATGTCAAAGAACCGGGAAGTTTGATCATTTTCCCCATTATGCAAGTACCCTGTTTCACAAACCCTTCATTTTGATTTACCTCTCATGCTGGACAAGACATCATGTAGCAAAAACACATACGCAAAAATATGTTAGTAACACATATAAAAGAAAATGTATTATATAAATGAAAAGATTTGTAAAAATACTTACAGGTATATGCCATCATTTTACTTCCATAAACTCTATATATCTTGGATGTTTTCGCATGAGTTCAGATGTACATATATATTATTTTTTTGTATACATACATGCCTTTTCTTGCCATATGTCAATATGGCAAAAATGACTAGATGCAAGAGAGTGACGGGTTAGCGAGACACTGCAGGGACTGACCTGGGTAAAAGACTGAGGTATTTACAGTGGAAATAGTGAGATAATGAGCGACCTGAAGACTCGATGATTCAGGGGACCTTCCGGCGTTAGAGGAAAAGCAGCCGTTTTATCCCACTTAAAATACCATATCGAGCTTTAAGCATCAAATCCAAAATGATTAAATGCTGGAGTCTGTTCGGAAATGCCAGTCACAGCGCACAATCTGTTTTTGCTCGCACACATTTACACGGTTTAATCACTCTTCCCTCTAGGGGGTCCCGCAAACCATAATGCTCAATATAGTTTTAATTTACACATTTTTGGTCATGGTTATAAAGGCAAAGAAAGAATAATGGCTTCAAAAAGGCGACCTGATTATTTATCATCTTTTAAGGTTATAAATCATTCTTACAGTCTTATGAAAGGATCGGATTCACACAAAAGCAAATAACAGCAGCAGCCCCAAAATGTCATTTTCGCCAGACATGATAGCTGCTCAGACATGCCCCAACTCATTATCATGCCAAATGTGAAGTGCTCCACCCTAATGTGTGGAAACTAGACGCACGAAGATACCCACATTTCAGCTATAACGGCAATGCATACTTTTTGCAATGCTCACTCATACATACTATTTAGATTAGATCTGGAAACCTTTAATGGTCCCAGAGGGAATTTCTTGAAAGGTTCATATTCAGAAGTGGGATTCAAACCCAGGGCTCCCACATCAGGGTGTTGGGTACCATAGTCCACTAGACCACCCTGCCACCTTTAGGTGCCCTTTAGGCTCAGTTTCAATCATTAATTGAAGCATGAAACTGGTTACATTGTCATGTCAAAATATTTTCTCTGGTGCCAGAAAAGTGCATATCATCTAGTTTCTCATTTGTACATTCCTTTTTAAATAAGCAAACTATCAATAAATAAATTATAGTCTACGCCTAGCATATTGAATGATTTTTGCAATAGGTTTACAACAGTCGATATGATTATCATAACTTGTTTTGAAGTCTCATTCCTTCAGCTTTTACGGGAGGTGCCAGACCTGCTCACTGGATGTTAAGTTACATAGTATGACAACAGTACTTGACGCAAAAATACATGTGTTGCTTCTAAAAGGTTTTTCTCAATTTCAGCCCATTGCCCAAATGCAGCTGGTTGTTTTGCATACTATTTGAAGGTAGTAAACGTATAACTACTAGCTTGAGGTTAAATTACAAACCAATGCTACCAAAAATTATGCCACAAAGGTTCATTTTATATAACGTGATGCATAGCACCTCATCCTAAAGAGGACATAGACAGAGTCCCTTTTTCAGTCCTATGACAGTGACAGATGGCGTTTTACTCCTATTGGACAGGTTTCTAAATTTCTTATGATGGTGCAGCTCAACTGCACTTGTTGTTTTTCTGTTGAAGTATGTACTTCAGATCTCCTTGTTCCTAGCTTCCTTGGTTAACTTTTTGACCTTCTGCGATTTTGTTTATGACTCAAAGATACCTGCGCATTTGCGTAACACTAACCCTCTAGCACAGCAGACTGGCCATCACTGGTGGACAGAAGATCCCAATGGAGCTCGCTCTTGGGGTCAAGAGGTGGTGAACCAGTTTAGAACAGCACAATAGTTAACCTAATGAGAGATAAAGGAATGCAAAATAAACAGATAGCTGATTATGGCGCTTAATCCTCTGAAAAATGCTCTTGGGGTGTTTGATGGACGACCGAACGTGAGGCTGGACCCCAAACTTTGGTCTCATCTGTATATGTGCGTGTGTCTCAAATTACAGCAAGACAAAATATATGAAAAGCATTCAAAAATACCTGTACTCATGTAAATGATAAATAAAGGATTATTTCATTCTTTCCCTCTCATAGCATCAGTGGCTATTTTATTTATTTGATTTAATTACACACTAGCTGCATGTGGCAATGAAAAGCTTACTTAAATACGACACATAAGGAAAGGATAAATAAAATTAAATTAAATGTGAAAAGGAAGGAGCAAACACTCGTTACAGTCAACAGAATTGACTGCTGAAGAATAGTCATTGGAAAAGTATCATGGTATTGCTGTAATCGTAACACAATGTTTCGCTGTGCAGGCAAAACACTATGAATGAAGAGTAAAGCAAAGACTCTTCGGTGCTTATTAAGCAGGGTTTACGTTTTTGATCAGTTTCCGGCTCCCAGCCTTCTGGCATGAGGCCGCCCTCCCTGTCTGCCAACCCTGTTTCCTTTCCTCCTGGTATTTGCCTCCTGTGAGATTTTAAGTCTCAAACTGTGCTCCAGGTGACCCTTATATTGAACATATAAGCTGGCTGAAGGCCCTGTTTTGCACTCCGCTAGACTGATATCACCTTATTGCGATTATATTTTTCTTTTAATCTTGCATTTTGCTACGGAAACTTTGAAGTCGGTTTAATGAGTGGTCACTGTGATTCTCGTCTCCGGTTCCTTTCACTGTGTATCGTCAATAACATATAATAACTAATGAACAGGTGCTGGGCTAAACAAACGAACAAAAACAAGCGAACGGATGTGATGTTCGTCTGGTGTAATATGACAAAATTATCCAAAACAACAGCATTAAAATGGACCAGCCTGTGATAGCACAGTCATCAGTCCCTTTAAATGAGGGTGATATTAGATATATTGAGGTGGAGGGGGTCAGTTTTAAAGCATAGTGCATATTGCTATTATAAATGACTGATAATAATACAATTCCATATAAAAAGGTGTTTTTTCCCTCTGAATTCAAGGTCAACATTAGCATAGATTAAGAGCCAGCAAATATGCAGCATAATTACAAGGATGCTGCAATGGATTTGTGATGATGTGACATTTTATGCAAAAATGGGTGCAGCTGGAAATCGGAAATTCAGGGCATGTAGCATAAATGCAAACCTCTTTTGTTGACATGGTGTCAGATCACACATTAGCCACAACCTTTATCCTTCTGTGAGCCTGAACCCTATCCCGTCTTTTTGCTCGTAATAATGGATTAATCTTAATACTGTAAAGTTTATATGTGTTACCTGTTTCAGTTCCGCAGGTCCTCTGAGACGGAGTGTGCTTTATCCTGTCATACATGCAAGCACGATCAATCATCCCCAGAGGTTTATGGGGTACTTAGCGCTGATATGTTTGTAATGCAGCCATCTACTGCATAAGTGGAAGGGAAGATGGATGCACGAGTGATATACTCTCATCAGCTGCATTAACAGCGTCTGTCGCTGCTTGTATGCCTGCGCGGGGGTCTGAGGCTGTCGATCCTGGCACAGTGCTAAGCCTTGCAGGCTGATAATCTTCCTAATTACATGAATAACGAACGAAAACAGGGTTGCTTAATTGTTTTTATGGCCATGAACCTTGAACTGAGAGAGATTTGATGCATCTGCTCGTTGAGTTTGTTTGAATATTGTTTTATTTATGATCTATTTTAGATTCAGATGCCCCGTTTTAGCTGAACCCCGGAAATCACGAGTAGCCAGTCCAGTTCCTTTGTACGTATTCAGATGGTTTGGGTTTCTGATAATTGCTCTGTAGGTCCATTCTAATGGCATTAATTGCAAGGCGCCGAACACTAATGAGCTAGTTACCATCGCATATAAGCACTAACGCATTTTAATTTCTTCAAAAGAGGTAATTTCACTAAAGGATGTATGTAACCAAATAAACAATATGGAAAATGGATCATTTAGCAACCACCAGAGTTAAGCACAATTACTATTAGTCAAATAAGAATGAAAAAAACTCACTTAATATGTGCATTGGTATATAATTTTCAAAAGGCTCAGTTTGAAATCCAGCTAAACTCTATCACTGCGCATCTTTACCTTCACAGCATAACAGATAAATGAGATCCTGAAATGTGCGCGTGATGCTGTTTCTCTGCATGAGCAAACACCTTCTGTTTTACATTTACAGACCCTCTTCCCAGAGGTTGTCGCCTCCTCGCCCCTGCAGGGCAGCCGCCTGCACCTTCAACGGTGCACCATCGCGGCCTGCCCTCCTGTCCCTGAACGGACCTTGGCATTTGTGACTCCCTCTGGTTCGGTGTTCTGTTTGACTCTCCCCCACCGCCTGGCCCCCCAGGTGCATAATGATCTCCGAGGCAGCTCCAGAAAATTAAACCCAATGGTCACCTCCCTCCTCCCCCTAAACCGAATTCCTTGCACGTTAATCACCATTCCAGTACCTTATATTTGGACTCAGATGTTGAGACGGCAACATCTACTGTAGCCACTGGCTGTGGTTGTTTCTCTTCTGATTTGGGTGGATTTAGAAGTAGCGGCTGGGCTTTTACAGCCTTCTGACACGCTGCTTGGTTCTCAGGGGTCCTGAAAACACATCTGTTCCTAAATAACTGGTCATACGGCTTTGAGCCATGCATTAAATGGCTGAACTCTGAGTGTGACCCGTCATTTATTATTGACAAAATAGGTCAAAAACAGTGAGCTGGATAGTTTTGATCAGACCATCGTTTTACTGGACTTTTATTGTTTTATTGGACTTGCCTAAATAGAATTGTCACTTTTACACACATATTATTAGTAATTGATTATATTTTTGTCAGGTGACCTGTTAACAATAGCACGGATTATAACTATGATAAGACTGGCTACAGGAACACAAATGGCAGTATCAATAATAATCAATCATACTAAATATAATAAGCAGCATGAAGATGCCATTTTCTGTGGTTAATGCATGCTTATGTAATATATGTAGGTACCTGAACGTTTTCACTTCAGGAATAATTTTAGTTAGTCTGAAACATTACTTTAGATTATCGGACTTCTTTAGAAGCAACTATGCACAAAACAATATCATGTGGGTGCTACAATGTAATTGTCTGCGACATTCATAATAATACTACAATGAGGGCTGGCTCGACATGGACAGGGTTATAAATTTATATAGGGATGACATACCGGGATTCACATTTTTTGATTAGTACAGCTTCTGCTTTGCAATCAGCTGACATGATGATGAATTATTGCTTTTAAACATCCATCCCAGAGCTGATGACAGACCGTTTATCAAGTATGTTCAAGCACACAGAGTATTTTATATTAGGCTCATTTTTTATATCCTTCTCCGGATTAGTTCTTTTGGGGTGTGTAATTTCGACCTCATGGTAGGAGATTCACCCCCGTAGACATCGCATAATAGGGACAATACAATGTACAGAGATTGACAGAGATGAACAGCCAGCAAAGTATATTTCCTGAAAAGTTTCATGTGTATATATTTCACTTCTACTTGATACTTTTGGCAATGAGAACACTGTACTCACTTATATACTGTATATTCACACATTTTGTGTTTAGGTCAAAAAAATTCTCCAAGGCAACCTATAGATATAGATTGTCCAAGTCCTAGGAAAATTTACAGCTTAAGTACCTCCAAAAAACCCACAATATGTCCTGAATCAAGGCCAAAAAATTGCTTGCACTACATGTTATCTGACAAAACAGTAACTACACTTTTAGGATCTAAAATGCAGTTAAAGGTTTACAGCGGCATTTCAGATACAGAAACTAGGGCTGGCGGAACCGTTTCGTTGCTGCCAACGTCCAACAGCAACATTATTTCTACCATTTCGCTGTAGTGCTACTTTCCAAAATCCGATAAAGGATACATCATGATTCTCGGAGTGCCTGAGGTGGCAGTTTAGCTCTGGGGATGGGAGTCCGGAGCCTCTGCCCTTCTAAACGTCAGTGCACAAAAACATTGTCTTAAAACAACACACACTCATTTAAACAGCAACATTTTACCATGAGAACTGTGACACAGTGCTGTTCCCATACTTCACTCCTCCTGCCCAGTCGTCCAGCCCAACAAGTCGCCCCACGAGGGGCTTCTGCGCTCGACACACACACCAGTTACAGCTTGATGTTCATTTCTAGCAACATGTCCATAAAATCATCCAAGGTCAGTGCAAAGTTAAACTTACGGTTAGCTCAACTTCTTTAGCGTACCTTTTTCACTGCATTGTACAAAGCCAGATTACTATGTATTGAACATTTACTGATTAGCATCTCTTTTTAATGCATTCATACTTTAATGCTTATAGTGGCCATTTTGTTCATGAGCTGCCACGATTTTCTCATTCAGTTCTTCGTTAAACCACGTTACTTGACGCTAGATTACTATTATTCAGTTCTTTGTTTTTTATTATGGTAAAACACACATTCATATGTATATTATACACAAATACATAGTACCATGTTCTGATTTGGTAGTACGATTCAGTAAATCTGCTGTAAATAAGCACTACAGTTGTGCACTCACAAAAGTGTTTTAAAATATGATAAATTTGCTTCGGAACTCAGGCCATAAAAACAGATGTACAAATAACCTTATAACACCAGCAAGCACCAAAATACACATTTATTCCTATGGGGAAGCAAATAAATTTAGCCGCCTGAAGTATTCAGTGCTTAATATCAGGAATATGCAGTAAGCATTTAATATACGTAATGTGACGGTTACCATTAACATGACTGATTGAAGGATGGATGGAGAGGAAGGGAGAAACGGGAAAGACAAACAGCTGTGAAAATTAATCCGACATGCTAATGTATAGTGCCTTCGGACAGGATATTGATAAATCCTTGATTTGCCATTCGCACAAGTACAGGGACGCGACCAGTCCAAAGCTTTTGTACGCCACAGTTTTTACCACTTTTCCATTTATTTCATAAACTGCAGAATTTTTATTCTTGTTAAGCATTGGAAAGTTGAGTGACCAACTATAAATGAAAATGTAACTCAAATAAAACAAATTTGCTTTTTAAAATGGAGCGAGTGCATGTCTGACATGCTGTTAACTGCTTGTGTGGTGATGTGACAGTCAAATTCTAGGCTGTCCTTTAACTTTAAATGCACTAGTTAACTGTTTTCTCCCATTAAACAGAACAGTATTTAAAGTCCCTTGTAGAAAGAATGCTTCGATTTTTATCTGATGTTACGTCTGCTAGAGGAGGTTACTTTAATGAATCAAAGGTGTGACAATATCTTGCTAATAGAGGTACTAAAATGGCGAACATAATATACATTTATTTGTTTGCAAAGAATATGGAGTGTAGTTTTAGTAAATGTTAAGTAACATGCAAATGTAGAAAATGCTCTCCATAGCTTGAGAGTCACAGCACCAAGTCCCGAAGCTGGGGAGGCGAAGGGAGCACAGACACGTGGCTGTTCTCCTGAAGCTTGAACTAGCAACCTTCCAATCAGAGCCACAGAGACTTAGCCCATTGAGCCACTCCACTACACGCATGAGTACTCATTAAAATGAAGAGGTGCTGAGATCAGGCTGTTTTGACTGGAAGATGGAAGGACGCTCACTCTGCTCCGCCTCATGCTGCTTTAACTTTGCACTGTTGCTCAGAGTTTGTGCAGCACCAACATAATGTTTCAAGGTTGGATTATGCTGCAATAAACATTAGACAAAAGAAGAGTAATCGTATTAGTGCTACAATACTACACTGTTAATACTGTAATACTATACTAATAATACTGTTTTTAAAATATACCGATTTAAAATGCATATTTTTTTGTTTTTGCAACAATATTACTCATTTATGCATTAATATAATTGTATTTTTCCACATTTTATTTGTAATTTTATTAACAGATGGGACAAGAGACTGATTTGCGTCACAAACATATTTTGTACATCATGTGCCAAGCCTGATTACCTGCTTTATGCTGGCTAAGTTCCACTGAAACATTTGATAGAATTTGGTCTTTCTCGGCTTGTAAAATTGCAAACTACCCCCCTCCCCCCAGTATAGGAAATAACGGAAGCACTGTAAGTGAGTGGGGGGGAAGACTCGACTACTAAAAGCATGTGAAATGTTACCTTCAAAGGATGGGAAATCTTCAGGAGAAACAAACAAAATGAGGTGTAATCATGGGCAGGGGGGAAAAAAGTAGACAAAAAAACAGCCCCCCCTCAACACCAAACAACCGCCACCTCTTTTACCCTTTATCACCTGCCTTGCTCGTGCATTTTTATTAAAAAAATGTGGCCTTTATTCATAGAGTTCAAAATTGAGTATGTTTATTTTGTAGCTTTGCTGAAAGACAAAACGTATCCCCCCCCCCCAGCCCCCTTCATATCCAGTTACGTCCCTGTTCCTCCCTGCACCACTTTAGCAGAGATGTGTTACTGCACTTACCCACCGACTTCTGTCTTTTTAAAGAAGGCTAAGTAACATATAAGCTGGGAGTCACACACCTATATACTACTGTTTATTTGAGAAACATCTGTGATATTTACATTTTTCTTTTTCCAAATGGCTCTTGGCAAGGACTCCGGTATTAAAAAACCTGTTATTTTGATGTTGTGGGGACCCCAGAAACATCTGTGAATGCAACCAAAAACTAAGAATATTTTGTTTGGTTACTTAAGGTTAAGGTTAAGGCTGGGTAGGGGTTAAGGTCGTCATGTTGTGATTAGAGTTTTCCCCATAGAAATGAATGGAAAGTCCCCACAAAAGTATGTTTGTGTGTTTATTTCCATTCGAGCTATCTCTACTCAAGCCCTGTTTCGCCCCCTCCTGCTACCACAGTCCCACCCTACTGTGTCCCACACAGTCCAGTATAATAGCCTGTCCCCCCACTATCCTCACAGGCCTCATGTGTCATGAAATGAGACACAGGCCCACAGGGCTGCCTGCTCCTTCCCGTCGCCCGCGAGGATAGACGGAGACAGTTTCCCGAGGATAGACGGAGACAGTTTCCCGCCAGGTAAAAATCTGCAGGGGTGCGATGGCGACGGCATCCTGGCATGACTGGCGCGGCGGAGGGAAGGCCTGCCACATCGAGTTACCGTGGCGATGCAGGCCTGCGGCGAGCTTTTACGCTGACAGGAGCCCTCCTCTGGGGGCTGAAACCGCTGCCTCCCTCCCTCCAATACCTCAGATAGGCTCTACACATTTATCCCCCGACATCAAGATGAAGCAGCAATATTAAATTAAAAAAAAATTAAAAAAGAGAAAAAATTGATATCCAGGAATCTGTAGTGCTACTCAAAATCACCATACTCCTCTGTGTATCACTACTACAGCTGTATTCATTAAACATACAGAAAAAAAATATTTGTGTATGTTTTTGGCTTAACTTGGATTTTGAACACCGGCCACTCTGGTATCACTGCTAAGCAGAACTCATCGCACTCGCTAAATACCTGTGTTGACAGTCCCAGTCTGTCAGTCAACACGCTGGACTTATAAGCCGATTTGTTGAAGAGTGTCTGACAGAAAAATGTAAATGTAAAAGCAGAGAGAAGAGGAAAGGTAGGACGAGTTCACTACCAGCCGCCGGAGACGGTGCAAGTTGCAGGCAGCTGCTGGAGTTATTTGCATGGCCAACAGGAATCGGGGAGATTAATGAGTCAAAGAACGTAGGCTTGTGGAGGCGGCTGGAAGGCGGGGGGGTTGTTAGTGGGAGATGTGGTGGTTACAGGAAGATGGGGAGGTTAGTGGGAGATGTGGTGGTTACAGGAAGGTGGGGGGGGGTGTTAGTGGGAGATGTGATGGTCACAGGAAGGCAAGAGGAAGAATAATGAGTTTTCAACAAAAGGAGCCAATGTGCCAGTTATGTGGTTCATAGAGAACATGGCTTCTACATGAGGCAGCTCTAGTCCTTCTCTTGGGAAGCCGCTTTACACTGTGAGCTAACCGGCAGAATCATGACAGTTAAAGGCAGCGAGAACAAGCACATTAAACCAGGCAGCGCTTGGTAACTGAATTCCCGTTGCCGCTATTCTCTGCGGCGGACAACAGAGTCGATTTTCCCTGGGGAGGATTGAGCACAGCGGCGCTGGGAGAGCTGGGAATGGCGTCTGCCTGTGAAGCAGAATCAGGTGGCGTCAGTGCCGGACTCCACATGGATATCGCCGTCTCCCAACGCAGGAGGGGAAATGGGAAAACGCAGATAAGCTGATTCGCAAACCAGCTCGACAGATGTGGAGTCGTATTGGACTCAGCAGACCACAACAGATAAACATCTGGGCAGGGAAAACAAGGAAATGGATCTGATAGAGTGATAAAAGCAATAAAGAAAAATTATTTGTAGAGAAAGGAGAAAAGTAAGAATGCAAGTGAGATGGTATAAAGTACAGCAGATGTCCTTTGCATCTCCAGTTCTGATAGCCTGTAACAAAGTTTGCAAAAAATAGCTACATAGTTTTTCGATACTAAAGTATGTGACAAATCAGTAAAATGTCCTATAAAAATCCATACATCTGTCCATTTTCTGTACCTACCTGTACACACACGTTTCTGTTTTTCCCTGTCCATTCATGTCCAATATGATGATCTTAACCCCAACCCAGCCCTAAGCTTAAGCATAAGTAACCAAAGAAAACAGAAGACCTTTGGCACGTTTAGTTTTTCAATTGCAGGCACAGATTTTTATAAAACTGAGTTTCCCGAAAAATTGGTCCCTACAACATCAAAACAACAGGTTTTTGTCACATTGTGGGGACATAACTACCCCCCCCCCCCCACACACACACACCATTCACACACCACATTTATTCCTGTAAACAGGATGGAACAAAATCCACGACTGAATACTTTATGTCTTTGGGTTTTGATTTAGCAAGGACTTCTGAAGAACATCAGTGGACCATCATCTTTCTGCATCCCTCCATAAAATTACTTTGTATGGTCCATTCCTCCTTCTGTTCCCAGACATTCCCTGAGAATGATTTGATACCTGCACTGTGGGGAAAAAAAAGATACGACTAAAATGATATTTATCTCTTCATGTCAGAAAAAAAGCATGTGAACACGCTGAGGAGTTTCCTTCAATTCCACGGACACGAGCCCCCTCCATCGTTTCGGTGACACGTTTCGAAGGTCTATCAGTCTCACTAAATGGTTCTAAAGTGACTCTTATACTGTAGCATGTATTCCAGTGTGTCTAAAAAAACCATAGACATGCAGCTCGAGTGAAGAAGGAGATAAGAAGGTAAGCAATGTGAAGTTCTTCGTGAAACATCACTGTGGCGTGCTACGAAGGTGAGTGCTGGCTTATTTTAGCCATGTTTCGGATACAGCCCCCAGTTGCAGCTGCATTCCTGTCCCGTTAAGTCAGCAGCGCACCTCAAGGTCGATGCTTTTGGGAGGCTGATATCACAACGGCTGCGGGTGTTACGTAACACGAGACAACGACACTGACCCCCCCCCCGAAAACCAGGCCTACTCCATAGCCTCCGGTGTCTGTGAGACCGCTGGGGTGCAGTAAAATGCCCTCTTTGTCTTTTTACCCCCCCCTTCCCCTTTTTGCTGTGCTTGTCTTTCGACTCGGATGAAACATTTCACCTTCAGCTATTCCCAGGTTCAATTGCGTGTATGATTTTTTTTCACTCACACGACCACGTGACACCGACATTAATCTACGAACGTGTCTGAGAACACGTAAATGAACAATTCCTAGATTGCACCTCCTGTAAAAAAACATCTGTTACACGCAGTCTAATCCACTCATATCATATGCAATCATGTCATTCTGTATTTATGTACATATGTGCCAATTTCATATTTCGGAAGATTAGATCTCAGCATGTTTCCTTTTCCTATGTTCAAGTAAACATTGCTGACACATGTACTTGTCAGAATTTTGAACTTTTTGGCTCTTGTGGCTTTCCGTAGTAAAAGTTATCTATACGATACATAACAGATAATGACTGTGGGCCAGAAAAACAATTTGATCTGCAGCAACAGAAACATCGATACATTACTTTTTTTCTTTTCTTTGGGACTGTGCACTTATACTCCCCATCTTTCTGCACTTGTAAACATAAAACATTAAACGGACGTTACATAGTGTGTGTTTCTATACTGTCTGTAGATATATCTTACACCCTGGCACCATAAAATAAACATATCAGAAAATGAATCTACGACTAGCAACGCACAAGCCTATCTCACTATCCTGTAAGAATTCTTTGCCTGTGAATGCAATAGTTTATCAGACCCAAGGTAATAAATCGCTGCACCTTTCCTCTGTAAATCTTCGCTTCGTTTGAAAGATAAGAAGAGCAATTGAGTTATTGAGCGAGTGGTTTAAGATTTAAGCTCTTACTTTGGCCAAACACAAAAGGACTGACAACAGAAAGGTTTGGATCATGTTTCATTACCAACAGTTACTTTGCCTTCCTTCAATTTGCATGTTCGGCTGTGCAGAGGTTAACATCAGGTCAGGAGGCCATAAAACTGGCCCATCTCGATGTTCACTGGATACATGTGTTTCTGGGATTACAAAACAGGCACGCTCGTCGGAATTTTACTTACATAAAAATGTTCTGATGGCGAAATGAAAAATGATTGATTTAGAGAGAAAACCAATACGACTGTATAGGAAGTGGGTCCAAGCAACTATAGGTAGTGGAACCTGATTGATTGGTCCCGTCTCCACTAGTTACTTGGGCCCACTTCCTCTACAATCTGATTGGTTATCGCTCTGAACCAATCATTCTCCGTTCTCAGAACATTTTTGTGTAAGTAAAACTCCGACAAGCAACAAGTACACCAAGCCTAAATGTTTGCTAGCCTTAAATCCAAAGTAAGCTATTATCTGGAGTGACATAATTTACATTACAGCTGCTTTTAACTGGTTTAGCAGATGGTTTTCTCCAAAGCGACATATATTTTTAAGGGCCTCATTCAAGGGCCCAATAGTAAGATGAGTCCGCGGATCATGGGATTTGAACCACTGACCTCCTGACTCACTGAAACAGACATTATGTACATGCTAATGCATTGAAAATATGAAACTACCTCACTGGTAGGAAAATAATTTAATGTCATATGCATAATGATATATGTTAATATAAATTAAAATGGAAAAGAGAGTACATCCATCCATCCATATTCTATAATTGCATATCCTATTCAGGGATGCGGGGGGTCTGGAAACTATCCCAAGGGCAGGGAGCAACCAAAGAAGGGGTGCCGACCCATCACAGGGCACACTCACACACTGAAAAGAGAGTCATAAATGCGAACGGCAAATACACATCTGGAAGATTCAAAAAGCCACAATAGGGACAGCCACACACAGGAGTTAAAAGTGTCACCACTAGTGAAATGATGTCACACACAAACAAAGAGAACCCTGCCTAATAAATGAACCTGCAGCCCCCCCACTCCGTGACGCACTCAGGCCACCATGTCAGCCTCCGACCCGCAGCACGCCCAGAAGGAGGTAGCTGAGACGGTAAATGCGGCGTGTAGCCGCTAATGGAAACAAGCCGAGTTTAAGAGCGGGGAAAATGAGAGGAGCTCAGGGCAGTGGGAAAATAATTACGTGCTCTAGTCGCACTTGTCAAATAATGAAAAAAAATCCCGCATTAAGAGAGCGAAAATGGCGAGAATAGGTAACGGAAAGTAGCAAAATATAGGTCTTCATTTTACGGGGTTATAAATAAGGGCCGGCCCATATATTAATTAGGAGCGGGAGCAGTCAGAAGCTCTTGGGGCACACGGGGGGGTGGCTGACACTTCCGCCTGTATGGCGTGTGGATTTAAGGCTCTGCATGTTTCCCGTACTGAGTCTACTTTGCCGATACATTCTCACAGATCGGTTCACGCTGTCCTGTGGCCAGAATTAGGGCGGTGGCGGTGGCGGTGTGCATCGTCTGCATGCAAAATCAGTCAACATTTCGGGTTAATAGACCTTGAGGTACATTGTGGATTTTCACACGGCGTCAGAGCCACAGCCTAGCTGCCGTCCACGGTCCTGCTTGCAAAAATACTGAAATTAACATCAATCTGTGTGTCGTGTGATTCACCATCAATGGGAAAGAGATTTTTTTAAATATATCAGTTATGTTTTTTTGTTTTATGCTTATGGTGGATCTATAACATAAATAGATTGCAAGACATCAGAATTACGACCTTCGTTATTTGTCGACAAACCAATGGCATTAATTATCCGAGAAGGCGCACGTACTTATCTGTCCATCTTCTGTAACCACTTGTCCCATTAACGCTCGAAGGGGGGTCTGAAGTCTATGCCAGAGGCTATGGGTGCAAAGCAGGGAACAACCCAGGATGGGGCGCCAAGCCATCGCAGGGCACATTTACACAGCATTCACATGCGCACCGATGGGTAATTTGGCAACTCCTCAGTCACCTTAACGTGTTTTTGGACTGTGGGGGGAATCCGGAGTACGCGAAGGAAACCACATGACGACACGGGGAGAGCATGCAAACTCCACACGCATGGAGCCATGGCGGAGACACAAACCCTGACCTCAGAGGTGTGAGAGAAAAGGTCTATCCATGTACAGATACTGAACCCGGCCACTGGTGACTCAAAAACGCAGCGACTGGGCTTTCAAGTTGCACTCAATAACCGCCACGTTCCTCAAGAAGATGGGGGTCCCCCCCTGCCACTCGCATTCGCTGACCCTTTAAATGGAACAGCGACTCTTCACGGCCTTACAGTTGAGCAAAACAAACTCGCTGTAGTAGACCT
>JABFEB020000110.1:678310-688772 GCA_019775895.2 Stomatorhinus ivindoensis
TGGTGTGTGAGTGTGCCCAATGATGGCTTGATGCCCTATCCTGAGTTGTTCCCTGCCTTCTGCCTGCAGTCTCTGGGATAGACTCTGGACCCCCCCCATGACCCTGAATAGGAGAAGTGGTTACAGAGAATGGATGGATGGATGGATGGATGGAAGGATGGATGGAATAATACGACTTATAAACATAATATAGACATGACATTTTAACACATGGACATTTACATAAAACAGTAAACCAACGGATTGGTGTGCAGATCTTGTGTGGAACTTTGTTATGGAAGCAGCCTGTACAATAAGTACCTTTAGATGCAAAGAAATGGGTCCATTTTACAGACCCAGTTTTAGACAGGGACTGTTCGGCAGTCGGATGGTCTGTTTTCACATACATGGGGCTCAACCAACATGGAGTGAAGAATTATAGTGTCCAGCCTGTATACAGTATGTCTGACGGATATACATGCTTGCTGTTGTATTTTCCAAATCCTACTCTGAAACTTCTGGACTGTAAAGGAATCATTTACCAGGCGCCATGGCCTTAGAATGGCAGCAAGCGCAGAGGAGTGATTTCAATGCACAGCTGCAGCGCGATAAAGTAAAAGTAATTAGGCTTCTCTGTACTAATTGCTCCTAGAGTGTTACTTTTTATAAAAGGGCATTTAAATCACCTAATATGCATTAATAAGCAGACTAGAAGCTGCCATGAAAATTGCTTCAGACGTGCACATTCAGCAGTTATGAAAACATCATTGTGTGATAAACAGCAGCGGCCAATATTTCACCGTCTTTATTTTAGGAGATTTACAGTAGTTTCAAAAGAAATTCCACCTCTTCATAATTCCCGTCACTGGCCGAGCTGGGAGTTCGAGATTCGGAAGTGAGGTCTTTGAAAGTGCTATAGGTAGCTGAAAATGGGCTTTTAAGAAATTAGCTGTTCAATTAGTAGGAAATGCTTTCATTGAAATGTGTTAGGCTAGGGTCTGGATGCGGTTTTCAGTGCTCAGGCTTCAGATTCAACGAAGTTTTCAGAGATCATGGGTGAAGCAGAGGTTCTGTTGAAGGGGACTAAAACCCAGAGGATGAAGGAACCTAATCCATGCAAAAGCTTACGGGTTACTGTGACACAATTATCCTGAGACCCGAGAATTTAAACTAATCAACTCGCCAACTACTTCCTGATAAAGAGTGATTGCTTTGTCCACCATATTTCCAAGTCGCCCATTACAGTGAGTTAATAAGATGAAGCCATCGGCAGTCTCAGTGAACAAATGGGACACATCTGGCCCAATCAAAACAAGTTCGGTAAAAAGCAGCATCACAGGGTCCATTGACACATTTTGGAACCTTCTGGAACACAGATGGGAGGATAGCATTCCTGCTCTGAATCATCGGCTTTCAAATTAACACTAGATTGGAACAGTGAGTTTCATTTTTGTTTGTTTTACCTTCCACCAAAGCGACAGAAGAAAAGTACTTTGGTCACGGATAAGCAATACATGAGAAGCGCCTGGGAATTGGCACATGGCCCCGCAAACAGAGCAGCCATTATTTGTTTTTGTCTTTAAGGGATGATCATACTGTAAACGGCTCTGATCAGATCAACACCACGCTACTCCGTTTGATTCGGTTTGCTTTATTTCTGCCTTTTGCGACACAGTTGCCCCTGAGCTCGGAATGTGAGACGATGCCAGTCAGTTCTATGCTTTGCGCATACTGGCCCTAAAAAATTTGGAACATGGTTGGATTGGTCTGTACTGGGGGCCTGATATGATGTTACTTAATTCTTGTAGGCTTGCATTTTCCACCTCCATCAGTGACCTGCTTAGTGTCCCCTTAGTGTCCCCTTAGTGTCCACTCTGTGTGGGTCCTATCTAGAACTGGGCTTTGAAACTCTCTCGCTCAGAGAACATCCTTGTAGCAAAATCACTCCCAAGCTGCCAAACCTCAGTGCCCAAGTGGGAGAACAAAGAAATAAATAAATAAGTAATCAGAACCGACAGGAGCCGGGTCCATTGGGGGTGGGGGGTCAAGGTGTCTGCCCCCACCCCCCCATGGGAACCTGTCAGGAGGCAGCGGAGCATCGCGGATCAGCTCTGCGAGTCATGCAATTACAGATTCCTTAGGACCCCCTCACCCCCCCCATTTTCCCCGCCCATCCCTCTGTGGAGTTCACCTCTTTGCGTTGTTTGGGAAGCACTTCTGTCAAAGTGTCATTTTGAGGTCCGCTCGCCTGCGGGGAACATTCACAAACATCCCGTACAGCACACTCCCATCAATCATTCACCATGAAAACTGTTCAAGCACGAGTCAGTCTCAGGCACTCTAAACATGACAATATGTTCTTCATATGCAAAATCTACAATCTAATTTTTAATCAAACAGCCACGCCCTACTGTTATTTCTGACAAACATGCATGTATCTTCTGCACTTTAACAGAGCTGTATATGATCAATTCTTACTTTTTCTAGGGTGGAAATATGAAATACAAAACAGGTAATTGATACACATAGGCCCTAATTTGTAAATCAAAACTACCATTTGTGAATGATGCTTCATATCAATATATTATAAATGGTATACAACTCTTAAATCAGTTTAAGAAACCTTAGATAATTTGTCTTGTGAAATAAGACCATGATGTGGGTATCCATGATGTGGGTATCCACTCCGCAAGCCGGGGACAAACAAATGAAACATTTCTTGCACAATAATACTGAGAAAATGAGCACAATGGTGACGACTTGTGCTAATGAAGTGACCGACTGCAAGGAAACAAAACAATCATTTAATAGCATCATGAATGAGATTTAGATTCACATTTACATGATGGGCACATCACCTACAGCACTGATGCCTGACTTGTGTGTCGATTTGGCCAAAAGTGTCCCATAAACACGTAAATGTGATTCTGTCTCAGCTGGTGGGTCTCGACTCAAAAGTGGGTATTAGGACCATTTTCAGTCTGTTGATTTACAAAATATTTTGGAAACATTTTCAAATGCCATCAGTGCATGAAGGCTTTATGTTATGCTTACTGCACTATTTGTTTGTGAAATAAATCTGGTTCAAAATTTGGGTCGTTGACTTAATGACCAAGGAAGAATGTGGGTTCTGAGTCACTGACCTGCATAAAACTTTACAGGATCCGGTGAATTCCATTTCGCAGCACACCGGTCATTACCTCACAGTGTCTTTGTATGAACACGTGATTCATCTGTAATTTACTCATTGAGCTGCACTAAAAGCCAATGGAAGCCGGTTCTGATCGGCATAATGTTTGGCTCCGCATAACCACTAAAGAGATTTGGACTGAACAAACACCGTATTATTCCTCTGTCAGCTCAACGATCCTCAACTCCACCAGATGCATGCAACAGCCTATAGACTGAAATGGAGCCCTTACTGGAAAAAAAAACAGGCCCTCGCATCAGTGATAAATGGCACTTTGTAGCCAGGAAGACATTTTAAATAATGTGTTATTGACTCTGTTTAAGTGAAGCTGGGTTGTTTCTGTAGGTCATTCTAATCATTAGGGATCGTAAATGCTACCAGTACAGTATCAGTGTAGGCATCCATCATCAACAGCCAAAAGCTAGGTTTGATTACACAATAACGTGGATGCACAGGTGCAAACACACACAGACACATACACAGAGACACACAGAGACACACAGACACACACAGACACACAAACAGACACAGAGACACACACAGACACAGAGACAGACACACAAACAGACACAGAGACACACACAGTGACACAGAGACACACACAGTGACACAGACACACACACAGAGACACACAGACACAGAGACACACACACACAGACAGACTCACACACACAGACACACACACACGCACACACAGACACAGAGACACACACACACAGACAGACTCACACACACAGACACGCACACACAGACACAGAGACACACACACACAGAGACACACAGACAGACACACACACACGGACACACACACACAGATACACATACAGACACCAACACGGCCACACACACACAGACAGACTCACACACACAGACACGCACACACAGACACAGAGACACACACACACAGAGACACACAGACAGACACACACACACGGACACACACACACAGATACACATACAGACACCAACACGGCCACACACACACACAGAAAGTTTCGAGTCTTGTCACATGCACAAACGTACACTGTACACTGTACATGGGGATAATAAAGTGATTTTTCTTCACCAGCTTCCTGGATTGTGCTCCACGAAATTGTAATAAAAAGGAGAATAATTTATAAAGAAAAAACAAACAAGACTAAATTAACAATAAAAATTTAATAGAAATAAAATAAAATAAATCCAGAGACTAAACTAGAGTAGCTCTTTTTGGAACAAGACTTAGGAATAAGGGAACAAAAAACTTCTACTTGACTGGATATATTGCGATTTTATTCAAGCGTTAGTGACCTATCAGCTGGGTCCCTTTGCCAAACACTTCAATTAACAACCTTTGATCCTTTAATGCACCTTTTCACACCTGGGACAAAACATGGAGAACATCTTTGTGGTTATCGTACGTGGAGAGGGGGCCTGGCGTGGTGGCTACAGCTGGGCTGGGGGCATGCGCATTAGCTAGGCCTTCTGACTGAGCTCGGTAATTGGTTTGGAGTCAACATGACAAGTGGAAATCAAAAAAAAAAGAAGGATTTAAGAGGTCAGGCCCAGGCGTGAAATACCTCTGGGAACACGGCAAATATAATTTACTTCAGGATGGTTGGCGGCAACGTACATTATTTATCATTTCTCTTTTTATAATGAGCTAAATTCTTATTCTATTCAAGTTAAGGAATTAGCCTTTTAAATCTGAAGATAATACGCGCCTGTTAAATGTTTAACCGCGAAACATGCGAAAAGAGCAGTCCGTACAGATGTTTCACATCTCTAACCTTATTGTTACTCTTTATTGATTATGGCTGTCTTTGAAAGCACCTGAATTGGCAATCAAATAGAAATTTTAATGCACGCTTAAATGACCTGTCAGGCGAACGCGAGGCTTTCGCTGCCCCCTCAAAGGAGTCATTCTTTAATAATTGCACACCGGCTCGTGACGATTTTAATTTAAGAGCAGAGCGGGGCTAATTTCCCGGCACGCGGGGATTCGGTCTGCGGGAGCGCCCAGTCACTCAGAGCATCTTTTCCATCTGAGGCAAAGTGAATTAATGTGCTGTCAGATAATTGCACAGTTCATGACTTAAAATACAGCGCCTTTAGAAAAAAAACAATGACGGCAATTTATGTAAGCATTTCATTTGCTGTTACTTAGGGGGCATGGACGGCTAACTAAGCTTCGCAAATGACAGATAAACCATTAAAAAAAAGTAATAAAAGACATGAAAGGGGTTATGCATAGTAACCAAATTTACAGCACATTTCCAGATCAGTCTGAGGGCAAATCAGTCACGGGCATTTTAAACATTACGGCTCAGTCAGTCGACACTGTGCTGAAGGACGCGGAGGGTAGAGATAGCAGCTGAAAGGTGGGTCCGTGCTTTTGTGCGGTTTTTCCCAGCAATCTCATCTTGAAAAGCAAAGCAGCCATTTTTGATATCATCACCTGAAAGCTGCTGTCGGAGCCAATGAAACTCCTGTGTTGCGTCCTGTCATGTGACTGTCGCTCTGGACGCAGGGAAGCATTTCAGCTACCCTTTAAATGGATGTAGCAATAAGGGCCGAGGTTAAATCCGAGTTATTAATAAAATCCTACACAACTATTTTATAGAGGAGGTATATTTGTCCGCATCTACCTTTTCCTGGAACAGTGTAGTGCAGGGGCCGCATGCGAATGAGGGGGGGCCATGATGGTGCTGTAGGTGGGGGTATAGAGTTACTCACTTGTCTATTTACTCAGGTACAATCTATTTTTTTGTTTGCGTTACATTATTTGTAGGTAGCGTTTTTGTGACTGTTGATCACTGCATTCTTAAAGATGCTTCAAAACTTACGGGGGGGGGGGGTGCCCACCCCCCCGATGATCTATCAGCGATGTTCAGGATAACAGCCGCATCCTCAATCCATGTGTGCCAGTCTCCCCGCAAAACAACAAACATTCGTCTCAAGAAATGCAATACCACCACAGCTCTGCCCAGGCGCGGATCCCTGCTCTGCCTGGCACCGGGCCAGGGAAGCCACATAGCTGAGGATGGTAACGCTTTGGGGGCAGCGGGCTGGGCAGCGGGCTGGGCTGGCAGTGAGCGATCGGTGTGGACGCCTGCAGAGCACAGCAGAGGCGATGGCTCTCCGCAGGGGACTTGAGCAACCGAGCCGAGAGAGGCGCCAGGGGACAGGCCAGGAAGCAGAGTTGATAGCCTCTGTTTTCAGAGACCCCATCAGCAACAAATCAGAGAGTGCTGCCCTCTACTGGCCGCCATCCTGTTTCTATCCCCCCGATCTCCCAATAGATGCTGACATCAGACTCACTGTAAGACGTGTGCCCCTTCGTTCTTGGTCCTCCGCACTTGGCCACGTTAACAGCAGACTTGCTATTAAATGACTGTCTAATGGTGTGGCCTTTCAGAGGACAATGCCATTTCACAATCCATTTCACGCGTATTGAAAATTCACACCGGCCCCCCTGGTATAGAATCCATCATCACCGAAAGGTAACAGCACAGTGCATGCCAAAACCCTTCACTCCGTGCTGTCAGTGTTTCTTCTCCAAATAAACTTTTGCTCTGTGTGCACTGTGCACTTTACTGCCGGCGAGCCAGCTAGCGGCCAGCTAACCTAGCATAGCCCACGTTGCGCATGCACTCTGTGTGCATTGATTTCTCTTCAAGGCTGAAGACTGACCTTTCTCTACTCAGACTTATCTTGGCTTTCAAGAGCTTTACATTTCTCTCTCTCTCTCGCTTTCATTCCCCCCCCCCCCGCCCTTCTTTCTCAGCGCATGCAGAAATCAATCATTCTTCTCCACTTCCTGTCCCTGGTGTAACTGAAGCACGCTGCAGAGTGCCGAGCAACTGGAAGCCAGCAGTTTCGGGTCCGGAACGTCTGAAGGCATCTCGCCGGTGCCCACGCATGTTGTGGTTTTTTCGCACACTCACGAGCTTAACGAGGGCCGCTAGCGCTCGCGAGCTCCGACACGTTGCCCAATGAGGGGAGCTTGGCGCCGACGGGCCGTGCATCACTTACAGAAATAAAGGAAGGAGACGCATCGATTTCCGCCGCCTCTCAGGTGGCTTTGCCTCTTGTATCGATTTCAATTATCTCAGTATTTATTGGAACTAGACAAGCTAACTGCGCAATGCTAATTTACTGTCACAAGGGTCATTGCTGGCAAATGATCTATTTACCAAAAAACAACAAAAGCTCAGACTTCATCATCATTATCATCTTCATATTATTATTATTATTATTATTTTTATTATTATTATTATTAAGCAAGGGCATATGAATAGAGGAATATCAATCCATCCATCCATCTTCATAACCTCTTATTAGAGTCACAGAGTGTTTGGACTCTATCCCAAAATCAGCCTATCTGAATACACAGAGGAGAAGTATATAGTATTTAAAAATATAACTTATATTATTAAAACTGCCATAAATATTGGCCTGTAACATAATCCCCATGAGTACTTAGGGTTTTATTAAATTACTAGTGCACTTCAAGCCAATAGCGACCTAAGGCGAGAGATAATGACTCAGGGGCAGCCAAGTCGCTGTATGTTATCAGCACGCCCCAGCGGACACAGTCCCGCCACCTCGCGGAAGCTGTTCCCTCGTGACATGACAGCCTCCTCTAAAGGCTCGTCACTGGCTTCCCCCTTCCCGTCGCCATATATTACCCCTCGCATCCCATGGTTCAAAACCTTGGCCATTACTTTCTGTCACACCCCGGGGACCTGAACACGCGCTAATCCCTTAATAAAATATACATAAAACCCAAGTGAGACTGCCATCTCGTGAATCACTGGCCAGTGGGCGGCGGAGGAGGCAAAAAATAACAATAATTGAGTCAGAAGTTGGCCTCTCATACCTGGATCGGCGAGAGAGACATCAGAGCCTAGAAAGGGGACAGAAAGGTCTGGCAGCAACCAGCATGAGGGAGACAGAAAGGCACTATGCCACCTATAGGAGCTCCGTGGCATGGCAATGGCAGCCAGCACATTTAATGGCTTCAACCTTCATCCATCCATTTTCTGTAACCAATTAACCCATTCAGGGTCGCAGTGTGGAGTCTCAGGGCACAAGGCAGGGAACAACCCAGGATGGGGAACCGACCCATCACAGGGCACAAGGCAGGGAACAACCCAGGATGGGGCACTGACTCATCAAAGGGCACAAGGCAGGGAACAACCCAGGATGGAGCACCAACCCATCACAGGGCACAAGGCAGGGAACAACCCAGGATGGGGCAACTACCCATCACAGGGCATACTCATACACGCATTCACACCTATGCGCAATTTACCAACTCCAAATAACCCCAGCATGTTTTTGGACTGTGGGGGGAAACCAGAGTACCCCATGAAACCCCATGACGACACGAGGAGACCATGCAAACTCCACACACATAGAACCCAGGTCCCAGAGGTGTGAGGCAGGAGTACTAACCACCCTTACATTCATTCTTATTACCAAAAATAGTGCAATAAAAGAGCACTAAAGGACTTACAGTCATAATTTTTCCCTCTATAGAAATTTATTAAAAACTTTTTTAAATGGTTGCTTTATTACTGTGGCGGATAATCTTCACCCCCCAGCCCCCCACACATACATTTTATATGTATTTGTATTTTATTTAACATTTATTTTACTTGATAGATAGATATCTATAGTCATCACTTTCAATTCAAGCATAGACTAGAATCATTGACTCAGTGCCTCCTAATGAGCCTGATCCATTAATTAATCCATTAATTAATGACATGATAGATGCCACAAAACATACACGCCATCTGCGGGAAGCTGAATGCGGAAAAAGAGACTCGCGTCGCGTTTCCCACCTCACCCCTGTGTGGCGGGGGCCATCCCTGCAAGGTTTGAGTTATAAATAAGCCCCCGTAGGAGACTTACACGAGGCACCTGCGTTTCCTGGAGCCAGGCGCCGCCCCCGAATCACTGCGCAGGCGTCGATCTGCCCAGCGGGGGCACTGCCTCTGTGGAATACCTCCCAGGCATGTGTATTGAAGAGGGTTCGGTGATGGGGGAGAGGAGATTTGCAGGTTGGGATGCTGGCTGGGAGGGGAAAAAGGAACTCCAGCAATAAACCAAGGAGGCACCGGCGTGAATTTGGGAGCATTCAGTGGAGGTGAAAGCATAGAGTATCTGGAGTACTTTTAAGCTGGGGGAAGCCCCGACCCCCCAAAAATTGTTGTGCCATCAATCTCCAAAGTCTCCTTCTCTCAAGAAAGCCACCCCCCCAGCCTGATGACAGCCTTTACAAGCCCTTCAGCTGCAGTATTCCACCGTTGCATCGGCACTGGGCAGAGTGTGGAGGGGGGGCACACGTGTTTTGCCATGACAGTTGACAGGCTAATTATATATGTGTGAGTTGAGTTATTTTTAAACCCAATTTCTGACATGGCCCATAAGGTGATCTGTCTCTCTGAAGCCCGTGGAAAAGCTTCTGGAGTGGTGAACAAACACAACTAGAGTGGAATTGGGTTGTTTTCTGGTTCTCAAGTAACAAGAGTAACAAGTAACAAGCTATGAGACAAGAAACATTTAATGGACCAATGGTATTCTGGGATTTGTGAGATAGACACATTTCATATGCTTCTCTGGAGTTAAATCGGAGGTCCCTTAGGGATGCGGGACCACAAATTCAAGAGCAAACTCTTAAAAGGAGGACATCCTTGGGATCAGAACCAGGATCAGGCCTCCCTTGAAGAACCTGGAACCATCAGGCTCAGTAGAGCTAGTCTCTTGAACAAAGGTGTTGCATTATTGTATAATCATTGTGGTTTTCCAATACTAGGAGAATTGGCCTATTTCAATGGTATGCTTTTACATAAATCAACGCTTAGCTGAGGTAGCAAAATGGATCCAGGATAAAAGACACATTGATTAGAAAGACGCAATTCTAAATTCTAAAACAAATGGTATCAAGTCAATCAAAGGGCACAGGGCAGGGGTACAGCCTGCATGAGATGCCAGTCCATCACAGGGCACAGGGCAGGGGTACACCCTGGACGGGATGCCAGCCCATCACAGGGCACGGGGCAGGGGTACACCCTGGATGGGATGTCAGCCCATCACAGGGCACGGGGCAGGGGTACACCCTGGACGGGATGCCAGCCCATCACAGGGCACGGGGCAGGGGTACACCCTGGACGGGATGCCACTTCATCACATGGCACGGGGCAGGGGTACACCCTGAACGGGATGCCAGCCCATCACAGGGCACGGGGCAGGGGTACACCCTGGACGGGATGCCAGCCCATCACAGGGCACGGGGCAGGGGTA
>JABFEB020000110.1:689843-700840 GCA_019775895.2 Stomatorhinus ivindoensis
GGGCATTAATACAACCCCATAACCACAAAAGGGCTTGGCTTAAGCCTGGATGTTGGAATAAGCTTCTGGAGAATTTACAATGTAAAGAGCATTAAATCTCATTACCGTTGTTACACAATCAAAGGTAATATGGCTGCATAAGAAAAAAATACAAACGGAATCTGCAAGTCTCACACTACTTGTGACCAAAATGCCTACATACTGTAGAATAAATTTCAGTTATTAGAGTCCTAGTTGTGATTTTTAATTATCCATCTGTCCATCCATCCATCTTCCAGAACTGCAGAGGGGCTTGGAGCCTACCCCAACAGTAAAGGGCCCAGGGGATGCCCTGGATGGTACACCAGTGCATTGTGGGTGATAACCCTCATGCACATATACAGTATGGGTAATTCAGACATGTCCGTTTGCATTTAAGAGGAAAAGCGACAGTACCTACAAACACAGGGAGAACGCACAAACTCAATTTTCAGATATTGCTGTGGCATAAATATGACAAATGATAGCGGAGTGGTGTGTAATATACACTCCTTTTACTTCTTGTATCCAGCTATTCCTGTGTTCTGAAAATCAGACACATGTTGAATTCACATCCCAGAAACACTGAATGGTGACATCTTCACTGCTACCAGGCAATCTGGCCTGACTCAACGGCAAGGCCCTATCGCATGCATCGCCACACAGCCAATCAAAATGGCCGCACGCCACTGGCTTCGCGCCTCCCCCCCGCATGAAGAGCACATAGCAGACGGATGCACTTTGATGAGAGACAGAAAGTAAGTACAGCTGAGGTAGCAAAATGGATCCAGGATAAAAGACACATAGATTAGAAATGACAGGCGGGTCACTGTCCATCGGCTTTTCAAAACGCAGTAACTGAAGCTGATGTCCCATAAAAATTCAGGGATCAAAAGGTTAAACTACTCATTCTTGGCTAAATCAGACAAATAAATTGATATAAAATGCATTTCACCTCACGGATTAGGTTACGAGTCAGGTGATGAAATGTTTTTTCAATAATCCGTCTGTTAGGCTGTACAACACCTGACATTAGCGATCTCACCCGTCGACTTTATCGGGCCGAGAAGCCGCTACAAGCTCTGTGATTGATTATGTTGTCAGAAGGTTCCATGAAGATAATGCCACACCCCCCCCCCCCTCTATCCTGTGCCCAAAGAAACCTATGCATGACTTCTCCCTGCTGATGTCTGACCTATGATATTAGGGCATCCAGAAGCTCTTTTATTGCTAAGAACTGAAATAATATTTGGACGGGCAGTACAAAACAATACTCTGACTGACAGTACTGAAACAATACTCTGACTGACAGTACTGAAACAATACTCAGGCTGGCAGTACTGAAACAATACTCAGGCTGGCAGTACTGAAGTAAATACTGTGAAGGGCAATACTGAAACAATATGTACTATAGGGATATCTGGAGGAAATTACGGGGGATCACTGCCTGCAGGTGCTCAAGTCTGTGTTGCACCTGAATTACACAGATGGGCTCTGCAGTGGTCTGACAGAGCAGCTGAGGACACTCGAGGCTCACGGGGGCCTTGCGATGGGGGCCTCCGCAAGGAGCGCTTCGAGGGGGCTTATCACATTCCTCATTATAAGGCCGGGCCTCATCAGCCAGGGAATCAGATCACGAGCAAGAGGTTCGGAGCACGAAGCAAGGTCACTCTCTTTCATTATTAATGAGATCTCCTGCAGGCAGATATGGAAATGGGGGTTTACCTAGCACCCATCCTGAGTCACGGTCCAATCAGCCGGCATCTCAGCCACGACGAAAATGACTTCAGACAAGAGACAATTTTCTTGCCGCGTTTGTTTTCATGGGCGGACGGAAACATCTTTTCCCTGCTGCTCTGCGGCTAGCTGTTTGTTTTAGCAGGCAAGAAATATAGAAGCACTATAAGATTAATGTTAGCATGTCTATAACGTTCTTGTCTTTTCATTTTTTCCTCCCCATCGTTGTGTTTCAGAGGCAGAAGAATGACTTCTTTGCCTGTTCAGATCTCAAATCTTCATCTGCCTTGTAATATCGCGACCTAATTTTGCATTCAAATAAGCAGCAAAGCTTTCGCTGAATGGATCGCATGTTAACAATTTTGCATTTAAGAATATTTAGCATGCATCTGACGCCAAGAGGAATTACCTCCAAGATGAAGGGGGAACAAGAGCCTTATCTGAGGTTTTGCTTGTGTCCCACCCTGATGAAAACAGCACCACTGCAGCACAGAGATAATACCTGATACCCACAGCTCCTTCTGCCTCAGATGTTTCTTCACGGAAATCCATTTTTGAAAATCCCAGACTGCTGCAGGGACTCACACTTTTCTACCACAACATCCCAGAGCTCCTTTAACCTAATTACTGTAATTATAGTTTAGCCACTTCTCTGGACTTCTGCTCGTCACATATGTCAGTTATTCCTCCTGTGACTTGCTATGCTTTCAGTTCACATAATGCTGTTAATATCTGTTAATATACTTTTCATCAATCCATCTATCTTCCACTGCAGCTTCCTCAGTTTAGGGTCCGTGGAGCCTGGAGCCTTTTCTGGGGGTGTCTCTCAATATGCACACTTAACCATATCTGTGTTCTCGTCTACCCGATTTGCGTCATCTTCCATTGCCAAAGACTACTTCCAATACTAAGGATATATCAAGGGTATATCAGTACCAAACCTTCACCAAACGAGACCGATCCTATGACTGATTGCGCACCAAGTTCGCTGTTGGTAGGCAAGATATCAAGACTGCTTCTGCCAAGACCACAAGTACAATCTTTGCGCTCTTGGTATTGAGCAACACCCCACGAAAAATAGGCTACACCCAGGATGGGATGCCAGTCCTTCATAGGGCACAGGAACACCCAGGATGGGATGCCAGTCCTTCACAGGGCACAGGAACACCCAGGATGGGATGCCAGTCCTTCACAGGGCACAGGAACACCCAGGATGGGATACCAGTCCTTCATAGGGCACAGGAACACCCAGGATGTGATGCCAGTCCTTCACATGGCACAGGAACACCCAGTATGGGATGCCAGTCCTTCACAGGGCACAGGAACACCCAGGATGGGATGCCAGTCCATCACAAGGCACAGGAACACCCAGGATGGGATGCCAATCCTTCACAGGACACAGGAACACCCAGGATGGGATGCCAGTCCTTCACAGGGCACAGGAACCCCCAGGATGGGATGCCAGTCCTTCACCGGGCACAGAAACACCCAGGATGGGATGCCAGTCCTTCACAGGGCACAGGAACACCCAGGATGGGATGCCAGTCCATCACAAGGCACAGGAACACTCAGGATGGGATGCCAGTCCATCACAGGGCACAGGAACAGGAGATTACAATGTTCCACACAAACAGAGCTGGAATTTGTACCACGACCATTGGAGACGATGTGAGGCACTGCATCATGGGAATCTGAGGCAGTGCTGTTACCCATTGAGTCTCTGCACCATGGGGACAATTCAAATGAAAACATTGACTATTTTTTATTTGTGGGGAGAAATGGCTTTAAGCAGCCTTTGATCCAACCAGAGTTATCCAGCTTCATGATCCTCACTGTACGTAACTGTAAACCATCCACTAGCTTCTCGTTATCTCATAAGCAATGAAGCATAAGCAATAACTCATTGTGAAATGTCAATAACATAAAACTGCCATTATAAAGGAACACACCATAAATATGATCACGTGAAATCGATAGATGTACAACCACATTAATTACAGCTAATTTTTCGATTCTCCTGGGAAACATCTTGGCTGTGCTGCTGGGAAGAGGCAGACTGCTAAAAATTCCCAAGAGGTCATGTGGTCTTTAGTGCTAAATGCCAGCTGTGTATCAGAAGTGGCTGTATCGCTTTTAAATACACAGAGGCAGCAGAAACGCCACACATAAGCTGAACATTAAATTCCATTTAATTTATGGTCGATCTATTGAATAAGACAACAGCACTGGGGCCGGAGGGTTTGGGGGCAGGACCACCAGCCGTCCAGGGAGGGACATTCATCGATCCTCTCGAATCGATTGGTTCGTCGTGTCCCCGCCTCACTGCAGTTTATATATGTATTGGTTCGTTCTGTTTTGGCTTGGCTCCCCTGCCCAGACCACAGAGCTGATGACACCTCCAGAACCTGTAAGTGGCCCCGGCTCGTTTAGCTCCATTTCTCTCTCCCCAAAGCATCTGTCTTCAGTCTAATTTAATGGGGTTTTTTGTCTTTTTTTCTTTTCACCGGCTGAGCCACTTGATTTTTTTGTGTTTACCTTTGTGAGTCGCTGGCTCCCAAACCCAGCCTGGTCCCTTCATATCCCAGAAATAGGAAATAAACAACATGCATGTACAGGGGCAGGCCCACAGAGGCACTGGTCCCAGCTGAAAGCTGATTGGCTCAGGGAGTGATCCATCCCCTGTCACTCAAACCATATCATTGGCCAATGATTATGTTAGCCCCATTGTATGAATTATGGTCCCTGTTATGTACCCCACTTCAGAAATCCTAGAATCCCACCCAGACAATATAAAAAAGAAAACATAATTGCTGGCAAAGTGTTTGTGTGTTCAGTTTATTATTTCTCGCATCTCACTCGCATCTCACTCACTTCTACTCACCCCCCCCCCCCCTCCCAACCAGTGTAGTGACTGAAAGTGGCCAACAGGGGGCCCTCAAACCTCAGAGAGCATAGCTGGAAATTCTGGGCCCTCTGGCAAAACGTCACATTCGGCTCTTACCCAAACTTAGATCATGAGCCGCATAGGGCATCCATGGCCCTGCGCCGCCCTTGTGGTAAATAGCGCAGCTGCCTTTAGACAATCCAAAGACTAACAGAAGCATGTAAAGTGATCAGATGGGCACCAAAGTGCACTTTCACCCTGACGCGCCTGCAGGGAAGGTACCAGCCGTGTCCCCGGGCACCCAGCTCTTACTGCGTTATCACTGCGGCGTGGTTCCACTCGGACTCAGCAAGCTGTCGTGTTGTGATCCGAGCACGGCCGCCCTCGTGGACTGGAACCAGGATACCCAGGACCCGCTTACGGAGAGCCTGAAGAGGGTTGAGAACCCTCAGAAGGAAATGCTGGGGTACAGTTTGCAATGCAGACAGAACCTTGTTACACTCCCCACCATCGCCACAGGAGAGACTGCATTAAGTCGGCTATTTAGAAACAGGGCTGCAGATTAAGGTGGAGGAATAAAGTTTACCTGCTCCTCACAGTACAATGACATAGTACAATCCAGCCAGTTGCCTTTAAACATTAAAACATAGTTTTTTTAGATAGATAGATAGATAGATAGATAGATAGATAGATAGATCTCGTGCCTGCGTTTCATCTTAGAAGCTGTCACATGTCACCGTGCCTTTTGCAGCCGGAGAGGATTACCAATGGGCAGCCGAGAATAATACCATGTGATTTCAGAAAGCTTCTTCTCTCCCTGATCACATGGCCAAGGTCACGGCCTCTCCTCACAGCAGAAAATGACTTCCAAAACTCACTTACATTAAAAAAAACTTTCAGCTGGTGTGATTTCTCTAGAAATTCGGTACCTCACTCGCACTCTGAGTAAAGCAATTAGCAGGGATTTGTGCTGACCCTGCTGGGATGATTTGCATGTATTTTGTAAATGGCGAGGAACAGAGAATTTTAAGTCTCTGCGTTGGAACAACAAAGACGGGATTTTCAACAGAGGTGACACTTGCTGGAGGACTCGACTACACAGGCCGATATTGACCCGTCATATTTTAAAAGAACTGTTTAGCATGTCAAAAATACATAAATGCAGAGTCTTCATAAAAAATAAGAGAGTAGTTGTCTTGTTTCATTTTTACTTTAGTCACAATCTGCTGTGTGAGGCTGTTGTGTGGCCACATTTTATATCCATAATGTTGTGTTAATATATGGAATCCTATTAAGAAAAAAAATGTTTTCACTGTTTCATTAGCAGTTCAAAGGAGAAAATAATAAAAAATGCTAAATATGAGTAAACTGCAGCCCCCAGAAAGCCCAAACTAACCAAATGCCTTGTGGAATACAGAAGTAAAAACCATAAATGTCCTTGATCCTAAGGCCTACAAACTTTCCTTAGCTGAGGGAGTGCCACTAGCATTATCGGGTTTGTTGACCTTTTCCGGAGGTTTAAAGGCATTATTTTAACAAGCACATTACATTTGTTTCCCAAAAACGCTCATCCGTTGCTGAGCACCAGTCTGAGACACGCACCAGGCAAGATGCCACAACCATCCACAGGGTTAGATTCTTCATAGCAAGTCGAGTCAGAATATCGAAGCTAGTTGGGGAGCAGACCAGGCTGTTTTGGGCCGTACCAGGCAATCTTCTAAATAAGGGTTGTGTTTATTTAATATTCAGTGTAATGGCTGTTTGTGGCCAACAGGGGGCCCCCAGCACGCCAGAAAACACATGGTTTCGGTGATGATACACACCACCTCTGACTGCCCACATGCAACCTAAACTGCAAGGTACTGGACCGACACCCCCATTGACACACTGGAAGGACTTACTAGCCCCACGCACGCAGCTGGGAGCAGGAAATTAAGGCACAGCTGTGGAGGTGTGAGGTCAGAGGACCAACCGCGCAGCCACCGTACTGCCCACGGAACGCCCTCCAAGGCTAGTGTATCAGCGGCATTCCGGCACATTCCGTAGCCACCTCTTCCTATTCCCTGGATAAGGCCCGGCACGCCGCTGAAGTTTCCACATTAATTCGCAGCGATTTTCCATGGGCCGTTAAGTTTATTATCACCCTCGGAGCTGAGGCATTTTAAGGCACCCCTGAGCTCCGGATTGTGCTCAGCCCTGTCATCAGGGACATCGCGACACGGAGCGGGTGGATCGAGGACCCGGGGGCCACTCCTACAGCCAGGATCACGAGCAGGGATCGCGCGCTGGCTTATTCACCGATTGTGACTGGGAGCCCCCAGTGGGGGAATAAATTGGCTTATTCCTGCCTAGTGGGGTCGGAAAATTGGCTGGGATTTATTCCACGGCTGCATCAGGCGTGTCAGCCACCTGGGGTAAAGACTGGAAATAAAATTCTAATATTATGCATGTGTGTACATTAGGGTGGGGTGAAAAAGATCAAAATTTCCAATAGTGCGGAAAAGTTGTCATTGTACCTTAAACATGCAAAATATCTTTGAAATAGGTTAATATTTTCAGGTTCCGCAACGTGATCAAAGTTTTCACCTGTCAACATCAATGCACAGACCCACGCTGTGTATCATGCATGTCATAAACGCAATGTAAAATTGTTCCAATTTAATGCAAGAACCTAACAATTGGTCAGTGACAATGAGTAAGTGGCAAACGACTCATTCAGAAATGTGGCACTCAATTGTACATTACGTTATGATATGGATGATACGTAGCGTGGTTCTGCGCGCATTGATGTGACAGGTGATTAATCGTAATGCACGTTGAGCCGCATGGCGATGTAATGTATGTGTATGGCTGATACCCAGTAAAATCTGCGTTACCTGAATGTTGGTATTTCGTAGTGATTATCATGTGAAAGTACACAAGCACAACACCGATGAGTATAGATGATGGATAGTGTATATTGCCCATTGATGTCACAGGTGAAAACTTCGATTGCGTTGCGGAACCTGAAGTTAAACAGAAAGATGTTTACCCGACATGTATGTCTGTGCGTGTGTCCTAAGCTTTACTGCGGGTTGGCCTGCTACTCCACGGTGCTTCAGAGAGATAAACACGCGACATATCATGGTTACAGTACAGAGGAAATACACTGGTCGCTGGCCGAGCTGCTTGATCGACGCTGAGGCCACTGAGATCTGCGTTTCATTAGCGGAGGCCAGACAGTTCCATAATCAAGGCAGGATCTGGCCAGTGGTTTTGTGCGGGGAGACAGGTCAAGTGCCCAGAAACAAAAATATCAGCTAATGGGCTTTATTTGCTTGTTTGTTTAAAATGATTGATGTGAGAATGGGCATAAAATAAAATTTCTGGCCATCTCATTCATTTCACACGTGCCCGGCGACACACAGAGGAGGACGAGCTGACTATTACGCCTCAGGTAAGCACATGGGGATGAGCTTAATGCCGCTCGCATGCAGCCCGCTGCTCCGGGTAAAGCCGCCGGCCTGGGCGAGCTCAAAACAGACGCGAGGACTCTACGTCCCGCCAGCACAGTCCAACCCGGCTTAACGGAAATCCACCGGCGTCACCTGTGCCATGTCGAATCGCGTTACACTCCCCGGGCCACATTCCGGCGAGGGCAGCCTTCATCTCCCCCCCCCCCCCCCCCTCCCAGCACATAATCAGATGCACTTATAGTATCTGATAGTTACAGGGGTAGAGATTACACCTTCTTCTGTGAATGCATCCAATGTGGGGGTTAGGGCTGGGGTACTGCGGACCGGCGCTTATCCGGCATGACACTAACGAAAGGCCTCACCTTCCCGCCTAATTCCCCTGCTGCTGCTGGTCAGATATACAGGCCGGGATGCGAACAAACAGAAAGCTTGTTTTTCCTGGCCAGATTAAAACTCAAAGTGAGCTGTCCAAATCTCATTCCGGCCACTTCTCCGGCCGCACCGGAGCCATCGCCCGGGAAAGTGGAGCGCCGTACTTTTTGGCTGGAAACATGGCCTTGTGGAAAGTACGTAAGCTTTTATTAGCCAGACTGTGTTTTATTAACCCTAAGCTGTGTTTCCAGACGAGGCCACTTGTTCTGCTGGGTCCAAGCGTGGCTCAGAAAGGCGTGGAATTCGCTCCCCGTGTCAGTATCCATCATCCCAGGATATGATTTTCCCGCGAGATCTCACACAAAATCCCATCTCCATGTATGGACATGGGAGGATTAAAAAAAAAATAACGGGGACATACATGGGGGCAGAGCCACAGGGGCACTGACGCCAGCTGAAAGCTGATTGGCCATCGGAGTGCCCCCTCCCCTGTCACTCACTGATTCAAAACATATCATTGGCATACGGCTGGCCCCTCTGTATGAATTATGTCCTAGAATCCACCCTGTTCAATATCCCCCACTCCGGCTATGCCAATCAAGTGGGGACTGCCCCAGCCCTGCCCCCAAATGGATGCATTCAGAGGAGATGGTGTAATCTCTACCCCTGTAACTATCAGATGCTATAAGTGCATCTGATTATGTGCAGGGATGAAGGCTTCTTTGCTAAGGGGACACAGACAAGTGGACCACCCCCCTTCCCGGCAGTCGGTTAATTTTCATCCCAGCTCTGTGTTTCTAGCCGCCAGGCTGCATGTTTCCACCAGATGGTGAGCAAAAGTGCCATAGAAACAAAACATAACTGATGTTCTTCCTCGGGGAGACAGTAGGGGGGGCTGTAATCCGAACACTGACCTCTGACTCACTCCCCCACGGCGTCCATGCCCCTGGCCGGTACTTACAGCCTGCCCTTCGAGGTGGGCGCCGACCATCCCAGGCAGGGTCACGTGACTCAGCAGGGCTGCTAAATCTACAAGGACTGCACAGGCTGTACTCCTGCCGATACACTGTGTGGAATCGGGCTGTGATTCAGCGCCCCTCTGCATTTTCCGCAGGCAAAATGAAGGACGGCCGTAGACTCTCCAGATATGGGTCCATCGCAGCAGTCCAGGTTACAGACGGGTTCGTGTTAGTCTGCACAGGGGCTTCATCAGGAGGAGAACTTCAGTATGAGGGCTCAGCCAGTGGGAGAAGCGCGGAGACCACATGTGCAGGGGAGTAATAAGAGCCCAGTGGAGACAAAAAGGTTTGAGAATCTGATGTTTGTCACCAGGGGGGCTCACAAGAGAGATGAGAGATGAGTGGAGAAAAGTGTTGGATCAACAGATTTTTCGTACCCCGCAAACTGCTGGAGTGCGAGTGCTACCTCATCAGCAGAAGACGCGTACAGGATTTAGGGTTCAATTACAAGCGCAGTGCAGAGCACCAGCGGGGTCCGACGGGAATCAGACACCTGCAAAGATGGCCTCATAGCCGGTGGCTGTTGTGAAAATGGCAGGAGGGATTGCTATGAAAAGCTGCCCCCCCAAGCCTATTATCTCAGGCGAAAGGAGGCAAAATGGTTTTCATATGATTGAGACACAGCGCCATCTGTAGGTTCACCTCCAAAACATTATGTAACGCTGATTTGATGCCGTGATGCTTATGTGTTATATTGCAGCAAAACAAAGTTATGCAGTTCTTGTTTTTTAGTGTTTGTTTTTTTGGTTTCAGGAAGCAGTAAACAGGTTTATCTGAAGAGCCACAAACGTACAACAAGAGTATCGACTGGGGGAGATTAATGAGGTTTTACTTACAGGATTAGGAATGCGTCAAGACGGTTTGCTGTTCTAGAAAATGATTGTGTCAAGCATGAACTTTAGCAGGGAGGGAAATAAAACATTTTCACGGTTATTTTTATCTCCCTCTGATATTGTACGTAATGATACCAGTTAATTGAGCGTGGACACTCTCCAGAAGAGAAATTTCCCATTTGCAAAATGTCAGAGGCTCAACTGGATTGAATATCGTGTTTAACTTCAGCATGTTACATTTGTTAAATATTCCTTTTTTCTGTATGGCCTTTTTTCAGTTCAGCGCAACCTGTAGTGAAGGGGGCTTAAAACTGTATACCTACAGAGGGGAACAAAACCTGCAGACAGCCATTTAAAAAAAAAATCAGCACAAAGCAAACAGAGGAGATGGGTGCCGGGTCTTGGGAAGAGATCCAAACACCGAGAGCAACACTGAAAGCATATCTGACGGCACTTTATTCCGGAGCACCAGCATACGAGTGGGTCGTATCTCATTTTCCTTTTGCATGAACAATCCTGTACAGCTCCAGCGTACTGTGTTCCTGAACCATTTTACAGTTGAACAGGGAACCCATTTCGCCATGCTGGAATGGAAATCCCCTCCCCAATCGAAGATGGCACCTCTGATGGCACATTTAATATCAACTACAAAATAAGGCCTTTTGGGGGGGGGGGGCGG
>JABFEB020000110.1:702872-727248 GCA_019775895.2 Stomatorhinus ivindoensis
TGCCGCTTGGGGGGGGGGGGAGGGGGAGTTTCACCATGGGTGTGTGTGTGTAGGGGGGGTTTAGCCTCCTGAACTGCAGTCCCGCTTCTAACGGCATCACCATGGAAGCCCACCGCGAACACGGCCGCATCCGCCAGGTCTCGTTCATGCGTGGAATAAAAAATAACAAAAAAGAAAGAAACAAAACAAATTGGCAGGTTGTGACTACCGATAAGGAAGAGGGAGTCTGCCTGTTAGTCTGGGAGATTTTGGGGAATTATTCTGTTATTGTAGAAGGTTTCCAGTGTATGAACATGCAGCATGATTACAGAAAACATGGAGTCAGAACTCACAATATAAGAGGGTAGAAGTACAGAGGAATTCATCTCCTCCAATACTTATGCACTACACTGTCACCATAGACAGTGCCGCCTATCGCAGGAAACATGCCCTTTCTACTATCAAGTTACAGACAGCCATTTTCTCAAATCAGATATCTTACTTTATTAGAAAACCCGAAAATGTGAAGGACCTTCTATTTTACGGAAGTGGTGCATTCATGATTAAAAATAGATCTGTTTTATGGATCTGAGGAATGTTTCTTACAGATTTGCGTACCGCAAAATGCATTACGATCCCGCGCATCGATCACGAAAATTAAGCTTTGTGGGGGGTCTCACAGCGTCACCCAGAGTATTATCGGTTTTGCTTGTTTGTTGTGTCGGGGGGGGGGGGGGGGAGTATAGTGTCAATAAACACACCAAGATACATCCAGGGCTCCAATTCACACTGTGTCTCAGCAATTTCCACAGTGCCTGTAATCTGACCCCTTATCGCATGCCAACTGGCTACAAACAGGCCTTTTGAGATCCTGATAGTTACTTTTACTTACTATTTGGTATTGCTTCTACAATATCTCCCCTACCACCCCCCCATCCCGTATTCCCAAACCCTATATAACACTGAATCCCCTTGCAAACACTTCCAGCGTCCACTCCAAGAGGTAGCTGTACGCCCACCGGATAAAATGATCTTTACTCTTTCCCTTAACTGAAGTCCCTGATCCTTCCTCCCATTCTCTGCACCACATGCTTCTCTTCTCCATCTGACCATAAGCAAGAAGCACGTCACCCTTTAACTTTACCAAGAGATGAAGACTTTTCAGTGGGCCGCAATGGCTGTGGCTGGATGGCAATGTGTGTAGCTCCCAAATTCTACAAAGCGCACAAGTGGGTTCATCTTTATAGAGCAGTTTTGGAAAAAACACTCACAGTGGCAAAGCCAATCCAAGAGCTAACTGCAAGGTATTCAGCAAGGCTAATGTGTGGATGAATACCCAGCTTTATGGAAGAATGGCCAACTAAAAAAAAACTGCTGAGGGGAGAACAAAAGCGATAGGTTCAGAATGATAACCTATCAGATTTTAGCGGAAGGCGGTCCTAGCAATTAGAATAGGCGGGACCGAGACTGAATGCTTGGTCCCACTTCCACTACTTGCTTGGACCCATGTCCACTACAACCTGATTGGTTATCTCTCAAAACCAATCATTCTTCCTTCTGCCCTGAGTAGAACTCCCACGAGCAACAATGAAAGGCTGGTTAAAAAAAATAAAAAATTCACCAATTGGTTGTGTCTCTCGGATGGAAGAGTTACAGTCTTCCTAAAAATCCAATAATGCAGACTCATTTCTGGAATGCTGAGTTAACGGTGCGTTGTCCTTGGGCCAATCGATGGAGATGGAGTACATCTGCTTTTATTTGACACCGAAAACAGAGACACCAAGCCTGATACCACAGGCAACTGAATTCTTCTAATCTGGTTTTAATGTTGCCTTACCTTCCACAATGAGTTAATGTCAATAGCACATACTCTAGTTAGATATACACAGCACATAGCAGTATTGCCCAGTCATCATTAAGAGCAGAAAAATGCCCTTTGTAATACCAAGCCAAGGATGAAGAAGACTCAGGCTTTAAATTGGATATTAATCAAGCCTGCAGTATCTAATCTTTAACCAATCTCTGATTTCTAACATCGCTACAAGACTGTAGGGGTGTAAAAATGCATTAGATGGTCATGCTGCGTTTGCACAAGCAAAGCTTCGTGTTTGTAGATTCAAAGCCTATAATTAATCAGGGCTATCATGGAGCAATCAGGAAGTTTAATTAAAAGCAGTGAAAAAAATCAGGTTAGCAGGGACAATACTCACCGTATCGTAATGCAGACAAGAGGCAACATGGCTCCGTTCTGACGAACGTAGAAGACAGAGATCGAAATGAATCCTGAAACAAAAGGAAGTTGGGATGTGTTAGCGTCAGAGGTCACTAGCAGCTAACCCAAAATCCCAGAAAGCCAGAGCACTCCTTATCCTTTGGGATAACCTTGTGGCTTCATCATTCCTGTAACAAGAGAGTGTCCATATAGGGCTTTCAGGTGCCGTATTTTATGCCAGAAAATGAAGTATAGTGAGTATGAATCACAGAAGTACGGGAACATTTTCCCAATTTCTTTTTGCAATCTTGGTGCTTTTTTTGCATCTAAATCCAAAGACATCTATTCTCATATGATCGGATTGAAATGGGGATTAGCTATCTCAGCATGAAGGTCATCAAATCACCAGCCTAGTTATTGTATTCAGTGCTTTCATTTAGCCATCACCTTCAAGCATGCCTAGTCCAAGGTTTTAATCACCCGTTATACACCAGGCATATGAATTCTGGAGATTAAAGGCCCCAAATTTAAAAGCTCAGCTCATGTCTGGGGTGCCAGCGATTGTAATGAAGCTGACATCAGAAAGGATGAATACAGCTTGTTTCCGTCAATTAGCTTCAAACCCAAAGTCAGGTGCAGAATCTGTTTGCAAGTGCCTTACTCGATATTATCTAGGCCAGTGTCGCTGAATCACCCGACTCACTGCAAACAGATTGCAGGCCCAACAAGCCACGCTGAATAACCTGATTCATTGCAAACAGATTGCAGGCCCAACAAGCCACGCTGAATAACCTGATTCACTGCAAAGAGATTGCAGGCCCAACAAGTGACGCTGAATCACCTGACTCACTGCAAACAGATTGCCGGCCCAACAAGCGACGCTGAATCACCCAACTCACTGCAAACAGATTGTAGGCCCAACAAGCCACGCTGAATCACCCGACTCACTGCAAACTGATTGCAGGCCCAACAAGCCACACTGAATCACCTGACTCACTGCAAACAGAGAGCAGGCCCAACAAGCCACGCCGAATCACCTGACTCACTGCAAACAGTTGGCATCGGACACTCGGACGGCCCGGGAAGTCGCCGAGGGAAGGGCGTCCTCGTGAATGTCGCAGCCCAAAGTGGAAACCATGATGTACGGCCTGTCTGTGTCTCACCTTCACCTGCATGGGCAGGGAAAGGCCACCCTCTGTTTGATCGATACCCATAAAACAATGGATGTCCTCCCCTCCCCATGTGGGATGCTGGTCAAAGCCCTCCGGGCAAATATCCACAACTGTCTGCCACGATATACAGACATAATATCATTTTATTGAAGAATAGTGTATAAAAAACTTCCATATTGTACATCCAGAACTGGTCTGAAGCAACAAATCACAGAAGGGAAGAGGAGGACTTAAAAATGTTGTAAAGCAATTGAAAGACGTCACTTATAAAATTTGTCAACTCCCTCAATGACCTTTTTAGGTTCCTCTTTCCAAATGCTGCCACCTTCCCAGCTTGAAGCCATCAGGAAGGTGTTGAGCTTCACCCTGGCTAAGTCAGACCCACAACACACCACAGAGGGTCACTTACATCACCAAAGAAAATGAGGATGAGGAAGATTTGCCTGCTGGCACTAAGAGGTAACTAAAAATATCACACAGGAGACAGGTAGGCGACCCTGCTTCTGGATCAAGGTGGTACGGACGCTGAAAAGCCTACCTCAGCAGAGAATGACTGATGGTTAATGTGTCAACGAACGCAAGACAGGACAAAGGTCCATTTTGAATAACCAATCTGAACACTGCCTATATGGAACAGGTGCTTTCTCTTTGTACATTTAAACGTTTCACTTTTTTTAGGAAGTTGACATGGCAAAACATCTCTGAAATAAACCAAATACTAAAGTTTTTTCAGCTATGCTAATTTTTATCTGCCGCTGCTGGCTGAGATAACAAAGATGGATGAAAGAAAGAAAGAAAGAAAGAAAGAAAGAAACAAACAAACAAACGAACAAACAGCCAGTGATGTATCATGCAGTGGGAACTGGGGGCTTGGTGATGACTTTTATGATTAAACAATTTACTATATCTCAGCCTTTTATTTATTTTTTGCTATACATGGGCAATTCCAGATGGTTTTAAGATTGGGAGCATAACAGGGGTCATAATTAATACATAGGGGCCAACCTTTGCATTAGCCAGTGATATGTTTAGAGTCTGTGACTGACAGGGGAGGGGAAATTCTGGCAGCCATCAGTTTTCAGCTGGGGTGTGTGGCTCTACCCCTGTATATGCCTGTATTATGCCATGTCAATATGCAACAGGCTAGCCGCTTTCTTCCTCCTTGATGGAAGCTTGTAAGAGGAGATGCTCATACTAGAATCAACAACTATCTAAAAACCCAAGGCAACATGTACAGCAGAATGCCCCATCAGTGGACTTTGAATGTACCTGAGATCTGAAGAAAAGCTATGGAACATAAATGAGTCTTCAAAGATGAACAGACACACAAATAAATAAATCTAGTCTAGTTGCAAAATTTCCCCCTTTCTGTGACCTTAAACACCTGGGATACCATGAGAGGCCCCTTCACTTCCTCTGGCCTCAGTGTGGAACCAGAACAGAGACCAGGAAAAGGATCATTTTATTGCTGCTGATGAAATACAAATGATTGTAAAACACGTTATTGCAGTGGTTCCCAATCCAGTTCTTGGGGACCCACAAACAGTCCACAAGGTACATTTTTTTACTCTGTGACAGTGGTGTCACACTGACTCCTCAGAGAGCTGGTCGTAGGGTGTTCAGATCAAAGCTCTCGCTCAGCGTTTGTGTCCCGTATCGGCTGAAGTGAAGACGACTCTCACGAAACACTACTTTAAAGAAACTGACAGGACTGCAAACTGCGTGAAAATGCATTCTGCTCTGTAAATAAGATCACACCCATCCATCTATTCATCTATCCATCTTCCACAACCTCTTATCCTTTACGTGGACGCAGAGAACATGAAGTCTACCAGAGGAAGCCCAAGGCATAAGGTAGGGGACACCCGAGAGATGAAGTTGCTTACTTGTCTATGAATAATCAAATCTCTTTACAGATGAACAGGTTTAAATGCTCAGCTGATACTGCTGTCAATCTCTTCCTTTAAGATCGCGCCTGACAGCTGTTTCCCCATCAAATTTCCTACGCAAAAGCATCGCTTTACCTTCTCTAAAAATAGTTTTGATAACAAAAGAGGGCTTATTTTGACAGCGGCATTAGTTGGGAATATAAATTTGTTTGCCGGGAAGCGAACAGCCAGCAGAGGCACGCCTGACAGGGAAAGTCAAACGAGCGAAGGACCCTAAAGACAGCTTGGGGAAGGAGCAGAATTTTACGCAACCACTGCCGTGATTTCTGGGCCTTCCAGGAAGGAGCAACGCACTCCGTTTTTTCGCGACGGTCGGTGCGTGCAGCCCGTGGAGCTGAGAGTGGACCGAGGGAGTTGGGCTGAGGTCAGGGGCTGAGCCAGCCAGCTCAAGTGGCTGATGGGCACTTTGCTTTGACCTGGCCTTTGCTCAAGGGCCTCTAATGAAGGCGGTCCCTTATCAGAGCCCAATGGGAGACTCATGTCTACCCTCTTGTGGCAAAGGCCTACCCTGCAACTCTCTCTGCCTTTGATAGTCGAGGGGGAGGCGGGTTCAACTCAAGCCTGTACTTCTAATTGCTTCATTGAAGCTGTCACTCAAAAAGTGAATCCTTTCACGTTGCCTTCAGTTCAAAACGTAGCACTAACTGCTAGCCGCACTCTGGTAATTGCACCCTCGGGGAACTTGAGAATTGGAGAATCCGCAGGTATGGGTTTCATGCTGCATGTGTTGATCCTCTCTTATCCCTTTTTCTGTTCATCCCATGACAGCGTCAGATCCCAAAACAGGCTTTCCTCGGCGTGAGAATCAGCTTACAGCCTCTGGGCCCAGTTCCCACGGAGGTCTCCCGGCACCCAAGGCTCTGTCTCCATCTTTAAAACTCGATTCCCCAGTGAATTCCATGCCTCGGCATCCCATAGACATTGGGACGAGCCCCAAAAAAGAAGCCGGTTCAGGCGGTGAAACCCATCCGTCTGTTTACTGGAATCCTCGTTCTGCTTCGGCAAAACCTCCCTTTTGTTCCTGCCACACAGATAAGGCACAGAACCTTCTAGACAGAACCTACAGACATTTATGCCAAAGGATTAAGCTTGCTTCCCTCCTGTACTATACGACTTAAGGGTTAAAAAAATGTATAGTGATACAATAAAATATGTACCTGGATTGTTTTATGGTATCCAGAATTGTTACCTTCATTAAAAATTCTCACTAATTCATAATGAAAGAGTCACCATTCTTGCAATAATAAGAAAAACCCCATTGTATGCAGATATAACAGGCCTCAGAAGGAAAGAACAAAGGAGAAAAGACTCTAAAAAGATCCCCCCAAATCCCAAAGTTGCCTTAAACAGTATAATAATAAAATAATAAGTACTTCTATTCTCTATGCAGTGTTATCCCACAGAAGGCTTTTGAATAATAACAATTCACTTGACTTTGTATCTTTTACTTGAATTCATCAAGTTTCTCTTTTTCTACAGCCAATATTTTGCCATATTTCAGTTTGGGTTGGGTGAGCAGATAACCTACAAGCTTATGCGTATAGCTGAATATTTACAGAGCTAGTATACTAAAATGTCAAAGGATTATACGTTTCATGTGGTAGCAGTACTCCAGAACTACAGTGAAACAAATTTACATAGAAATATAAGTTCTCTGTCTTTACAGGTTTGAGTTCTCTCTGTCTCTCTCTCTTTCTCTACCTATCTATCTATCCCCCCCCCCAAGTCCTAGTTTATGTATGCAGACACATGCCTTGCACATTATTCCTATATAAAACACTTTTCAGTTTAACTACTTCTGGAGGTATATTGAGTGAATAGTAGAACTTTGTCTCCATCTTGGATTTAGTCTCACAGATATCCTAAACATCCCCAATTGCCCTTAAAAGATTTGCATCCTGCAGTACTCAGGCACATGACTGCGATATCGAGGGTATTAACAGCTGCCCTCACTGCTTGCCGGGAAAGGAATGGAGAGCAGAATGGCGATCTCCCCCAGGAAGCCGTGGGGAGCCGTCTTTGTGGAGAGCATTGTGTTTCCGCTGCCTTATTTCTGGCTGCCATTTGTCACTCTGCCTCGTAAATAGGCCACAGAATAATTACTAGTCGCAAAATTCAGCTAACACGGGATTGGCTGTTTCTGCCGCCGTTTGTTCTGAAACACGCAGCAAGCACATACAGCGCTGCTATACGGCATTATTGAGATAGTCAGGCTGTCAGGCCCACGCTGTGGGAAATTCGGGACACAGGGAGACGGGAGCAGAGTGCAGGATGTTTGCGTCCCTGCTGCTGATGGTATGCGCTTAGCGCAAGTAAAAAGTGAGGATGCTCACCCCAAAATCCGCATTCAAGACATCCTTGTTTCTTCATTTTACTGTGTACATTGTGCACTATTTAATGGAATTACAAGACATTGATGCTTTATTTGACATGTATTGCACATGTATATTCGCGGAGTTTTACTTGCACAAAAATGTTCTGAGGACAGAACGAAAAATGATTGGTTCAGAGAGATAACCAATCACATTGTAGAGGAGGTGAGTCCAAGCAACTAGAGGAGGTAGAACCAACCAATCAGTCTTTGTCCCACCTTCTCTAGTTGCTTGGACCCACCCCCCAAGCCACAAGTATGGGTACAAGCACACTGGAACGCTTCTTTTCATATATCCCATCATGCTCTGCTTTGAGACATATGCACACATATATACAGAAAGCAAAGTTTTGGATGCAAGCTCAGGGTCAGGCCATTTATCCGGAACCCCTGGAGCATCGTTTGGGGGCGAAGGGCCTTGCTCAAGGACCCAAAAGGCCTTTGAATGGGAGAACTGGAGAATGGGATTCATGCTGGCAAGCATTTATTTATTTGCTTCTAAATATTTCTCTGCATATTCCTATTCCGAGGACCACAAGAGCATTTTATTGTATGGAATTAATCACAAGCAGAAAAGTGTCAGGTCACAGGAAGGACAAAGCATCTTTTCATTTCTGGTTGGAATAGTTATTCAGCTCTGCAATTATCTTTAAATTAATAGCAACTTTAAAACCTTACAGATTAAGTAAAGCATTTGATCAGGGTCGGCCGAACTTTTGCAAACTTTTTCATCCTGGTCCTTGGAGGCCCTAACCGGGATTTGCAGACTCAGCATGCTTTTATTTTTTTGAGGAAATAAGCCGTACTCATGCATGTCCTGCAAACCCAGAGCTCAATTTCTGATTCTTTTGATTTTTTTTTCTCTCCCCATAGTAAACTTCCACCACCGAAAACAGCAACTGGAAATGAAATTAATAATGTATAAGTCAGATAAGTCCACTCAATTTCCTATACAAAAGGGAACACAGAATTATGGTCTCCCATAATAACTATGCTCCTTTTAGTCTCTGTTTGCTGCACCTGCTTACAGAGACTGCAGTGGGTCCCTCAATCAGAGGACATCATCGCTGATTAATAACCAATCATAAACTCTATGTGCTATTCCATCATTAAATGGATTCCAAACAAAGATTTTTATTTATAATCAAAAAGCCTACTTTTTGCCATACTCCAAATGTACACAAACACAATGTATTTAAGAAGAAAGATTGCAAAAGTGCAAAGTCTTTATTCATGATCTACTGAAGGGATTGTAGAAGACGAACCTTAGAGGATTTTCATGTTGAATAGCATCCCACCATGTTGACATGGGGAGCTTCAAAACTCCACACACAGATAGGAATTCAGTCCATAATGTTGGTGCATGCGGGACCAGAAAGACCACCTTTCCAGCCATCCAGATAACAGGGAACCTTCCCAAAACATTAGCCAATGTTATGTAAAGGTTCCACCCATTCATCACGGCCAGGTTCACAGAGGAGACTATCCCCGGTGGCCTTCGGCCGGGGCACTCCCTAGACATGGTGCAAACCCATCACAAGACGCAAACACATACTGTACTGGCAGTTTAGAAACACAGATTCACCTTTCTCCGCATCAGAGGCAGGATTTCCATCCCCAACGCAGGATGTAGGGTAAGTAATACCCAATTAGCCATCACGCTGCCAAATAAAAACCATCCATTATGTATTTCACGCATCAACTTAGCATTCCTGCCAGTTATGATAATGCTTTCATTCACATCATTATTATAAAACGTCATCGCATGAGAAGTTCCGTCAGACAGGCAGATTGGCGAGCATCCATCTAAGGTGATGTCGCTGAAACTGGAATTTTACAGGAGCATTAAACCAACTCTGTAGGGGAAAATACGGATAATGAAAACAGGCACATAAATTATCCAAAGCGTGCCTTGGTATGAACGTGCAGCACGATCCGTTACTGGCTCTTCCCGCGGGCTTTATCGGGAGCCAATGGCACGTGCCTGCAACAGCACGTGTGAGAATTGTAATGTACGACGGATTTAAGAAAAAGCAATTCGGGAAGTTTATGAAGCACCGATTTCCAAATATTGCTCAGCGACGGCATAAACTCTCCAGCTCTTTATCCGCAGCTTTTTCCCAGAGGCAATTTGCAATGCTAAACTTTTTGCCCGTTTTCTCGCCTTGTCTTTTAACTAAAGCTATCTAGTGTAAGTGCCTCGTACACGTGTTAAACAGCGGGGTCCTCCCCGGACTCGCACAGATCGCAGTCACACATCGGTCTCTTGAAACACAGCACTACGCCGACTTCCCTAATTACTTGAATTTGCATAAAAGCAAAAGCGAGGTTACCATCCACAACCTCACTCATCTGTGCTTTAGGAGTTTGATGAGCTATTCGCTTCCTGGGATGAATTATTAAAGAGTCCACGCTGTTTTATGTGGACAGGAAGTACATAGGGGTGAGTTCGGAAACGTACCAGCTGGGATCGTTCCCTGTTATCGCAGACAGCCATCTCCGCTACAACATCCCCGTCTGGACATTACAGTCATTACCAGCAACACTGGCACGACTTTTTTGTTAATGAATCTATAGTTTAACGAGATTCAGACGTACAATCAATATGTCTAATCTTAATCAAATCCATCACACATTACAATTCACTTCTCAGGAGGTTTCATCAGTTAATAACCTAACAGTTATCAAACTAACATCAGTCATGTCTTTGTTTTGAGAGAATGGGACAGGATCAGAGCAGCATCAATTTCTTTTTGTGCAAACAAAAGACGGGGGGGGGGGGGGGGTCACTAATCCTTTATTTACAATACAGCAGGTCAGATACAAAAAACAGGAGGGGCACTATTTGCTTTTCCTGCCAAAAGGCTATCGATCATTTGGATGATTAAATCAACATTTTTGGCCCAACATAATCTGCTTACTGAAGATTAGGGCTGCATCTGAATCAAAATCTACATTTCTGTACAATTACATTGAAAGTCTGCTATTGTTACTGGTATTAATATAATGAAATGTTTTAAATGTACTTTATTAAATGAAACACTTATGCATCCTGAAAAAAATGAATGTGCTTTCATCGTGTTTATTAAACAGCCATACTTGCAACAGTTACTTGAAATCAGCTAGAATATAACAAGTAATCATTCAGTGTTTGGCTAAAGCCTAATAAGCCTAATTAGTGTGTTCTTCTGTAGCTGATACAGGGGAAGTACGTAAAACTTTGTGCCTAAGAACAAGCCTAACCTGTGAATTTGTATTTGCTAGCACGTACCACACTCTTGTCGCTTAATTTGAGTGTCGACTGACTGCTGACTCTGTAGCCCCTTGCTGGAGTCTAAGTAAGTTCATTTGTTGCAACATTCCCCCCTACCTACACCTCGGCGTCGCTCCGAATCGACTGTATGCACCCATAGGTCGGCACTGACCCAGAATAAACAGGAGAGTCTTTCATGCAGAAAGTGCTAAGAGGAGCTAATGATGACTGGGTTTTCCCTCAGACCCACAATGGCACGGGTCCCTGAGGATCACACACACACACACACACACACACACATACACGCTCTGCTAGCTTTTACCGGGAGCGGATGCAGGTTTGCAGGCTGTCGCCCCTGGGGGTTACTGAGAGGACAGGCCGCCCACACCACCAGGCCTGAGGGCAGGCTGCCGTCACGAAGCAAGAACTGCTCCAGCGACAGGGGAGAGAGGTCTGCGGGATCGTAAGGCCGTGTCCTCAGCCTGCTCTGGCTGCGCCACCCACTCGGAATCTGCTAAACGATGCTTGACAAGCCCTGTTTGGAGACGAGGGCAGGTCGGGGGCACACCCACTCTCATAGGCTAATTACCCCCCATGCCTCTACACCTCCCCAGGGGAGTTGCCATTGTCTGTCCCAGCCCCACCCACGCAGCCCTCCACATTACCTGATCCAATGACCGGTGACTTGTCTGCTCACACCTAAGAGAGAGCGAGCCATCCATTCACAGAGCACCACCGAGGAAAAACAGGAATTACGAGACCATTACCTGCAGCCCCCATAGACCAGACCAAAATCAAAGGAAGGAGCGATGACTAAATGACTTAGGGGTGGGGGGGGGGTTGATGTTAGATTGTCAAAATCAGCACTAGCCCCTAATTGTGCAGGGGGTGCATTTCCATTATACCCAGCACACTTATAGAGCGGAAACAGGTTTAATGGATGTGGCATGTCTGATCTGAGACTGACGGCCTCCACAAGTACCACATACGTGGGTCAGGTCTCTGAGTGCAGCGGTCATGCTTGCATCATCTATTTATCTGGGTAGGTAGATGGAGAACGGACAGCTGCACTTGAATGGCCGTCATATTTACAGGAAGCACACAATATGTTCCCCTGATTGGTTCCCTTCTGCTTCCTTTGTGTTACTGGTAAATTATTGACTCATCCATTCAACCATCTTCCAACCAGTCATCTACTACATAGTCCTTGGGAGCCTGGTGCCTATACCAGACAGGACACAATGGAACAGCGCTACTGCGGTGTCACTGGGCTCAGGCGATACAGTACGATAAAACCATCGTGATTGTATGTGTGTGCGTGGTTAGATCAGTCAGGGGAAATGTGCAGTTGACAGGCAAATAGATTTCTCTTTCTCTTAGTAATAGCACAGGTCATTAAAAACTGCTAAAAATATGAAGCTGAGTCTATAATTTGATTTTGTCACCAAATGAAGTGTTATGGGACTGGTCCACCTGATTTTCTGCCTGCCCACCCACACTATGACTTCTGGATCTGCTACTAGTCCACCATGGATGACAGTCCATCAGGGGACATACAACATACTTAAACACAGAGTCACACACAAAGGGCAATTGAAATTATTCAAGTCACCCATCCACATGATTTCATGCTACAGGAGGAAATTGAAGTACCCAGAAAAAACACATGCAACATGACAAGAACATGCAAACAGAACAGACATCGAAAAGGGGTACAATTCAAACCCCCAACCCCAGAGGGAAATCTTTTTATGACAATTGTTGTTTAAAATGTTGTTTAACATGTTTATGATTGCATATTCTTAACTCATCCACTTTTTTGCATCCAAAAATTTGCATATCTTCTATTTGTGAAGGAGTTTCAGTGACATTTCTCCCGAAGGTTATTGCATCAGGAACTCTGGACTCAAGGGTTCTTTAACGCATTGATTAGCCCTTAATGGCTGTGAAAGTCAAGTTGCAGAAATCGCTTGAGCAATCAGTGTTTGTGGGACCAGTTACTGGGCTGTGTAGGGAAATTCATCAACTGATAACACTGAATATCCATCACGATTAATAAATGCTATCTGCACTGGACACTGCTGATCTTTGGAAAAGGACTTAGGAGTACAATTCAGCAGAACCCTAGTAACAGCAAGACATTATAGAAGTTTCCTTGAGAGGAAGACACTTGTGTTAAGTTAAATGCAAGTTTGGTTCTTCGCAAGAACCAAAAAGTAATAAGGTTGTTGAAATGGAGCATGTACGAGAATATGCCAATTAATCAATAATTAAATAAGTGACAGCAGCAATTCTATTCATTCATCCTGTGCTTATACTGCTTAGCCAATACAGAGTGACAGTCTGGAACCGCTCACAGGAGTTTCACAAAAATGTTCTGAGGGCGGAACAAAAAATGATTGGTTCAGAGAGATGACCTATCAGATTCTAGAGGAGGTGGGTCCAGGCAACTGGAGGAGGCGGGACCAACCAATCAGATGTCTTGGTCCTGCCTCCTCTAATTGCTTGGACCCACTTCTGCCCTCAGAATATTTTTTGCAAGTAAAACTTCCTTGAGCTCAGGAGCTAATTCCATATGGTACACAGGACTTGGAGCACCCTGTATGAGATGCCAGAATACCGCAGAAGATAAACAAATACACACAAGCGCACTCTACAGGCAATTTGTACTGGGGCGGTATAGATCCCCTCTAAATCAAACCAGTGTTTCTCAAGCCAGTCCTCGGGGACCCCCTGACAGTCCACATTTTGGCTTCCTCCCAGCTCCCAGAATACCTGAAGCAAGCAATCACACAAACAAAAATACCAAATGCCTAGTACAGGTGTGCTGGGAGGGAACTTTCTGGGGGTCCCCGAGGACCGGGCTGAGAAACACTGACTGCTTCTGGAATGCAGGAAGACTGCAGCTTACCCAGAGGAAGCCAACGTACACGAGGAGAATGCATCGTTCCCAGATGCAGCCAAGGTGCGCATCCAGCGCCAAACCCTGATGGACCAAAGCCGCCATATCAGTATCATTCTAGCAAAACAGAACCAGAACAAATGAATGAAAAAGCCCCCGATTAAACATTCTGTTACATTCAGCAGAATCACATACGACTGATCCGAGGTTACACAAATTTACATAAGACAAAGACACTGAATATTTCCTCTCCAGTTGCATGCATTTGGTTAGCTGAATTTTTTTTCTTTTTGCATCATCAAAAGCAGTTTGGGTTGGCTGATAACGACTGCTTATCCAGAGTGCGGGGCTTATCCATACAACATTCCTGTTTTTTGGGGGGGAAACCCAATTTTACCGCTTCTCCGCACACCATCCCCGCTATGCGGTTTATCCTCTCAGCAGCGTCTCTCTTTGTTCCCACGATGTCGCGGCATGATTCATCTGTGCAGATTCCCTGTTCTCCACCACCCCCCTTTGTGTTTCTGACAACAGGCCTGCGTCCTATTAAAAGCCCCCTCCCCATTTGGGCCGCATTATTCGGTATAAGCTAAACGGCGGCCGAGAAAGACATCCGCTGCCAAGACATCAAGGTCCTGCCGGGCCGCGACTACGGACCGCCGCATCACCGGCGGTATCACCGACGCCACGGACACCCACGATTCGCGATTTGCAGATAAGGGCCGGACAAAGGGCATGGCGACCAATCCAAGCTGCACTTCCTTGCAGTGGGTTTGATGGCTCTATAGGCCTCAGATCCACACAGCTTACCATTCACATGCTAGAAGTTTGACTTTCACAACTCGCGAAAGTGTGCCTTCATTCCTCCAGGGAATTTAACAACGGGAAAACTTTAAAGAGAGGAAGATTAGTGCATAAGACTGATTTCACTTCAGTTTTAAATTGTATCCACAATTTCCTGTAGGGAGAATCATGCTTAAAGCTCTCCTCACTCACATTTTTAATTTATACAATGTCTAATTGGATGAATACATATTACGGGATTTCAGTATTTTGCGGGGAATTTCATCAACGCCCGCCCCAACGAAAGTCAGAAAGTTCAGCTAAATCGGCAGGAGCCTGCCCCCTTTGGGAGGGCATAAGTGTCTGCTCCTGGTCCCTCCAGCCCCCCGCTCCAGCCCCCCGCTCCAGCCCGCGATCGCTAGAGACAGCGTGGATGCAAAGCTGCAGCAGCGGTTCCATCTCATACGGGCGCCGGGTGACTTGATCCTGCTGCGAAGTCCAGGAGACTGTTGCAAGGTCGAATACGCCTCAGAAAATGCCCATCAAGTCAATATGTCGCCCGCTCATGTCTGAGGGTCTCTAAACACAAACAAATACTTGTACATACTCTAAACAAATACCTGTACACAACAGTGTTTCCAACCAAAACGCTGTCTTCATACTCAGTTGAGCGGCTCTCAATGTTGATCTTCATACTCAGTGGCTTGATAACCACGTCCTGGCTTATTCCATAACATGTGCCTTTAGCTTCCAGACCCCTGTGACACTGTACAGGACAAGCAGATATAGAAAATGGATGGATGGATGGATGCTTAACGGCACATCTGTAGATTTTTTTTATTTATTTACCGGAACCTTCCAATGCATTACACTAGCAGTTTACTAAGTAATCAACACTAAACTCATTTAGAGTTTCTAAAGCATCATTAGCCACCAGTTAAATGGTGACTAATAATGTTATTTACAGAATTTGAGGTACATGCAAAGTTAAGAGATGTGCCAGCACCACAGATGTGCATATAGCTTGCAGCAAATTAGTTATAATTAGCATTTAATGATGTATTTTCAACAAAAAGCGCAAGAAATCCAATGTATACTTCTGTACAGTATATATGTCTTGTAGCCAAATGGTACATTCACCATTATTAGCCAACGGATGGGAGGGCAGGGGTCTGACCTGGAATAAGCAGGTTGATTCATCCTCTATGTCAGAATCCCCCCCACACAAGATTGCATTTCAAGTTTAACATGTTGAATTCTGAGTACATGAATTACCAAACCACTATTCCTGGCGATCTGTGCGACTTCCTGGTGGAATATTTAACATTGTAGGGTTCAAATTTTACAAACTTCAACATGACAGCTCTTTGGACAAATGACAAAGATTTCATCCATCCATCCATCTGTAACACCAGTTATTCAGTACAGGCTCTTACTGCATTGGAGAAATTGATTTACATTAAAAAAATTCGGCAACACTTTACTTTGGGCAGTCATAAGGGTGACGTAACAGTACATAAGGGTGACATGTAACTATCATAAGAATGACATGACACATGACATGCAAATTAATGACACATTATTGATGTTTATGACTGTTGTCATAATGTGTCATTCAGTTCCAAAAACTGAAGGACACATTATGACAACAGTGATGTTTATGACAACAGTCATAAACATTAATGAGTCATTAATGTGCATGACATGTGTCATGTCATTCTTATGACGGTTAGATGTCACCCTTATATAGACTGCTTCAAGTAAAGTGTTGCCAAAAAATCCATACAGAATATGACATAGAAGAATCCCTGAATTTAGGCGTCGATCAGCCAGCATTGACCTCTGTCTTGCCATCTCCACCCACGGCCTCTAGACAATCCCTGAATAATTCAGCCAGTCTCTGTAATGAAGCAGAGTATCCCGGATTGGGGTCTTTCCTTAGAATGCGAAGAGATCGAGCTTCGCTTTGCAAACATGAAAATTCAGCCCAGAATTCTCTTAGTGCATCAGCACGTCATGTCCCAGTACCACCTCGCTACCAAGAGAAACGTCTGAAAACACGCGCTAATCAGCGGGTCTTGGATCAAAACAACCGTGCAAAAAAAAAAAAAAAAACGGCAGTGAAGGCACTCATGGATAATATTTTCTCTACTGCAAAACCCCCAAGGTCACGGGATCAAAGCTGCGCACTGTGCGAAGGGGGGAGGGGTAGGGGGTGGACACATCTTTTATAGCCATTCGTTAGCTGGCTCACTCATTTCTCCTTCTAATGACAAGCAATTACACACGTATTTGCTCTAAAACCTGCCCTGCCTGAGGCTTTGTTGAACTCCCAAGCTGACATTTAGCTAATTGGAGGGGCCCCTCCCCCGCAACCCGGGACGGGTGGGGTGGCGTGAGCTAAGCATGTGACCGAGTGTGGGATCCTGTACTCCTGACAGGTCATCACGCCACGCACATGGGCCTTGGCAAACTGGGAATTCTCCTGCTGAGGCTAGCCCGAGACAGATTGAACCATCGATTTCCAGCACTGCAGGGAGACGCGCACTTTGGATAAACGTATCTCAGGTTTTACGCACATTCTACGCGCACTTTGGATAAACGTATCTCAGGTTTTACGCACATTCTACGGGCACTTTGGATTAACGTATCTCAGGTTTTACGCACATTCTATGCGCACTTTGGATAAACGTATCTCAGGTTTTACACAAATTCTACGGGCACTTTGGATAAACGTATCTCAGGTTTTACGCACATTCTATGCGCACTTTGGATAAACGTATCTCAGATTTTACGCACATTCTACGGGCACTTTGGATAAACGTATCTCAGGTTTTACGCACATTCTACGGGCAATTTGGATAAACGTATCTCAGGTTTTACGCACATTCTACAGGCACTTTGGATAAACGTACGTCAGGTTTTACGCACATTCTGCAGCTGCCAAACAGAATAAATTAGATTCAACTTAACTGTTGTTGTGCAAAGTCCAAGCGCTCAGACAACGAAACAGTTTGGCATCTAATCTGAAAGTGCTAAAATGTGTGATTAATAAATAATTAGAAAATGCACATAAACATGGTATGGTGATAAACATGCTATAGCTGTGTGGTATAAATAACTGGTATTGTGATTTCAGTAAAAGAAGAATCTGTTATTGCAGGATTTACGCAGTTTTGAGGCCACAATACCCATGGCATTATGAAGCGTAAATAGCTACGTACTTGTCCAGTACGATGAAAAAGGTGTAAAGTGTATGTGTATTGTGCGAATCTGAGAGCACAGTAACGTCACAAAAACAGGAAAAGATGGCTGGGTGAGCATTGCATACGTCCAAACGGCGAATGGCTTGCCGGGAACTGAGATCACTGCCCTGCCTGTCAAATAACGGTAACCTTCACCTGCGTGGTAAGAGGGATAAGGAAAAATAGAGGTTTTAAGTTATGAGAGTGACTGCAGTGGTGAAGTTCAACCAGGGCAATCGAGGATCCCAGCACGCTGTTCCAGTATCGCTCAAGCTGTCTGAAAACCTTTCATGCTTATCAAATTCTGCAGGAAAAATGGCTTATAACTGTGCTTTGTATTCCGGATGAGGAGAGTTTCAGCTGGTCCTCAGCCGGAAGTTTAATGTGATAGGTGTTGTGTAATGGCTATGAGACAGTGACAGCGTTATAGCCCCTGCTGAGCATAAACTCATGCCAGTGACATTAAAAGGACTGCGGGGTGACAAGCACAGTCCTGAAGAGAGTGACATTAATGTAATAAGATATACCACGGTATTATGCTATATTAAAATCTTGCCAATAAAATTTTAGTGGGGGAGGGGTGGTGGTCCTTGAAACAGCAATTTTTTCAATGTATAATAGCAGAATAGAATACTGGGATACTGGGATACAGCACAAGCCTGGTGACGGTTCACCTGTCATTTCCTGTTCTCCACCCCTGGCTTTCCTGTCGGTCTCCATCTACAGCAGCAGGTAGCATGGATGTGATCGAGGCCCACGATCCCACCATCCGAGCCAAACTTGCGTGCATTTTACCACCTGAGCGCGAGAGCAGTAAATCTGATGGGGGGCTCTTTACTATCAGGGGCCGAATGGGGTGCAGCATCAGCTCGCGTAGGTGTTAGAAGCCGTCTTTCTGCCCAGGTGTACAACAGGCCGACCATATGGCCCAATATCTGGGACGTCACCCAGTCCTTCCTCAGCTATTGTGAGAGGACACAGGATAAACAAATAGACGGGCGACCATCTGTTGAATGTGTGAACCAGCCCAGTATCAGGCCTGGCAGGTGGGCTCCGGTACCTCCCAAACGTGGAAGGAGTGTTCAGAATTAGACGTGGCATCGTGGGAGCAGAGGCCGCTAAGCATGATGGGATCGGAGGCGGGAGCACAGAAGGTAGCGTTTAGCTGGGTGCTCATAATTCCTTTATGTGTGAACAGTCATCTGCAGTCACTGAAAAAATATACAAGCCGAGAATTATATTGATAAAGCTGTACGCCAGGAAAATGCAAAAATGTTACATTACACACACATTGGAATAAGGATGGCTTACACAGCTGACAATTCGCGTTTGGCTTTTAAGAGCAGACATGGAAATGGTAATGCAATACAGCGTCTCTGTGTACAATCTCCCATTTCACCTTTCATCTAAGAAGTGCTTGAGCACTAATGTTGCAATTTTACAACATTTGCCGCGCTATCTGGAGACATTCCGTTTGGGTTCTTGAATCCAGTACACTTTGAAAGGCTACACACCCGACACCGCAATTTTAAATTGTTATTGTTCGGTTGATTACTTGAGGGCTTGTGAGTGTTTATTTGTATTTTGCTTCAGGTGGGAGCCACATTGCATTACCTGCACTCCCTCAGGGACACCGAATGCGTTGTCATTTGGATAAAAATGAAAAAATAAATAAACACAGCCACAAGATTATATAAGGTACATCTATCTGCTAATGTTACGATACCTCAAGTTCTGCTTAAATATCTTTACTTATGTGCTTTAAAATAAACTTTAAGTTATATGGACAGTATATACGAGGAAGGGCTTTACGGCTGATGAGATCCCTAAAAGATGAAGTGGTAATAATATCCGCACCTCTTTCAGAGTCTCAACCCCTCAATGGAGCGTTGTGAAGGAGAAGCTTCAGACGTCAGCAGAGCTAATTAATTCCCATAGCCCTGCAGCCAAGCTGCAGAACCCTTTATTATGACATTTTAATTATTCGTACCCTGCTTTAATTATTTTAATAAAAAGCATTGCGAGGTGTAGTCTATCGTTTCCGCACATATATCTTTCTTGTCTATATTAGTGTGCGTGAAGAAGTGTAGATACAGTATAGTGTTTGGAGGTGGTGAGGTGTGATTATTAATTTGGATGTTGCTGATATGAAATGGTACCCATACGCTGAGTCCGTTTCGGGAGATTTCAGTGACACTCGGTGAGCTTAATCAGAGCTAACAGAGAGCATTCAACGGACGGAGTCATTCTTCATGTGGCTTTCCGGTGATCTGGGTTTGAAGTCCTGTTGTTTCAGGTAATGATCGGGAAGAAATGGTGCTGAATTTACCGCCTGCTAATGAGCAAATACGCAGCTTGTGCACATACACACACACCGGAATGGGCCGGAGTGTATATTATATGTGTAATAAATACACTCGTGGGTTTTTGCTGAATAGTTATACTGTGCATGCCTCACTTAAATCACCCACATGCACAGGTGTAAGACAAGGCACACAGTAGGACTGCCATTAGCCTTCATATGGACTTGGAAAGCAAAGCTGACTGAGTTCTCAAATGTAGACTATGTACTGCGTTGACTTTCATGGAAAGCGTATAACGCTGCCCAAGCACAACCCTGAGCAGCCCACAGCTGATTCCTTAATGGTGTGTTAGATCAGATTCTGATTGGGATACCCATAATGCATTGCAACCAATCAGGATCAGAATAATCCAGGCAGAAGTCTGTGGGGTTCGGACACACCGAGCATAGCCGATCGGGAGTCACAAACATTAAGCAGGAACTACTGTGCCAGAGAAGTAGATTTATTTCAATTACAGAAATCTAGTTTGACATCTTACAGCATCCTCCTTTGTAGAAAGACCTAAGACTGCATAATCCTGAGAAGCTGTAACAGTTTGGCATTCAGGCAGGACTAATGTAATATTCTGTACGTGCAGTGCAATATATATAAGTATGACAAAGCAATTCCACAGCGAGAATATGAAGATTAGCTATATTTTGGCTTAGCTTCACAGGGTGCCCCCTCAGCCTGAAGTTGGTTCCTCATCGCACAGCCCAGATGTCTATTAAAAGACATGGCACCGATCATCCTGTCCAACATTAATGGTTAGAATAAGCATAAAAAGATGACACAGCACTATCACTCGATGCCACATCCAGTTACTACCCTGTAAACCACCCTCTGCCACATCCATTTATCGAATGTTTTGGAGGCATCATTTATTCAGGGATAAAACGCTTCTCGGCAGATTTGTTCATTGGTGAGCAGGGGTATGTCAGGTTATATTTGTCTGTTAAAGCTCATCAGATCTGAAATGTGACAATGCAAGAATAACTTGATTTAGGGTATACTGCAATTATGCGAGGAGGGGGCAGTCTAGGAACAGAGTGTCACACATCGACTTTTCTGGCATCGACTGGATCTGCCTGACTCTTGTTCTCAGTTATGTATATATTGAGGTTTTGGGTCTGGCATCTCCCCCAGTGACCTGGACCGGGCACATCCATGTGGGAAATCCTCCCCCACCGGATCACAAGGTTATTTCAGTTTTTCCAGAAGGTCTGTTGGTGCCCTTTCCCCACCCTGTTTCCGTCAGCCCCCGACTACAGGTAGCCCTGAAATAAACCCTCTGACACCCCAGTAAGAGCCCCATTGTGCTCTGGCAGACACATAGACCTAGCCCCTAATGCGAAATTTGCACACACAGCAGACTGGTTCTCTGATAACACACACAGGAACACAACAGAGGAGAAGAGAAGACCACAACTCCTTGGGGCAGGAATATTAATCAACAACTTCAATTCTGATTCGATCACAGAGGCAAAGAGGGATCCATCGATATCTGTCCAGCAAAGGGGTATTAAAATAGAGGGTTTATTAAAGAGGCCTACAGAGAGATTAGATATACCTACATTCATGAGGATTTAACATTAACTTCCCTTTAATGTATTCAGAAACCATCAAAAGTGTCTTGTTGGGAAATTCATATTTTTAATAGGTTTTTCTGCCTTTTGTGAACAGACTTGCTAAACATCTACACAGACACCTGCGCACGCACACACACACACACACACACACACAGTATGGAAAGGGACATAACTGAAAATTAACAACCCCAGCAAGCCGGCTCTTTCCAGACATTCTGAACTGCAACAGACGAGACTTATTCCAAGCTATGACACATCTGCTGTTTAAAATCACAGACAAAATTTAATTATACATGTATATCATTCCACGAGGAGTACTCAAGTTAAACTGATGCTGCTTAACATTTTACAAAAAAACAAACGTAGATATGGGCTCTGTCACTACACTTTCTATTTGAGTGCCTGCAGACCAAAGACTAACAGACTTCTGCATGTTTAGTTTTCATTACAGTTTTGCAAACACATGAAGCTTCTTCTTGCTCTTGTTGGCTGTAAGATCTTCCACAATGCAAAATAGAGCCTGATATCTATACAAAAGCCAGACTAGCTGCTGAGTTGGCATGCTTCTCCTCCAGCAGATCCCAGAACCAACCTTGTAGCAACGTACGACACTCGAGATCTCAACGCTCTCCAAAATACAGACAAGAGAGATTAAGCTACCCTTTAAGGAAACTGCAGGCTACACCTCCTCACAAGCCAACAGTGCTTGAAATCCAGCAACCGGCTCAGAAGAAGGTTTATTGGCTGTGTATGTTTACATTCACAGGGAATCTCCACTTGTCAATGGCTGTCGTACACAGACCAGACACAGACCCAGTTAAGACAAGATACAGTCACATTCAGTCTGGTTGATATATGGTGTGTCCGTTTGAAGGATTAGGATAAGAATTCCATTTCGTCATGCAGGCAAACTGGAAAGGCATTTGCACAAACATACAGGGTTGGAAAGTTGCGTAGTGGTGTCGAACGAGGATGCACAAGCTGAAGGCGGCGAGTTTCATTCCCCGTGAGGAATGTCTCCGTGGTCGTGGCGAACAAACCACTTAGCCCAAATCGTACCCAGCTGTAGAAATGGGAAAAAAACAGGAGTCTATAAACATCAGCTGGAAAGTAAAATGCAAAATGACAAGCTGAAGTGAGGATCCTTCATCTGAGAAGTGATGAAACGATCAGCCAGATTTTGCGAGCGGGTGACGCGCTTCTCGCTTTGTTAGCTCCGGAGACGCACGACGGGGCGAGTGGAGGGCGGCACGCCTGAAATGGGATTAAATATTAAATCTCATCTCCTCCCACGGAGTGGCAGTCAAGGTGAAGCAGCCATTTGCATGTAACTGAAAACCCCGACAGAGCAAAGCCTGATCCCGAAAGCTGCCCCCTTCGCGAGGCTCTCTCCTGGGGGCCCCTCCACTTCTACCGTACCTTCGTCCGATCTTCTGAACTCTACCGCCGCGTTCCCGCTCGTAAAAATTTGGCATCTGCCAAAGGGTCATGAATCACGGCATGCCGTCTGTTCGGTAACACCACAGAGCACTCTCCCGCACCTGGAAACGAGGCCCGAGGAATTTAAACGAGTCTCTAGACATACTCAGACCCATACTACGCTATTAATGGCGCTGGGACGAGGGGTTACTATCAGCTGACGTGATTGTAAAAAGGACTTTACTGTTGACACCACTATCTGCCCCGAAACAGTTGGCCACAAGTCCCAAGTGGCATTTTTCAATTCTCCGCCGGAGGACAAGACAGCACATCTTATGGTGTTTCCATAGCTCTTCACTCTCTCCGTCTCTATAGCCAAGATCTCCCTGCCTCATCTCTACCCACTGGCAAATCTGCAGATCTGCCTGTTGAGGTCCCCAGGCAGTAACGATGGGGGGGTAGGCTTAATGTCCACAGCGGGGCTGTCCAATCAGATAGAGTACACTCTGTAAAGATGGGCTAACTACTCCCTCATCATTACAGGACTCAAAAATCCAGTGCAAATAGTTATATAATACAGAGACCACTGAAACAGCTTCTGCTATCAGGCCAAATGCTCTCCGCTTATCAATGCGGCCAAAGGGATTGAAGTCAATATCACTTTTTTTAACCTCCTTACTAAAGTACTTGGTGCTTCAGAGTCTTTCAATTCAGAAGTGAAATAGCAGTATTAAATCACAAGGGTCTGAGTAGGTGCTGAAGCTTCAGTTATCGTCCTTATATCGCCGCATTGACCAAGTTAGGTTCAGGTCATCACAGAAAACCTAAGAGAACTGCGTGGTGCTGCCAGCGGCTTGGGGGAGGGTCTTTGTCACAACAGGTCCTAAAAGCGATCAGCTCGACACAATTTTCCCAGGCATAAGCTGCAGAGCTTCTAATGCTGGGGGAATAAGCATCTCATATTAATATGCTGGGCACAGCACAGCAGGGACAGGATATTCCGAAGGTGTGGGACGGAACTTTCCAGAAGGATGTGCTGTTGCTATTATTATTTTTTATGGCACCTTAATTGCTTCATTGTTGGGGGGTGAAGGGTGGGGAGGTGGAAATTAAACCCTACTTCCTATTGCCTATATGGAGATAATGAGTGATATCTGCAT
>JABFEB020000110.1:727348-737841 GCA_019775895.2 Stomatorhinus ivindoensis
GGGGGTGAAGGGTGGGGAGGTGGAAATTAAACCCTACTTCCTATTGCCTATATGGAGATAATGAGTGATATCTGCATGGCGATATATTTATTTTAAGTTCAAAGCCGAATTTAACCTTGTTCTCCGGTTTAGAGCATGCTGGTGATGCAGGTTTGAGATTATCGCGCGGAGCAGAGGCGTTCGCTCCTTCGCACGTGCGCCGGGGGGATGCTTATCGGCACGCTTCAAAGACAAGGCGGGCTTCAAAGCCAGCCGGCACGACGGCCGCTGTAGGTTTCTGTAAGGCACATGTCACCGCCTAAACCCCAAACAGGCTTTGGAGAGAGAAACTGCAGATAGGGATTTACACGGATCGATGGGCACTAAGGATAAGCCCTCGCAGTTAACGTACATCTGTAACAGGCTCCCATTAGGATGCAAGAGGATGGGGAAAGTAGACTGTGGAGAAAACATTTCAGCCACTTCTGACACGTTAAGGCCGTAAGCGAGTTTAATAGAACCATACGACTGCCATTGTACCCTCAGGCAATCTGACTCTTTCCAGTGAAAGATTTAGCTGCACGAATGAATAAAAATCAATGCTGCTTTACATAAAAGATCATTCCAGCAAATTAAACAGAGCGCTGTCTTTTCATCATGGTACGCAGAAATTGTTAATCAGTTCGATTATTCATTTCTATATAGCGCCAATCCAAACAGTCACCTCAAGGGTGCTTAAGAAAGATTTACAGAGAACAACATTGTAGATTGAGATACATGACTTAATTTGCATATTAGTCATGAGGAACAATATCGATAAACATCACACTGTCAGTTATTTAAATTATCTAATGGATGAATGCTATTAATCACCGCTAACATCTTACAGAGGAGAAAAATGAGTAAATAAAATCAATTATGGCCAGACTGCACAGACAGCTTTATTAAAAGCCAGCGAACCCAGCTGGGTCAGTCAGTCCTAGGCACCACTTGGTTGCTGATGAAAGGATGCATCTTAATTGAGAGGCGATCCCTTCTCATCCCCGGCCAGCTGCTGCTGAATCGCTGCATTTCCTGCGACATCGTTGCTAGCGAAAAGGCATAACAGTGCGGTCCTCTGTGGATCGCATCTGGATCAGATATGTCTTGACGCTACATGGTGCACCAAAGGCTTCCCAAACTTCAGGTTTGGTAAGAGGAAACTGTGGTCGTACTTCTAGCATTACGGAATTGAAAGGCAGAGTGCAAAGTTCACTTAGTCCACGGGGTAAGTTTTTGAAAACATTTCTGTGGCCTTAATGGGTTATGGAAATTTAACAAAAGTTCTTTGTTGGATTACAGGAGGACTGAGTGAGTTTTTGTTCCAAACACTACAGCAACAAAAACAACAAAATATAGACCGAGTGAGTTTTGAAAATTTCCCCTTAAATCACAAGGGGTGAGGTAACTTTAAAGCAATCATTTGCATGTATTCCCAACAAAGCTGGACTTAAGCCCCACCCCAAAATGCCTAATCACACCAATCAGCTATTAGATATGGTGGAATGAGTATGTCTTAGTACATAGAGATCTGGAGGGGTTGTTATTACCAATCATACAACTCTCACTGTGAGGGTCTGCACTCATAATCATCAATCTCTGTCTCACTCATCTTAAGTGACCTATTTGCATATATTGTTATCACCCAATTAGCATCATATTAGCACCAATTATCACAGAATACCTGATCTCTGTATTATTCAAGTAAAAATAACCACAAGGTTCCGAGGAAGCCATCTCATTATACGAATACACAGCAAACGCTCCCTGGAGCGCTGATTACCTGTACTTAGGCTGCTCTGGGAGTAAACCTAATCAGACACTCCGAAGGAGAGGCAGTCCTTGGAAATCCTAAAAGGTCCCGATCACGCGATCCTTACATCCACCCACCACCCCCCCACCCCCTCGAACACCACCCAGCAACAAGAAAAATAAGCTTATCAATGCATGACAGAGTCGCATGCAGTTGCACTGAGCGTAACTCACGCTGGACCGGTCATAAAATGAGCCTGTTGTTATTAGCTAGCATTATAGATACTGGGATGTATTTGCTGTAGATATTTGGTAGAGGATACTGGGCTGTAAATCAAGAGTAATAGCAGCAGCTCCATTTCATCCGCATTTAAAGTGAAGCTGATTTTCTTATGAACTGACACAAAGAGGGTTTCTCCATATGTGTCGCTGACCATACTTGCTTCTCCTGTAGCCGTTTTATGTCATCTTCCATTGCCAAAGAGCATTTCCACTACCAAGAACTAAGTACAGAGAACGGTAAAAATCCCCGGATGTTGGTCTTCCTCTGCCCCAGATATCAAGGATACATCAGTTGCATCCTTGCCGAACGAGACCAGTTCCATGATTCATTGCTCCTTAATTTCTTTCTTAGGAGGCAGGTTAGCCCCAAGAACCATTGACAGCGGCAGAGCAGCAGGTCACAGGATTCAGCACCACAGACAGTGCCCAACACTTTTCTGGGGAGGTTTTTCAGCACCAAGGAGAGACTCAGCGCCGGGTCCAAGGGGACGTCGTTTATCACTCTGGGTAGCAGCTTGGAGGAGCTGCTTACTTCCATGGGGGTGAAGCTTCACTGCTTTCTGTAATATTGCAACACTATCCCCCAAAAGTATCCTTCACTGGCTCAAGCTGTAACTTCCAGAGTGAGAAATTCTGCATGTAAATGGGGAAGGAGAACCTCCCTCTGCTCCTCACCCCTCGGGGCAGGGGAAGCAGCCAGTGTGAGCCGGATTCGTCCGGAAAGATGGGTAGAATGAGAAAAGGGTAGCTACAAGGAGGTCCATTGTATTGCTCAGGCGAAAATCACAATGCATGACCCAGTGCTGCGGTCACGAAGAAGAGATTCCATTTCAGCCTGTTATTAAGATTAAATAAATAAGTAGCGGTTATCATGGGAGGTACAATGTCACAGATCCACCACAATTAAAGGCCTTAAATCTATTTTTGCACCTTAAGGTGGACAATCAGATTCAATGAACGTGTTTAGATATAGAACATGACCGACATTCTCTAAACCGACATGACCTGCGTGGCCGCCCTGCATTTTATTCTTTAAATACAAAAAGTAACCCATTCACAAAGTCTTAATGATACCTCAATTTTTCGGAAAACTCCAGCGCAGCAGTGTATTCTGCTCCTTTAGGCCCGCGTGCTGATTATGGAATCATTTCCAAGCCGCGCACACAGCAGAGACAGCCCGTTCCATCACCCTTCGCGTCGCTTCCTTCTGAAATTGATGTTCTCGGCTCTGGCTGCCAAGCTGGCAAACTTTTCCGTTCGCCCCAGCTAATTTCCATGGAGGCTTCCGCGATATCTGTCCTTTAACAAACTCTCCGACGCACGGGGAAGACGGCCCAGACCTTCGGCTCGACCATTCGTCGGGAATCAAATTGGCAGCTAGTGGACAGGTTGCATTGAAATAATAATAAAAATAAGAGGTAACCTTAATACAAGAAAGACTAGGGCCTTTCTCCATACTATTGAGAACTGGGAGCTTCACAGACACTCAAGTCAGAGTCAAGTCAAAGCATCTTTATTGTCATCTTCTGCTACGTGATCCATGGGTCATACACAGATGAAATTTCAGTCTCGTTGGTCGTAGTGCAAGAAACAGCAATAAACAGAATATAATATTGAGACATGGACATAAGACGAGAAAAACTCAAGAATGAGATAAGGCAGCAAAAATACGCAGTGACTGACATCTCGTACATATGAAGCACAGTACAGAGGACCTTCCTTCATGGACCATGACACCAAAGATCCACATTATGGCGGAGGCCCCCACTGACAGCTTTGCCCATCGTAATCCTGCAATAGCCGCATCACTGCCGCAGACTCCAGTATCCCGATTTTACAGAGTGCCTTTCTGCTCTATTAAAATTTAATGGCCAGTTGAGAAAAAGAAAAAAGACAAATATTTAATTTTCACGGCTCCAGCCGCATGGTTTTCCATTCCCGAATAAAGGAAGGAATTTTCTAGCCCGGCACCACGAACTTAATGGTCTAAATTCGTTCTCACGTCCATGTCAACTTTGATAACTCGCTAATTTAATGACAAATGGCTAAAGCGGCACCACTAAGCAAGTATTACTCTTATGCTTAATTGCTTACATTTTACTTATGCAAATAAGTTAGCGTACGCAGCTTCAGCATGCAAACATAAAATCAGAATAATGGCAAAGCATTTATTTTAATGACCACATTAATGGCTTTATTATGTGGTTTTAAAGCGCTAAGATATAAGGGGGGATGCAGGATTCATATTCTGCTTGCCTGTTTCAGTGAGAGTCACACTTACTAGCTTGCAGAGCCTGTAAATAAAAATAAAATAAACAACAGCCAATGCTAAAGACACTATTATTGTACTGTAAGATTTTACAACTGTAAAATCAGGCAATATCTCAATTATCACTGACACAGATCAATCAGTGACTTAATGGAACTCGTCGTCCTAAAATGGGCAGTTTGTAAGGGAGACATTTTTCTAAACATGCTTTTAGTCATATTTAAGGATTTACCCAGCAACATAGAATAGGCCAAACATAACTAAGAAACAATACCCATGGCAAAATTCACAATTGTTACAGTTTAATTAAGCGAGGTGTGTGGTTCATCAGGTCAGCCTGCTGTGGCTGTGATCGGGAGGTTGTCAGTTTGAAAATTACCAGGGGTAATGGAGTGATTTCACCATTGGGTCCTTGAGCAAAGCCCGTGAGAAGGTGCCTCTTCAACTGTATGTCACGTTGGGTAAAAGTGTCTGCTAAAGTAAGCTAAATATTAATGCAATACGTCAGGATGCACAGCTGCTTTCCTATAGTAGTTTAATGAAAGACTGTTTCATCAGAAGTAGAGACAGTGTCACAGCAGCTGACTTGGCCTCTTGAGATGCGCTGCTAGAACAGTCCATCATTTTCCGGTTTTTCAGCGCGGTTGAAAAACACGGAACAGTGAACATGAATGTCAGCCGAGCGATCGAATAAAAGTCCGTTAGAAGGACAAAGCAATAACATACATCTCGACACCTTCAAACTCCGTGGAATATGAAATCTGCAATGCTTTAGAAAACAAGGCCAAAGTTGTAGCTATGCACTCTATGACAGATCTGTTAATAATTATTTACTGCTGGTAACCATTCTTCCGAAAGCATAGCGTAGCTGCTTACACATAAATGAGGAAGATATGCGAGTGGAAATAAACCTATAAAAAAAAGTCAGCCCTGCCGATACCCAGAGGTATTACGGTGTCATATTTTAGATGCTTATCAATGCTTTTTAAATACATGCTTGTCAGAGTTTTACTTACAGAAAAATGTTCTGAGGGCAGAAGGAAAAATGATTGGTTCAGAGAGATAACCAATCAGATTGTATAGGAGGTTGGTCCAAGCAACTAGAGGAGGCAGGACCAAGACATCTGATTGGTTGATCCTAGTTCCTCTGGTTGCTTGGGCCCACCTCCTCTACAAGCTGTTTGATCATATCTCTGAACCAATCATTTTTCCTACTGCCCTCAGAACAATTTTTTCTAGATAAAACTCCCATGAGCCAAAGGGATGATCGAGGTGAATTCAAGCATATTTATGTGTGACACATACGATATTTACCTACATAAAGATGCACCAGCTCCTCCTACATGGTGCATGTGGATCTATGTGGTCATGGAAAGACCTCATTTTGTTCCTCCACACGCAATAAAGTGGCTAATGATGTTTTTGCAAGAAAGTCCCATAAATGAAATGTGGGATTATTTAATAAAATTAGCATATATTTGTGTTACCAAAATACAAAATCAGGTTTCTGTTGCTTTCGTCATTAGTTCTTAATCATTAATTAGGCACCTCGATAATGAGATGTACGTCACATTTTGAACTGTAGCGAGACGCAATCTGTAGCATTTCGTAGTGTCTTGCAGTTGTGAAAGGTGGGTGTTAAGGATGAGTGCGCAATGTAATTTTTTTTTAAGGATCGTGGGAAATGGTGAAAAATCATGATCATTCTATCAGGCCTTAAATCAGCTTCGCAGATCAATGGCAGCTACTGGGAAAAAAAGGTGAATGTCGAGTGGATGGGATAAAACAACAAATGGGTCTGTTACGTGAGGATTTTTAAACCGCTTAACAAAGCAGCGCTTTGGCTCAGGTTCCGAAATAAGCAGCCATTGCTATAAGTCTTCACTTCCTGCCAAAAATATCTGAATGCCCCAAGGTATGCATGTGTTTTTAACTTCTGTGATAGCAGATCCATCTTTTTCACAGGAGCTCAACTGGCAAACCCTGGACCAGCTGAAAACAAACCGTGCCAGGAGCCCAGTCCTTCATGAAGACATCTTGTAGGCTTTCTTAACATGCATGTCCACAGCAAATTTGAATTGGCGTCCTCAGAGGGGTGGGTCTAACGGACTGACATCTGCCTCCGGAGCCAATCAGGAAGCAAATAATGCACTGATGGACCAGAACACTGTCCCATTAGTGAGGGTCCACGGGATGGCCGGACAACCAATCAGCATCCATTTACTCTCTGCTCCACTGGACAGCCTCTCCAACGTGTTTACCTCATTAACAATTAGACTGCAAATATGCATTTCATTGTCCCATTGGGAACAATTTTTACCCATTCATACAACTGGTTATATAACTGAGAGCAGGTTAACTAGTGCTAGTTTCAGGGTGTATGTGTGCACATAATGGGAAGTACAGAGCCACTTGTTACCTAACTGCATGTCTTTGCACTGTGAGTGGAAATCAGCGTGACACAAGTAGCAATGCAAACACAGACTACAGGGAGTGTTTATTATTGACTATTTAGCTGCATATTGAAAAAATGAGGCAACGGTTCATCAATATTCACATTTAAAGATGGAGATAATTCCTTTAACTGATTAATAAGGACTTGCAATAATGTCTAGGCAAATGATAACACTTTTCAAATACCTAAGCCCTGCTCTCATTAAAGGCATTTCTCCTCCAATATAAATGAGACACATACACAACAGCATTATATGAGCTGTATTAAGTACATCTAAACAAGATGATTTTGTGTAGACTCCAAATGGCCACATTACAAAACGATTTTCAAGCCGTCCCAAAAACCAGCCGTCAAAACAACATGAAAATTTACATAGAGCTCTGCATTTCAAAGTGCATCCATGCAGGTAATGCATCTGCTTAGCATGCCGATTTGTTTCGGGCAGGGCTGTTAAGTAATCTGGTCCATAGTCATGACCTAAATGACAGCCCAAGATGCCGCAACGCTAATGCGCTCTGAAATGCAGGGCGCATTACGAAGCAAAACAAAAGACAGCCAGACTTCCCCTGTCTCGAGTGCATTATGGCACATTAAAAGATGCATCTGGACTTTGATGACACCGGCCACAGTGTGATTCTGCAGCCAAAGCGGTCGCATGCTGGCGCAGGATTATCGGGAATGGCTGGTTCCCTCAGCACTTTCTGTCTGTAGAAGCCCACGGAACCGTTTGATTTAATTTATAACCATGAATAAGACAGACCAGAGCAACAAATACCACGTAAACAAGGGCTTTCTGCAGGCAGAATCCACCAGAGGCTCTTTCATCCCACCCGTCAATCCAGCTCGGAATGTTTAGGGGAAACCAGCACTTTGCCTTTAGAAATGTCAAAGCCATTTCCTGTCCAAGAGGAGCCGCTGGACCACACAAATGGAACATGGCTGGCTTTGAACCAGTTAACCCAGCTGTGCATCTTTATATTTACTAGACCCCTTTATCTAAAGTAACTAGCAGTAGAGGGAAGAGTCACAATTTAGGTATGATCTCGGGATTTGAATCCACAACCATTATATTGTTAGCACAATGCTCTAATTGTGGAGCTACACACGCACACATTGACCCCTAAATCAGCGATGACCACGTGTGTGTGTGCGGTGTGTGTGGGGTGTGTGTGTGTGTGTGTGGGGGGGGAGGGGGGTGTCTCTGGATGAAAGATGACCTTCTCTAGGAGTTTGCCCCAGTCACAGTAGCCCATGGTATAAATTTAGCACACTTCTGATTCTTCTCTCGCTTTCCGCGCGGTGTCGTCAGGCCCCTGCCATGACTCCAGAGCCTCGGGGCCACATGGGGTGTGAGATGGTCTCCCCGGGCAGTCTGAGAAAGATGAAGCATGAAAGCATTTGTCCTGAAGAGGGCCATGCATTTCCGTCTGGGTTAAATTTGCACGTCAGAGGTGGTAAACTGGGGACAGAAAGGCAAGGCCTGACCCACGTCAGCCGTCCTCATTACGATGCATCTGCCCTTGGCTGTTTTCCTGCCAAATCCCAGGAGGAGGCGCCAAAGAACCCAACGAGCATCAGTTTAACTGAAAAGAGGCAGATCTGAAAGGTGGCGTTACTTCCCAGAGCCATTTTCACAGGAGAAGCAGCGGCAAGTCTATTGCCTTCGAGCCAATAAAACCGCAGGGATGGCACTGCTATGTTCACATTCCCGGGATTTTGCATACCATTGTCTACTGATGCACCGGAAACATTATTGACGTGGGAAATCAATCTATACGAAGGCTCTTCAGCCACAAAGCACGCATACTCTTACGGTACTGCGCAGTATGGAAAGGGGCGAAATGGGAACGTACCATGTGACACCGCGTCAAGCCTTTCCATTGGTCGAGCATGAGCCCCACCACATATGTGCCCCCAGACTCGCCCAGCAAAGCAAGGGCGCGGTTAAACAGTGAATCCTTCCCAGCTTCGCATTCGGTCCCTCGCCTGTCTGTCAACTTCACGTTCCAGCGCTCCCCTCCGCTGGCTCAAACCTGGTGCCGTTTCTTCTTACAACAGCAAGCAAACACTCAGAAATAATGAGCTATCGCAGGGGGGCAAGCGGAAGCAGCGGAAGGCCGGGGCAGAAAGCAGCCAATCAGCACTGGCCGTGAGCAAACAGCTTTTGTTGATGAACTTAGCCTTCCATTGATCTGATGATGGTACACTAAGGAAATGATTACTTTGTTTTTTTTTTGTATTTTTAAGCACATGACGCCACAGGCATTGATGCTCAGTATCCTAGTCATTCAGACCGTTCTCTCCCGGGCAAATCTTTAAACCTATGACTATAGATGTAATACCAAATAATCCAGCATCACTCTGCAAGTCTGTTTGAACTTATCCATAAGCCAGACAAGCTTAAAGCCCACCTGGCACAAGTATTTTACATGCTTAATACTCCGTAAGTGCATCAAATATATAAACACTCATTGTTCCATGTGGCACGGCCCCAGAGGTTCAATGAACAGCGTCTGATGTAACTCCTGCCTCATTCTCGACTGTAGTCAGCATAAAGGAGTTGTGAACAGTGAAGCCTAAAGCTATTAAAACTCCTTAGTGAATTCACATAAGCGAAACCTGCCCAAATTTGGCAGAAACGGCCAAGGTCAGACGTAATGCCTTCTTCCATCACATCTATTTAAAGATTCTCCAAAGGTGAAGTCATAGCAAGAAAAAAAATATAGAGGCAAGGCAGGCCATATAAGTAGCACGTCGACAGAAACGATCACAGAGCAACCGATTGCGCCTTGTGACACTGATAGGTTATCCTCAGTAGATGAACTGAGCCTTTCAGCATAACCATGGTTGGCATTGCACAGGAAATCCCCTGATCGTTCCTCCTTTACCCAGGGAACGACAAAACCGAACGGGGTACAAGAAGGAAGAAGACATGCTTATTGTAAAGCTCTTGCCCAGTGAATGTTCCTGTGGCCTGAAACACTAGCATGAAGACCCGATTTATCAGCTCCTTCAAAGAGAGACAGAGAAGATGAACACCAGGCACACCAAAAACACAGACCGTAGCGGGTCCAGGGCCGTAGCAAAAAATTCTCTCCCCCTGACAAAATTTCACCTCTCCTCCCCCTGCCCAATTTGACGTATAATTTTCCATATTTAACTGCTGGGCCCCCTGAATCTGTCAGGGTATCCATGCCCCTACTGTGGCTCCAGAGGGTGTCTGTTTGACTCTGGGAAATAGGATCACATTTGTTTGACCCATTTTTGGTTACATTTATTAAGTTGTACGCCAAGCACACATCTTCGGATATTCACTGTCAAGAAGTAAAATATCAGAAAAATATGCAAACAAATGAGATATATTTCCCTTCCTGCCTTTTCCCAGTACACACTCCAAGAGACAATTTATTTGCGACTGATCTGTGCAGAAATACGGATGTAATCAAAATAAGCTAGTACATACTTTTCATTACGAACTGGCAAGCATGAGCTGCCTTAAAGGTTAAAGACAATTTTTAATTTCCTATTTTGAGTACAAATATAAAAAAACACTCAGTGTTTCTTTGCTTCAGGACATAATTTAAATTAAAAGGCAACCTTGTTTAAGGGTCCTAAAGCAGCTCAGCCAGGCAAGATGATGATCCTCAGAGGTGCTCGGGTCCAATAGGACAGATTCTCTCAGAATTCAGGCGACAGCCAATTGCAGCCAGTGGTGGG
>JABFEB020000110.1:751148-785935 GCA_019775895.2 Stomatorhinus ivindoensis
CAAAGGAGACCAAACTGTCAAAGAATACAAGTCAAGGCCCTGAGATGTGATGAGGCTGATGAAGAGATGTTGTGGATTAGCCAATCATATGTTTGAAGTTGGTGATTGACAGGGGGAAGGGGCAATCAGTGTTCAGTTGCGGCTCGTGCCTTCTGTGGCCCCAGTGTGGTATGCAGGTAATACTTGTGCCCAGATTTGGGTGGGGCTTAAAATGTGAATGTCACTCAAGGAGCCAATGAGTGATGTAATCAGACGTGACAGTAATAATTTCATGTGTATATAAATGCCTAATGAACTGTAGGATCGCACAAGTCTGAGCGTCAGGATCAGAAGACATCGAAGCACAGACAGAGGAACAGGAAATTAAAACAGCTGCTAGACACCAGCTTTACTCACGAGTAGCATTTCACTCTGAAGCGACTGTATATACAGCTAATTGTTCGGAGCACTTTAGCAACCACTCAAAACCGGGGCCTTATTACATATGTAGCTGCTTTCGGCAACAGCCTGCTAACCAAAATAAACAAGATGTTTGCTTAAGGGCAGTTCTGAGCCGCAGCCACCTTTCAGAAGCAGCAGCCAGAGCCCAGTCTGTTATCTCCCACCATATTTATGCGTACAGTGGCTCAATGTTTCCCTGAAAATTTTTTATGCCATTTTTGGCTGCTTGTGACTGCTGTGTTTGAGAGAAACTATGAGATCAATACTAAAGAGATCCAAAGCCGACGGAGAAAGGGTAGGAATTTGTTAAAACAAGACCACCGCAATGAATGTGAGACACCCCCCCATCCGCCCACCCCCCCGCTTCTCGAGGTGGTCTCTTCCTAATCCATTTTGGCTCTAGGTAAGCATTTATCTCAGTCAGCCTGTGCTGAATACTATGTAGGAGCGTGCGAGGCCACACCACTAAATAAACGCTTGTTGTTAAGACGTGTTTTAATGAGCGTGGACTGGATTCGTGCGATTCACAACAGATACATGAACCACGGCAACACAAAAGCACACTCAGGGCACATGAAAAGGCCTATCATACGAACACTTCCAGTGGCACAACACTAGAGTACATACAGACTTACAAACTAAAGTAGTCTGCCCATGGAAGTAAGTGCTTCTGGAAAGGGATAATCTGGAATGTTCTTAATGAGGTGGTTTATAGCCCAAACTGAGGAGGGTCATGATGATGACAATGACGATGATTTCAGCAGTGAAGTGTGTGAGGTGCAATTGTCCAGCCAAACAGAGTAGTGTGAACAATTGAAACAGACAAACAATAAAAATGCAGGAAAAGAGCAGACAGGAGACACATATTAAAACAACTCTCCCTAATAATGCCCCCCAAACTCGCATCTGTGCTGTGATTTTACGGATAAAACACCTTAAATGCTTATGGCCTCTCAGGCTTAAAAAAAGAAAACTTTTGGAGGGCGGCCGAGCGACGTTCTTACCTCAATTTGTGAGTGTCAAAAAGTTGTGCTAGCATTCACAAAATGGCTTCATTTTCCCCTCAGCCCCGAGTTTCGCAGCACCCAACCGTGAGGCCAGTATCTGCACATTTGTCTCTCTTCCATGTTTCTCTCTTTAGTTTATTATAATTTTTTTGATTAGCAAACATTTTGAGCGTAGCTGCTGCTGCTTCACATCCCCAGGGCATCGCTGGGGGAGTGAGGGAGAAAAGTAGGACACCAAGAGAGCAAACCTGAACAGTGAGAAAGCGACCGCACATCCTAAACAGGCGGCCATTAACACAGCGATTCTAACCCGATTACAAATTCCACCCAAAGTGGGAATTGAAATAATCCTCAACACGTGATCTACCAAACTGCGGGCCGAATGGAAGATACATAAAAAAACACAATAACAACAATGACGCAAAGTATCTTCTAACTTAATTTCTGGCCTTAATCACAGCAAAGGAAGGTCAGAAAAAGCATCTTAGGTGATGTTGAGAGAAGGAGGAACATCTGGACATTTGACACCATCTACCATCTTGGCTATTGACAAGCTAAGTTCAGCTCCCTGGCTGAGGCGCGGATTCCTAGTGAAGAGTAAAGGTAGCTAAATAAGGATGTGGTTTCTGGTTACGTTGAGGCGTGTTGACATTGTACCCTTGAGCGGGGTGTAAATCTCCTCCCCAAATACCCAGCTGCATAAAGAGGTACAAGTGAAACTCATGAGCAGCGCACTGAATGTGTTCGCTGTGACATCCCCATCACTATTTTAGGATATTCCTGCAGTCAGTGTCTTTATGTGCCAAAACCAGGTCTGGCTCACAAAATCTGGGCTCTACTCAGTGTGGGAGGCCAGCTGACACATCAAGTTTCCATTTAAAAAGAGGCTCAGGTTGGCCTCCTAGTCAAATGAGCTTCGCTTAGTGCTTCATCTCTACCCTATCTGCACACGGAAAGTCACCAGCTGCAACAGTGGGCGAGAATGACTGGGAAAGCACTGTCTCCTCCCAGTAAACATGGTCCTGGAAGCTTCTTGGCTAAGAAACTGCACTTGCCTGGAATGGGATGGTGCTCTTCAAGAAGGAACAAAGGAACCAAGCAATGTTGCGTATGGAAAACTGTGAGAAAATGTGATTATTTCACAAAACCCATCACAGTTACTCTATTATTTCCCATGACTTATACAGCTTACAAAAGTTCATCAACAATATTCAGCACACAGGGCAGCAACCCCAAGGAATTCTTAATATTGGCTACCAGCAGGTAAGCACATTGACTGGAGGAAAGTGTTAAAACTGAACCAAAGCACTTCAGATTCAGCACCATTTCTCTATCCAGAAATGTCACATTTTAATATTTTTTGTAACCAAAAAAAAGATAAGTCTTACTCCTTTTTCCAGTCTATGCCTAGTATTTCTTTCAAAAACTACACTGAAATTAAAGTCAAGATTTCAACTATCGGAGCAAAATTAGTAGTCAGTTTAACCCGCAATTTTCCCACAGAACACTAAGATAGGTGCTAAATGAAAAGTCAAGGAGTACCCCAATAGCCGTATCTCAAAAACTATTAACAATAATCATGCAACATTTTGTATTTATTTTGTATCAAATTAAGACATCCTGGCTTATTCAATCTAACCAAGGTCAATTTTCAACATCAACATCAAGTCGAGTGGGTAAATTGACATAACCATCCATATACAGATATACAGTACTATGAAATAACATTCCCCCAGGTCCACGGTGCCACAAACAGACAATGAGTGGCAGGAAGAGGGACTCAACATTATGTCACAATAGGAGAGGTGTAAGACCACAACCTTTCTACATACGCTTAGTGTTTGAGTGTGTATCAAAGATAATAAATGATATTATATGAACACTGATGTTCTCACAAGACTCATTGTGCTTCAAAATAAATGACTCGTTGGCTTATGGAAACTGAGCAGAGTAATTTAAATGCTCTCGTATAAACCCAAAGGGAGACAGCGCAGCATCTAATGACCCATGTATGTCTGGAGCCGTAAAAGCCTGCCTGACCACAGAAATTATCCAAACACTCCAATTATTAAGCCATTATTCCTTCGGGTACTGAACTTCAGATATAATATTGCTTTTGCAGCGTGGTCCTTCTCAGAAAAGAGCCAGTCATGTTTGGATCCAAAGACAAAGCCCTGCGAGGTTGGACATGAAGTGACGCGTCCATCGTCCTCCGATTTCTGAGCTTTAGGAAACAAAAGAAACTCTTTTCTCACAATGAAAAAAACAAACATTCACAATACATCCCTGCATCACCTGATACAAACCCAGTAGATAATTAAACTGATGACACATTCATTGGAGTAAAGCTACTGAATTTATTGTAAAAGCCCCCATGTTTTCATGCCAGTTTATTGAAATGGTTCTATTACACACCGCTGCTCTTGTGCTAACTCTCCCCTGGTCTGGGAATATACTGCCCCATTACAATCAGCCCATTCTTCACTATTCCCAGTTACTCACTAAACCTAGACCATCCATACTTGCTCTTACTCTACTTAAAACCGAGGTCCTTGGGGCCCCCAAACGGTCCATTTTTTTGCCCCCCCCCCCCCAGGTTATTATTATTATTATTATTATTATTATTATTGTTGTTGTTACTATTAATAACAACATCAATGCTTAATTTTCCTTTTGTTCAAGCACACATATAGATACATGGGAATATTCTGCTGTCCAAATATCCTGTTTTGCTCTCCTGTGTCATTAAACTGATTGCCAAGAAACGGATAGGTGATGCTTTCTTACAATGTCAGGAATATTACACTCCACTTGGTGAGAAGGGGACCATTCTTAAAGAAGTCGGGAATCAGTCAAAGTATCAACAGAAGGAAAAGTCAGGGCTTCAGAATTGTTTATAGGCTATATCTCTCCTAGAATTCAAGCATTTCTTCATCAATAATTACTAAAATTCCATTAACACGAACTGCAAACAGCATAGATGCTTACATGATGATAGATGCTCATTTCAAACTAAGGTCATGTTAAGGGCAATGCTGGTGAAGTACAGTGGAGTTTGAATAAATTATATGGAGCGTTCCGGCTGCAAGTCAGACTTCTACACCAACACACATGTTCTCATCCTCCTAATAGAGTAAATCAAATCTTGGTTACTATGGAATTTTTCCCATTCGTCTTCCATACCATATACTCAGCATAGCGCCACATGAGCCATCCCACAATGCTCAGCGTTTTTAAATTTCATTATTTCCCAACATGCACCAGTCATCATCAGATATTAACATAATAACACCTGGCCATTAGGAAGCTCTAGGAGGATGATTGTTCTGTAAATATAATCTGGTTCCAGAAATTGTGTAACAAGCACCGGATATTTTTAGAATACAGGAGATCGATTTACATGGCAAAAGGAAGAGAGACATGAGAGCTTTGATGTATTAGCTTCTTCAAAATCCTAAACTGGTCATTTTAAAAATGAAAACCACACAGTGACCTCTCCTCTGGGGTCAAGCATATGAGTACAGTATTGCCTGGGAAGAGAGTGTTTTTAGAAACATATTGATTAATAAATTACCATTAGTTATACATTTCAGATGCATGTTAAGTCCAAATGCTGTTTTAGTAAGTCCTTACCTGCAAGCATCTCCTTCTAGTTTACCAAATAACCTTCTAGGTTATCACAGAACCTATTGTATTACCATAAAACCCTCTAGATTACCATGGAACCTTCTAGATCGCCATGGAAACTTTGTAGCACCACGAAGAATGTGGGCACCCAGTGGCTTTTAATGATCCAATGCGATTTGCACTACAAGAATTCTGCATAAGATCTAGGTCTCAAAATAAAGTTTTGATCCAAAACGAATCACTGCTCCTCCGCCACTAATGGTAGTTAACACAATCCCACCTCGTACTTCAGGGAGGGGAAGAAGAATAAAAGGCAAGGCCCAAACTAAATGACACTCATTGATCAAGAACAAAGCTGATGGCTCGCCATCTAGACCTGCATAATTTGCCTATCAAGCCTCATTAAGCATAATTAAAATTTTGTAAGAAGCGACAGCCTTAGTGTAGCATATAAAGTTCAGGAAAATCACTCATGAAAACACAAATTTTCATCACCTTGTTGGAAGCCCTTAACAATCCACTCCATTCCTCATTCCTGTGCAAAGGAACTTCTTCAAAATTAGACTTTTGATTCTGGTGAGCACAGTATGTATCACTATTTTGTGGATGCTTCGTATCATATTTAATTAATCGCAATATTGGTCCAGGAACAGTTGGAATTTAAGTACCCACAGCACCCTGGAACAGTCAGTGAAGTCCTTATCACATACTCCAGAAATTAGATCGTATCGAACAAATTACAAAATCACTGGTGACCTACATTTGGGAGCCAGCCCTGATTCCTGGTGATTTTTTCCCTCTTCCTTCTAGAACATGAACGGTGGTTCTGGCAGCAAACCAGAGGGACACAGTGAGCTTCCCCACTGGTAAGTAATGATGAGATTCAGCCCTGAATCCTTCCCTGGGGACATCTCCTACAGCCCGACGCATATCGCAAGAGTGACGGCAGCCGGGGCAGCTAGCAGATTGCTTACGCCATTTTCACATCCTTAACATCAGGACGCTCTGAATCAGGACCTAATGCAAACAGGTCTCCGGTCAAGGCAGCGCCCTCGATATCATGGCTATCCTGAAAATTCCAGCCATTAGCAACCGACCAAAATGCACAAGGCCCTAAGGCAAAAAGATGCTCTGAACAAATGGGAGGGTGAGCACGAAGGAATAATATGGTATTTTGCGTCCATTTCACAATAGTCAAACAAATTTGATAGGCCAAATCTTGGCCTCATTCAGAGTAGCTTTGTTTAGATTTGAGCGCTTGAAACTTTGAAAACTTCACACTTCACACAGTCCTCTAAAACAACAAAAGTATAACTGGAAACCTATTTACATCCTTCATGTTTTGTTAGCCTTATTTTATTATTTAATAAGCAAAATATCTGCAGTGTGTATTTCGGCTGAAAGCTCAGTTATTGATGGTATTCACAAACCCAAAATAAAAATAACATGCATTAGTATTCGTAACTCACCACACAGTTTTCAGCAGAATTAAAACCTCTCTTTGAGATGACAGATAAATGCTCTCCAGAGGCTCGGTGCAGGACTTTGGGCTATCAGAGAAATCCCCAAAAAGCACGTCAGTGTAGCTTTGGGTCCAAACACTGTGAAATAAACATTACACAGGCGCTGCTTCTTACATAAAAATCAACTTAAAGTTATTTAAAATTTTACTGCATATGACAATAAAAATGGCTCGAATATAACAGACATGGGAAGAAAAAAATTCAACTGGAATCACGCAAAGAATTTTTGCAGTGCTACCAAGAGTCTCTTGAAATACAACAATTTTGTTCTCGCTTATGACAGTCTTATGAAGATTAATGAAGTCTCTGTGGGCTTCCAGTACTGCAACCACATTACAGACCAGGGAATGTGGTGAATGTAGAGACACAGGCCTGAATTAAGCTTTCAGTTTGGTTCAAATCACGAGAATTAGGGGTTAGATCAAGCATATCCTCATTAAATCAACTTAGGAAAGGTAGCAAAGGAACATTCCAAAACAAAACTATATCGTGCCGATGTATATTTTTGTTTTAGTTAGACTATGAATATAATTTAAGCAACAACTAAATAATGAATAAATGACTTTATATGAACATATTCATTCTTTCTTTAAAGATTCGAAGACACGCAGCTTACTTAATTTATTCAGCATCAGCTTAAAAGTACCTTGAAAAAAAAATCCACATTTTAATTACTTATCGCCCCAGAAAACATGCTTTCCCTCGCTCAGTTAGAGAATGGCAATTTGTTTCTCTATTGTTTTTTTTATATTATAACAATGTTTCATACATTTTCTTCACTAAAGGGATAATCACTTAGAGGTTATACTCTACATATTAGTGCATAAAAATGTAGAATCTTCCGTTTATGGGATTTTAATTTTTTTTGCCATATAAGCATTTTGATAATGTAATGGGAATCACTTATCAGTGTGTACATACACAATATATAGTCATTCCCTATAGAATTTTAATGGTAAGGCAACTCCTTTAAAAAGTTTTGTAGGAAGTGTGTTGATGTCAAAAGGCCTGTGAACATTATCAGAATAGAATAGCGTGCAAAATGAAGAAATTTTTGCAGGAAAGCATAGCTCAAGGCACGCTTAATGATGAGAAAATTGCAAACACCAACATCTTTGGCCCCTGAAATCATTTATAATTTTAGAGAGTTACTAAAACTTGGAAAGTTCTTAAAAAAAAATACATCTCAATCTTCTCACTTTAATTACAGCCGATTCATTAAAATATGCAAATGAATGAAGCCAGCGTAGAGCGTTTCACTGACATTCCTCATCTCTACAGGATACACTCTCATCAATCACCACCATTAATTGTGATTAAATGAGGGTCATTGTCCTGTGGGCTGACTATAATTTTCGGGACGGATCGGAGCCGCTCCAAAACAGACGAGACTCAGGTCCTGTGCGAGTGCTTAAACCCAGCAGTGTGGCTCAGAGATGCTTCATTTTACGCTGAAGTCCACACCCACCAGAGCCACTTCTTGAAGTGAAGTGATGAACGGTAGGCTGCAACCTTTACAGATTAGCTAGCTAATAATCACAGATTTCTGCGTCCTAGTGACAACAAAGCAATATACACTGCCCCCGCCGCCGTGCATTCCCTTGAAGCCACCCCCAAAAACCCGAAATTGCCATTATGAAGATGTGACGCGGAAGCCATTGTGCTATCTGAAGTAGGGTCTCACAAGGCATACATTAAAGAAAGCCTGACGTTTTAGGACTCTTCCTCTATTTGGAGAAGGGAGAGTCGGGACTCACCAGTTCCTAAGTACTTTGTTGGCCAGCTTGAATCCAATAAAAGGTACTTTAAGGTACTTTTCACCAGGATTTATCCCTTGAATAACAGTAATAATACCTCAACAAGCAGAGCATTATGCTACAACGCAAGGGTTGTGGGCTTAAATCCCAGGGAGTGTGCATAAAAAACCTCTACTCTAAGTCAATTTGCACTAAAGCTTCACATAAATAAAGAAATTAGAAAAAGCTTGGTAAGATCACCGGAAAAGAAAAGTTTACAGTTACATGAAAAGTAAAAAAAAAGAATCTGGAATGAGTCAGCTTTTGCGTGACCTGAATCTGAAAATCTGAAGGTTCCATCTTCAGACACTTTAGTTTGTCTTCTGTATTCCCAGGGACAGAACAGCAGTCACACAAGCATTCAAAAATGGTACTTTGTGCTATTGTGTGTGTGGGGGGGAGCTAGCAAATTAGAACAGACCCTGCTTTTTTCAGACGATACATGAAAAATCTAACTGGCATCTGGAAATCTTTCCAAAATTACAGAGAAAAGGTTTGTCCACCGTTTATTCATTCAAATCGGAGCAGGATGTTATCACCCGCCTTTCCATCATTTAATACTGCGGGGCTTTTGAAATACGGCGCCGTGAAAGTCCTCTCTACATGAACCCAAAGGGCGCATGGTGGACGCAAAACATCAGCCTGTTTACTAGGCGAGGAGAGCCAGACGTCACCCGTTTGTGGCCAGCCGATCGGCGTCGCAATGCCAGGTGGGGTTCTGCGGCGCCTGGATGGCTTCAGGCTCCAATAAGAGGCGAGAATATTCTTCACGTTAGCCAGCTGTCGTGCGTTTTCATGCAACGGGTAGGTGATGAAATGGGATGTTATATAACCAGATTAAAAATTACCTACATCTACAGTACGTTCCTTTTAGGTATATGTCCGCCCCCACCCTCAGCTGCCCAACACTCTCTCGCGGGGCTGAATTACACAGATATGACTGGGTTTTTTTAGATCCTCCACTGTGGATTGATCTCAGCCAGGGCCCTAAGCCTGAGTGGGCTGTTTTCTCCAGTAACAAGTGCCAACAACGTCAGTCTCTGGCATGCGTTGGAAAACGCAGGTAATGACACGGGTCTTGTTTCCTGTGTGGGTGCTGCACAGTCCTTCAGTGTGACACCACCGACTAGGGTAATCTCCAAGTCCAGCCCTATGCGTATTTACATTTGAAACCCAGCAGTTCTGAATAACGCAGGGATTTGTCCACCAGTCGGTCCTGTCAGTTCACAGGAAGCGTAACGCGCCGTGCTTCAGGCAAAGCGGCGGACAGATCACAGGCGGGAAAGAGCCGGCTCGATCCGGCAGGTGGGCGGGATTAGAGCTCAGGGAATGCCAGGAACTCCGAGACCAGTCTGTAGCGGGGCTGTGCCGACAGAAAACTCGGCTAACGACCCCAGATTCCACGCACGTCATCAAGCGCAATGATCGGCACTTATTCCTTAGCATATTTTCGTTAAAAATTTCGGAAAAATTGATGCCTAATGCAGTTTTTGAGAACTTTTTCAAGAACTTTAATATTCAGATAATTATATATACTTAATATTACACTAGTACTCTGGCCAAGCTAATATAATCACGCTGGAAGCGACGTTTGGCTGGCCTTTTCTCCCTGAGTCCTCACTGCGCTCCTACAGGCACGTGTCAGGGGTGACTGCACTATCCTTGGCCAGAAGGCCCCCACTAGACCGCATGGCAGAAAGACCACACAGGCAGGAGATGGGGGCCGAACTCCCACATTCACCCCCCACCATCAAGGCCCTCACTTTGCCATCTCTGGAGGTCGGATTAGAAACCATTCAGTCTAAATTAATCCAATTAGGCCTTAACAGCTTTAATTGAATGCAGTACAGCGAACTCGTCACAGAACACTCTGGAATTCCACACGGCGCAGCACAAAGCTGGGACTCGCTGGTTCTCATCCTCCATTAGCATTTCATCACCGCTGTCCTCTTTATCACGGCAGGAATAGAAAAGCGTCCAATATTCTTTTAAAGTAGCCATCTTGGTCGATGGGGTTGTTACCTTCGAAAGTATTATAGTCACGTGTTAATGTTACTCTGAGGGTACAGGGAGTGGGCCTGTGGTTTGAAGGGCCCAGTAAAGAAGCCCGGAATTCAACTCGCGACCTTTGACCCTAGACCACAAAGACACTGCCTGAATTAATTGACGCAAGCATCTAAACGAATCTGGCATCTCACCAACCAATAGCGCGACAACTGTTTACAAATATAAGCACAACACAGAAAACACTGCACTTTAAAGTTCACAATACGGAAAAAAGTGGCTTTTGTGACAGGATTGATTAGCAGAACCCTTTGCAGTTGGTGACATTTTTTTTTCTTTTTTTAAAAGGCAACACTGGAAACCCTCTGCGGCCTTCATCAGGCATTCTAGCACCTTCTGAGGGCCGTGCGGCTTTCTGCTGCTCTGCTCCTTCTTCTCAGATTGGACGCTTGTCCTCAGACGCAGAGATCAAGCCCGAGCTCATTAGAACCAACCAAACGAACGGTAAATTATTATAATGCCGACAGTAATGAAGAGCTCGCATCTTGCTGGCAGACACCCAGATTTTTTTTTTCCCCTCCCCAGAAAGACATACGGAATTTAATACAGACTATAAAAATCTGCCAGCAGGGACAGATAAAAACCAGAATTATGCTCCCCAGCAGAAGCAACTCAGTCGTTACGCCATTTCCAGCAAATGTTTTACTGTATGGGGGGGGGGGGGGGGGGGGGTTCAGTTAAAGTCTCAGAATCGTTGACAAGAAACAAAAAGGTAAAATGCGTTTCCTGAAAAAGATGCAATGCAGTGATGCAGAGGATCCACATGTCAGCGCTTTGATCTTTACGTGTCATTTCTCGCTGATTCTGTCAACTTGATTTAATAATGATGTTATTTCAGTGGTAGCTGTACTATCATTGCTGCCACATCCCTAAATATGCAGCTTCATAATTGATGCTGATATGTAGCATATAAACCGTATGTACAAAAACATCAAACATTAAAATCGGGCCCTAGGACAGAAATTAGAATTATATCTTTTGGTAGACAAGTCTTACCCTTCGCCTGTTTCATCGTCAAACATGACATTTAAATCGTTAAAAAAAATAACAGATCAGCATAATCACGAGCCATTAAAACATCATACCGTTTTAATTAGATGATTACGCTTAATGTGCATACGAAAGTGTGCCATACTGGCAGAGGGGAAAACATTCTGGTATGTCATACCTCCGTGTTTTCGATACAACTAAGCTTAGGTTTAAGTAAGTGGCTCACAGATTTACTGCAGTGACGTTCAAATGAAAACTTTTCTTTGATCTACGTTTCGGAATTTAGTTTGAATTCAAACAGTCTCATGTTACCCACCAAAAGACAGTCAAATCATATTACATATATGGTATATACACAGAGACTCCAGAACAGCGTGACCTAAACCCCAGCTGGCAGTAGAGCGGGGATACACACCCACGGAGGTGACTGAGTTTTTGATCCCGTGCCTTTGGAGCTATAAAGGGCAGTTAATAAAAGGCCCACCATAAAATACGGGGGGGGCACAAGGCAGCTTTTAACATGTATCACCAAAAAATGTAAAGCTACCATTCAGCTCTATCTATGCTGCAGAAGCTTGACTGGAAGGGAATTTATCACTGTCATAGAGGTGTATGTCTAGATCTCTCACACGCGAGGCTGTTATACTGTGTAACTGGAATAATTTATCGTTCTGTATTTGAATGCACTCACAGGCTGCCTTTATTTAGATTAATTTTGAATCACATGCAGCCATAGATGAGTCAATAATCAGGTAAATAGGCTTAGCAGTACAAAGATATGGTAACCAGGTTATATCTGAAAATGTCCTTTTAAACTGAAAATGGCCTCTTAAACTATAGATTTACCAGACTCTCCTGCACTGCCCCAGTCTATCAATAACTGCTGTGACATAAGACTTTAATGAAGTCCACATCCAGAGACTGCAAGTGGCTGCGATCTTTTAAGCAAACACAGGCACATCTTAGACATCATTCCTGTTTTCTTGCCACTGGATGTAAATAAGAAAAACAAAGCCTCCAAAATTTTGCCCTCAATTAAGAATGGGTGCCTTAATTTAATAATAAAGGACTGATTTCAGGAAATATACCGGTCATTGTACACCATAGTACCAATTTGTACCTTTGCTTGTCACAGGGGCTGTACCCTCAAGGGTCTGCCAATTATACCCTTAGCTGTAGGTAAATGTACCTTTTAAGGCACAGAAATTGACTCTGAGGAACATTTCTGTGTAATTGGGGGACACTAATGGAGTTTGTACCTTGGGAAACAAAACTGTACCAGGTGTCCTCTTTATTTCTGAGAGTGTTTCATGGATCCAACCGGTGAACATGTCAACTACAAGACTCGCTTTGGAAGACAGGAAGGTGACTCACGGTTCTGTGAACCTAAATAAGATTTAAAAAAAACTCTACTGTCTATTACAAAGTAAGAGAAACTGCTCTTAGACAGAGCCAGAGGCGCATTAACATAGTCAGAGGCCCCTGGACATGCCCATAGGGGCCCCCAACCATTTGGTGATCGGGGGGGGGCGGTTTGCTTTTTTTGGATTATATTGTATTTCGGTTCACAAACAAAAATATCTGCGCTGAGCTCGTGCCCTGTCTCTGGGATAGGGTCCGGACCCCCCCACAAGAAAATCAATGGTTGGATGGATGCATACAAAAATACTGGGTAAACCCCAGTCTGGTATTGGTTAAAAATAAAAGACACTGAATTTTCTTTTTCAATACGGGTTGGTTGTGGCCCATCTGTTGCCTGTAGCTTCTGGGATGGGCTCTCGAACCCGCAGGTACAGAAAATGCATGGAAGACTGAGGGCCCTCTTAGCGGGACCTTTGAGGTATGGCTCATACTGTATATAACACATCAGACAACAACAAGTAATAAACCAAAGAATTTAAAAGAGGGAATAAATGACCTTTTATATACAATCTTCCTGGCCAGAGGAACTCGGGGAAAAAAATAGTGTAGGCGATGAGGCCCTGTGATGTTCTATAATCTGAACAAGAGCCCAGTCAGACACTGAAAACTGAGACGACCCTGTTATCTTAGTAAAACGAGAAACGTGAAGTCTAGCTGTCCATTTTCAGTTACACTTACATAGATACATCCAGGGTCAACCGTCTGGCTCAAGCATGCTTGTACATGTTCAATTATTTATCAATACTGCAGTTTTACATAGGTGTGGATCAAACTGCCGATCAATTGGCGACTGGGAGGCAGAGGACAATCTGAAGCTTATTCCGAAATACCAGAATGATCCGAGACGATACAATCTATGAAGAGTGTATGTATACACACACGTCTTTAGCTGATACACAGGGTTCCTTTGAACTCATTTATCAGAAGAATTTCACATGAAAATGAAAACTTTAATTAATATTTGTTTCTTTTTGCATATCCCATCCTGCTGTCCTCTGATCACAAAATCCCACAAAATTTTGGAACACGGCAAACTAGCCCTTCCCCCGTCCCCGCAAACTAACATATGTTACTGCAAGGCATGTACTGTTTGGTACTTGCGCTTCTAAAATCCTGATTTTAGTTTCAGTTTCATTTTCTATTTGGGATCGGCCAAAGCCGCTGACTGCATACGTTGTTTGCAAAATAGATTGCCGCACCATGGGACCAAACCACTTCTGTTCTTGAGGCAGGGGGAGTGAGTGGGACAAGTAGGGGGGCAGAGCGGGCGCAGGGAGCAGGTAAATAAGCAGAGCTTATCATGTGAGTTATTATTTTTTAATAATAACAGAAGCTATTAAAATCAGAAACAGAAAACGTTATTTCTGACCCCCCCCCCATACAGACAAGGCCCTGGTTAGTCAGGTTCACCATTAGCTGGGGTCTGATGCCCCTCCCTCTTAGATACACATTATACACACACACAATTCAGAGGGAAGCTAGGGGTCTGAGCTATTTATCTGGAAACTCTAGAACATTCTGGGAGTAGGGGGGGGGGGGGGTTAAAGGGCTTGCTCAAGGGCCCAACAGTACTGTGACTATTTTGCTGAAGCAGGAACTCGAACGAGTGACCTTCTGATCACAGACACAGAGGCTTAGTTTGGGGAGAAACACATTATCGCCTGTTTAACTGTTGCTATCAGGGTATTTCATAAAAAAACTCCAGTAGGATGCACAGTAGAACAAAAGAAAAGTTTAATCTTTAATAGGACAAAAAAAGTCCCCAAAGGATGTGACACAGTGAAGGACGCAGCTCCTCTTTTGATCCGCACCTGCTGCGTCATCCCACCGGGAGCCGCCGCTGTGAAGGACAGACTTCACAGCTTAGCCAGCCTGCACTGTCCCCCACCTACACGTAGGGGGGGCTCCGCTCAAGCCACCCACCGACCGGTCTCTTCGGACCCGAGCGACGCAGACCTGTGCCTGAACCCGGTTCTGGCAGCACTCCCAGCCTCTGTCCCATTTCGGATGCTCTCAGAAGCGCCAACAAAGGAGGTAAGCACTTTTATCAGGGACCATGAATTAACTTCTGGCTGAGCAAAGAGAGCCAGCGTTGTTGTGCATGAATGCCATGCGTTTGGTGGAGATCGAACTTCATGCAGTTACGCTGCTGTCCACTTCAAGATGATGGATTATATTAAAAAGTGCTCTGCCACATCTTAGACAATGGTTAACACACAGTAGGAACTGTGCACCTGAACTCTGACTCCACATACGTTTTCTGCAGTAAAGTCTTTCTCCTATTACAATATTCTCTTTCTGATTCTGTGTGTGGAGTTTGCATGGTCTCCCCATTGAGGTCAACACCACTACTGGCCCAATGAGTGTCACAGGACTTCAGAAAACCACGGTGGGTCCAGACTTCTGTCTAATGCTCCATCTGAAGATCAAAACTTGCAGCAGGCTAGCATTCCCCACACAGAGGCAGGACTGCTAAGGTCTTATTTGCTCCCGAAAGACGACCGTCCACTAGCCACACACAAACCAAAGGCACTGGAATAAAACAGGCTAAGTCGTGACCTCTTCAGCATATTTTGAAAACCCATATGAAATTTGACTAAACAGTGTAAATAATCTTTCAAAAATGAGTAATATTACTACTTTGCACTGCCTTTAGTTAACTACATCAAATTAATATCAAAATCAGACATAATGTTATAGGAAAAGTCACTTTAAATAGCCTTTTTACCAAAGGCAGTAATTAGACCTTCCTTGCAGTTTGCTCAAGACCCCAGTTTAACAATAGCTTCCCAGTCCCTGAAGCTATCACAAGGAACACTAAACACACAGAACACATATTACCCTTTTCCAAACAGCTTTCACACTGGCTGGCCAAGCCTAAGAATGGATTTACCCTATTTCCACTGGCATGAATTCACTCCTTTGTGATAGATGTTTGAACTCTGATCCTTTTCCTCAGCCCAGCTATAGAAAGAGAGAGAGAGAGATAGAGATAGAGTTGGAATTGGACAAAAATATAGGAATTTGGAGAGAAATTCATCAAAAGAGAAAGTAAACTCAATGGTTTGAGGAATCTTGCTCTCACCCTTCTTGACAAAATCTGAAATTTACACACCTGCAGATGGACATCAGGCCTGTTTGTTTAGAGATTTTATTAAGACGCTTCCTTATGTGAACTTGCAGATATTAAGTTTAGGAAGCTTGAAGACCGTGAATCCTGAGTAACAGTCTAACATCACGTCAAAATTGAAGGCAGTGGTGTAGAATCTTCAAGATTGCTCCCCTCTAAGCGAGTACACCTGAGCATGTTTTCAGGACTAAGACATCTTCCTCAGATCACTGATGATAATCATTTTAATATGATTTCTTTTCTTTACGTTACTCATTTGCAATGCGCATACCTAAGGCTACACAATCAATTAAATTTAATCAAACTGATTTTAATAGGATTTTACAAGTTAATTAAATACATGTTAATATGAGCCCTTGCATTGCAATAGAGGACTGAATCAATGTTAAGGTTATCAATGTTAAGGTTATCAGAAATGGCAGTTTCTATAAGCATTCAGGGGTAATTCGCAAAGGATGGCGCCCAGAGAGGTGATCACATATGATGGAAGTGGACAGAAAATGTCACGTTTTAAAGGGATGTGCGGAATTAAGAGCAGAAGCCATAACGATCTCATGTGCATCACCTCAGGTCGACCCCTTCTAGGCTAAATGATCATCTTTTGATGCATAATATGCATAATTTCTGTTTTATTTACATTTACTTTATTTAGTAGGCACTTTATCCAAAGAAACATGCAAGCGAGAATCGTTTTCCATGAGTTACTAATCCTTTCTCGATATTTACAAAAAATCTGTTCTCTAGCTTTATAGAGAACAGATGTTTCTAATTTACAGTCACGTCGTACACAAAGAGCGAACGTTATATGTCTGTAACCCTGGATTCTGGATGAGTGGGTAGCGTGTGCCAGTCTCTCAGTAAAACAGAGCGTGTGCCAGTCTCTCTCTCTCTCTCTCGGGCTGTGGGTAGTAAGCGGGGGACAGTTTCTGCCACGATGGTCTTTAATAATCACCAACACAGCCAAGAGTACTTTTCCAACATTTTTTTCCCCCAGCCGCTCTCCACCGTTCCACTCTAAAACCCGTCCCCCTGTGTACCAGTGTCATGCTCCGTCCGTGCGAGCCCCGTGCGAGCCCCGTGTGTGCCAAGGCCCCCCCGCTCCTCGTGTTCAATCCCTGATGGAAACCACCTGTCGTTCATTCGTCTGACTGTGATCCTCTGTTTCCTGTTCGTTCCCTGTCAGTCTGTCGTATTTAGTCCGTGTCTGAGTTAGTATCCCGAGATCCGTCAGTGTAATGTTCTGTAGCGTATACCCCCATTTGTCCGGTAATAAACCCTGTGTACCCGGATTACTGTACCTGCCTTTCTGCCTTCTTGCCTGCCTTACGCTACCAGCATTCAGGCACGCTCCGACCCCAGGCGTGACAACCAGGGCAGACAGGAACTAATAATAAGCTTATCAAGGAAACATACTGAACCTAAATGTAACACATCTAAATATAACCGAAATAATAAAGTGATGTAACTGATTATAAATAAAATTAAATAAATTAATATTTAATCTGATCATTCAACATAACATAATGTAAATAAATATATATTAACCTCAATAAAATTACTGCAAAGCATAATAATAATACAACATAAATCAGTGATATACACTTAATTAAAATAATCCATAAAAAGAATAATGTGCACAGTAACTACAGCTACATATTGTAGTTTTTTTACAAATTAATAGACGTATGAAAATATCACAGCATCCTGGCTAAGAAGGCAGTGATGTTATGCAAAACAGTTTCACACACACAGTAATGTGCTGTTTAATAGTTTATATTCGTATTTGTCTTCACATTCACACTCATACAGTCAGGAGCAGAAATATTTGGACAAAGTTTTTTAATTTTTAAGTTCTGTACATTTTACCACAATAAATTTCAAAAGAAACAAGTCAGAAGCAGCTGAAGTGCAGACTTTCAGCTTTAATTCAGTGGGTAGAACAAAAACATTGCATAAAATGCAGGGAACTAAAGTCATTTTTCTACACAATCCCCTCCTTTCAGGAGCTGATAAGTAATTGGACAAATTAATATAACTGCAAATAAAATGTTAAATTCTGCCTGAAGTCTTGAACTCTGAGCATGACCAGACACTGGGTTTCCTCCTTTTTAATACTCTGCCACGCCACCTTTCAGTTGCTGTTTGTTTGAGGGTCTTTCTGTCTGTAGTTTAGTCTTTAGCAAGTGAAATGCATGATCAATGGGGTTGAGATCAGGTGACTGACTTGGCCATTTGAGAATAATCCACTTCTTTGCTTTAATAAAGTGCTGGGTTGCTTTTTCTGTGTGTTTTGGGTCAATGTCCATCTGTATTATGAAACGCCATGCAATCAATTTGGCTGGATTTGAGCAGACATGATGTCTCTGAACACCTCAGCATTCATTCAGCTGCTTCCATCCTGTGTCACGTCATCACTAAAGACCCAGTGCCACTGGCAGCCTTGCTGAGTTCACCAATGCTTTCTTTCTTTCTCAGGATGCAACAAACTATGGATTTTGCCACTTCTAATGTTGTGGCAATTTCTCACATAGTTTTTTTTCTGTTTTTGCAGCCTAAGGATGGCCTGTTTCACCTGCATACTGAGTTCCTTTCACTGCATGTTGTATGTTCACACCTCAATCTTCCAAATGCAAATGAGACAATCACACCTCAATGTTCACACCTCAAATCAACTCCAGGCCTTTTATCTTAATTATTAATGTTATCTTTTATCTTAATTGTTATTGAAAGAATGAAGGAATTGCCAGCACCTGTCCATGAAGTAGCTTTTAAGTGAATTGTCCAATTACTTTTGGCCCCTTGCGGCACATGATACTGAACTGAAACTCCTAAACCCTTCATCCAATTTGAATGCGGAAACCCTGAAATGAAATCTGAGAGTCTGCACTTTACATCCATACTCATTGTATAACTTCAATTGGAATATATTTCAGTAAACAGGTGCAATAGTAAAACCTGTGCCAGTGTCCAAATATGTATGGTCCTGACTGTATACAGAATCACAAACTACGGAGGCAATGAGTTTTAACAGTGAGTGGAGATTGTGCATCTAAGCCTGTGAGCGGAACGTTGCTGGTTCAAATCTTAGCACTGGCAGAGGGATTTCCCCGTTGTAGCCCTGAGCAAGGCTTTAGTCCCCATTTTACTGCAGGGACTGTCTGTCTTCTCAGTTGCAAGATGCTTTTATAAAAGCGCATGCTCAAAAAATAAAATGTGAATGGCAACCCACACAAATCAGGGGAGGACAAGCAAAATCCACACAAAGAGAACTGCAGCCGGGAGTCGAACCCCCCAGCCTTAGAGCATTGAGCCACAGTGCTAATCGGTGCCTCCAGTGGGCTTGATCTGCACTACGAGTGGGGAAACCAACATGGAGACCTCACAGACGGCGAATCACTGACTCAGTCCCCATGTCTGACGACTGCTTAAGGTCCCAGTAACCCTTTAATGATAATAAGCAGCTTTACAATACACTGAGGCAGCCATTCGCTGTTGGACAGCTGTCTCCATGATAAGGAGGCGTTTCTGCCATTAGAGCCTGGAACAGCCAACAGAGCCCTTCACCCTGAACCCTCCAACCCAAACCCAACATCAAATGTTAAGTAATTTCATTTAAGATGGATAGAGAGGGAGACACTGTCATACACTAGTGGGCAAAATTGTGGAACGTTTGCCACTACGCTTTCAAAATTACTACACAAATATTGGCGACAATGTTTATAAACAATAAAAGAGTGTCTACAAATATCATACATTGGGGCGAATAAGTAAGTAACGGGAGTAACTGGAGTAAAGTTCTTCAATCTCTACGGACTGGAAGTGCTTCCACAGTTTTGGCCGCTTGTGTACATGCATACTTAGATGGAAGCTGGACAAGCATCACTGCTCAGCAGAGAAACCGCACCTTGTAATTAGATCCGGCGCTTTGATGAATGTGTCGTCAGTACGTTTGGCGAGCACCATGGAGAATCTCTTAACAGGTCTGCTGTCTTATTAGGCACTTCTGCTGCAGTGTGGGGAAAACAGCACAGAATGCTGGGAGATGGTTTATGGTTCTGCGAGGTCATTCCTGACAGCCCAGTAAGATTATCTTGCTTGGGAGACATCTTTGTACAGAGCAGAGAAAATAGCTTATAACTATAAGTTTCTTTGTACTACTGGGTGTATTACTGGCAAGTTTTAAAAGTTCCTTCCAGGATTCAAACTTACAACCCTTTGGGTTAGATTCACTTATCCTAAATCTGTAGTCCATGCCGCTTCACACAGAAGTAAACAAAAATAGATTCTTTTCTAAGTAGGTATATAAAGCTACCTTGAGGCCATTACCTGCGGGATAAGCTTTACCCCCCCCCCCCCCCAACCCTGACTAGGAGAAGCCGAATCAAAACATGGATGGATGGATTGGTATATAAATAAGAGCTCAGCTAGTTAAACATTGTGCTTTAATAAAAGACATGCTTTGGGCTTATTTGTACATTTTTTCGTGCGTTTGGCTCATCGCTCCTTTCTTATTGACGTTCCAAAGGTTGCTCCCCAACCCAGTTCCGCAGCTCAAGGTATCCATCCGTATTTGTCTGCACGTCCCTTATGAAATCTGACCTCCGTGGAGGAGATGTTTGCCGAGCTGCGCTGAGACTAACCCGGCCAGCAAGTGCAGGTCGCTGTTACAAGCCCCAGAAAAAAAAATATATCATTAAGATGTCAAGAGGAGGCTCGCAGCCCTGGACAGTACGTGAAGATACTGTTGGTGAGCCCCTCTCCTCTCTCTCTCTCTCTCGCTAGCGCAGTAAAAGCACAGCGCCGCGCATCTCAGAAGGAGCGCAGCGCCGGTGTTAAAATACAAGCTGAGATTGCAGGGGAGAAGCACCCTAATTAGCCCAAGGCGAGAAACACATTAACTCTGTGGAAGAATAAAAATGACACGATATATAACAGTGTACAGGTCACCTTCAATGTCCTCCCACATTTTCATGCTTTTACAGCTTATCATTGGTGATGGGGGGGAGCTATTTTTATTGACAGCTTCTTACCAATATGTCTGTGTTTTTAATTACTCCCTTTTTCCTCTTTCAGCATCACATATTAACGTTTATTTTTAAATTTCAGAATAACTTCCCCAGTGAAACGTAAGTAATAAGCTAGTATTAACTAGTTTACCTGTCCAGGAAAATGTCTTTTTTTCTATCTTTTCCTTTCAGCTATAATCTTTTCCACTGAAGCTGATCATTTTTCATCACGGCAGAATGGGAGTCCTGCTGAAGTCCTTTATTCTGTACTGTAGAAAGCGTTGAGCTGCGAATATTAAAGAAGATAAAGAGCGCCTCATTCATATTTTCTCAGGAATGACTCTGCTTTCGGAGACGTTCCCTGCGACTCTGAGCGATGACGGCCAGAGGTTGCTGAAACCTAACAGAAAAATCCCAACAAATTGAATCTATTATGGTCTCATTTCTGTCTCAGATTTGTCCCATTTGTTTGTGACTTTGCCTGTTTTTCTTGTCTAGTTTTGCGGCAATGGCCTCGAGGAGGGCGGGTCATGTGACCTGAAAAGGGATATCCGTATCCACCCGACAGAGATCTGAAAACCCTCTCTGGCAGGACATCAGAGGACTCAGTAGCTGGGGCCCCTGAAAACTCCAGCCCCCGTTTCGCAGCTCAGCCCGAGACACCTTGAGTGTGTATCCTCTCACCTCCCTTCATGTCATTCCCAGCCTTCCAGGGGCCCGGCTGGGTGACAGATACCCAGGGGGCTCTCAGATTAAACCTCCGGAGGTGCCGACGCGGTGATCTCCTCCAGGCTCTGTGTTCCTCTGTGACCTCCCCGTGACGGCTTTCCATCAGCCCCCCGGCGGCAGAATTGGTGAGGATTCCTCAGAGCAGCGTGAAAGAGAACAGACTCCTGGGTCACTAATAAACCCCCCCCCCAGCCTCTTCCCACGCCGGTAGGGAGCCGTGTGTGACTGTGAAGGGGAATCACTTGGCATGGAGTTCAAAGTGATCCCATCTCTTTCATTCGTCCACACTCTACATAATGTCAACCAGCTCACTGAATGTGAATATTACACATAGCACACAGCACAGAACACTGGTACCTGCTATAGTTACAGAAAATTCAGTTCATACTTTATAAGTTATTGTTTACTTACTTTCTACTGCTATCATAATTTTATGAGTCCCATGACCCTGACCAGAATACACAGGTAGAAGAAGGATTCATGGATATTTAATTAGTGTGTGTGATGTGTGCATGTGTGCACCCTGCCTCAGACAGGTGTATCAGGATCTTTTTTAAGGTGGGTGTCACAATTCAGACACAGGGGCCAACCATTATTTGCTAACGATATTTTGGAATTGGTGAGTGACAGTGGAGGGGACCAATCAGCTTTCAGCTGCGGCCAGCACCCCTATGGCCCTGCCCCTCTGGCGCTGCCCCTGTATACATGTGGTAAATGTGGTGCAGCAACAACAGTCTCCTCTTAAATGTGGACAAGTAGATCGTTATTGACGTCAGAGATCGCACACCCAGCATCCCCCACTGACCGTAAATGGTACTACCATGGAAAGGGTGAGCAGCACCAAATTCTTGAGGGTGCACATCACGGAAGAACTCTCCTGGCCAAACAACACCGCATCACTGGCGAAGAAAGGCCAACAACGCCTCTGCTACCTCCACAAATTAGAGAGTTAGTACGCTGGCATCGTTCATGGCCTCCTCTACCTCTACCACTGAAGATCTACTGATTAACTGCATCACTGTGTGGTTTGGAAGCTGCACCACCAATGATGGAAAAACTCTGCAGCACCTAGTGAAGGAAGCAGGAAAGATCATTGGAGCCCCCCTCCCCTCCCTCCTGGACACCTACAGCACCCACCTTACCCACAAAGTATTGTGAGAGACCCCACCCAGCCCTCTTACACCCTCCTAACCCGTGAAGGGATCCACATTGTGAGAGACCCCACCCAGTCCTCTTACACCCTCCTAACCCATGAAGGGGTCCACATTGTGAGAGACCCCACCCAGCCCTCTTACACCCTCCTAACCCGTGAAGGGGTCCGCATAGTGAGAGAGCCCACCCAGCCCTCTTACACCCTCCTAACCCGCGAAGGGGTCCGCATAGTGAGAGAGCCCACTCGGCCCTCGTACAGCCCCATCAGTCTCCTGCTGTCTAGGAGAAGTTACTGTAGTCTCTGTGCCTGCTTCACCAGACTTAGGAATAGTTTCATCCACCAAGCAATCAGGGTGCTGACCACCTTCCCCCCTCTCCCACTGCCCCCCAAAAAGTCTGGACTGTAACCCCCATCCAGCCATATTCAGCACTAGCCACTTTACTTACCTACAACAAATACTGTAAAACTAAAAACTGGCATTGTGTATATTTGCACTGTAAATCCATCACATTTGCACTGCCTTACATCTTTTGGCACAGAGTATTAAATTTAGTTTGATTTTATTTTTGCATACAGGTATATACTTGAATACCTGTATCTGTCTTGCTTGTCTGTCCTGTACATATGGCAGAACTGACATTAAAGACTTTTATTATGACGACTGCATGCCCTTGCTCTCCCACCTTTTAGACGTCACATGAGACAGTACTGGCTAAACAAGTGGAAAAAAAAGATGGACAGATGGAATATTTAATGACCTAATGGTTGAATGTTCATGCATTAAAAGCCCTTTGAGATCCTTCACTTTTTATCTTAATTTGGATATACAGTATCACTGCTATTGGTTTCAGGTTGATGTTTATTGACATGTCTTTTGCCACAATCTCAGTCCTCCTTTTAACTTCGTAATTCTCCCATCTTACGCATTAAAATACACATGCCATTTAAAAAAAAGGCTTATGGTCTGTTGTTATTTAATTATGAATTAACATATGTATACATGGCAGAGCAGAAACAACAGTTGATTAAATGTGTTTGCAACATCTGCGCATCACGGCTGCGAAGCCAACACTGCTTTTGATGCTGGGCTTGCTTGAGAACCTTTCGAAATTAGATAGGGCTCCGTCTGCTTAGATTCAAGAACTAAAGGGAAAGAATTGATAAAAAAAAGTATGCAGAGCCTGTAGCATATGCTGTTACATGAATCGCTTGTCAGTTTATAATATTATTGGGAGAAAAGGACAAATATTTCCTGTAAGGGAGAAATACATAGAAATATCAGCTGCACACGTTAATATTTTTAGTCTGGAAGCAAAGTTCTTGGTGGGAACTCAAGGGGATTCTCATAGTATCACTGACCTGCCTGTGAGCCCAAAATTATGATGCGATGGGCAATCAGTCACCATTCTGATTGAAACATTTGGGACTTGGGTCAACATCGCTTATAAATATCGGCAAATACTCACATCTTCACGTCGGCCCAATCAGGCCGTCTAGGGCCGACCCTCAACTTTCAAAAACTTGTGATGGGGGGAGAGGTGGGGACGACTTTTCAATGATTCAATTTCAAGTTCAATTTGTTTGTATATGATGTTCTCCTTGACATGGATGCCCCAAAGCACAACAGATTTAATAACAAGAACATATCTTGGATTGTCATAACGACATTTAATGTTGTACTCTAGTAAAGAGTCGGAGAATGGCCAGAAGGTACCAAAGAAGAGAAAACAAATTTGGCGTCATAACATGAAAAACAACATTTGGGGCCCCAAGTCAAGTGACTAACATCCGGAACACACTAACAATATGGAAGTCACAAACTGCTAAATGAGATAAACTACAAGCTGAAGAAGACACTGATTTCAGCTTTAAAATTCTTATTTCGATTTACTGACAAACTAGATGTCAAGACAGCATCCTGGGTCCATTTCTTCACAAGATCAGTTCCTTAACAACAGCGCCCCCTGTTGCACATAGAAGTGGCTTTCCTGCGTTCACGTCATTAGAGCGCCCATTCGGGCGGCTTTCTCTCAGTTTCGATGGAGCTCAGCGTTTAATTGGCGTGCTTACAGGCAGCCTACATTGCCACTAGGGGTGCTGTAATAAGCACAACTAATTGACCATCCTTTTGGGGGGAAAACATAAATAAGTCCACAGCCCCTCCATAACCTTGTTGCACTGCCATTTTTGTTATTGGCATTTTAATTGGTCGATCAAGGTCCCATGCTGCTCTTATCTCCGTAGCAGTTGTGCAAACAGATTTCCACGCCACTCCGGGTCATCCCGAAGGATGTTGCTCTGATTTGTTTTGTGTTTCAAAGGTTTCACAAATGCAGAGAACAAAGTTTTCCTTCAGTTTACAACAGATTGAAGAGGAGACACTCGGAGGTAGAGAGAGAAAATTTTAGCAAATGCAGAACTGTCTGCCTTATTGTCACTGAATACGTAACATAACTCTGACCCAAAGTCATAACAGATGGAAAGAAAGAGCGTTTCGTATGAACTGAATAAGACCTTCTAGGCCGTACCCTGTCTCACAACCTTTCTTTGTAATCTAATAGGCTTAACATGCTCCATTACTCAGTCAGACTAGCAATGCTGAAGATGGGTGCATGGATGGATGGATGGATAAAATGAATACAACAGCAGCAGAACAATAACAATGAAAACAGGAATAATAATAATAATAAAAGTAACAGTAGCTATATTTTTTTAAATGTATGTACTAAAAATACGCAGAAGTGGGAAGCTGAGGTCCAGAAAGATCAAATCCAGACCAAGATTTTCTTTCAACCAACCAGTTGAGTGCTCTGAGACTGTGACTCTTTATGCTCAACTGCTTGGTTGGAACAAAATCTCGGTCTGGATTGGTACTTTCTGGACCTGAACATTCCACCTCTAAAAATATGATTTGAGTTTTGATGTTTTACATTCATTTAAATTACGAAAATGCACCGGGGATGGAACTGGTCGGGTTCCAAGACTGTCATCCATGTATAACGTGAAGAGAGAAATTTTGTAGATATCCTGCGTACGATGCAGAATAGAAAGGACAGATACGTTACAGATACTCACCTGCGTCTAATGAAGCAATTTGGGAAGATCAATCAGGCGTAGAAGAACGACGATGTGAGATGGATGAGCCACTTAAACCAGTTTAATAGTATAGAACAGAAATAGACTCCAAGGTACCAGTAAAGCAATTAACTATGTACCAAAATGTCCATCAGTAAAGGGAGAAATAATTGTTATGACCAGTTAATGTGCTTTCAGAATTGCCTGTTAGCATAATAAAAGATGCTAATACTGGCATTACGAACAACAAGAAGATAGGTGTGTGTTAAATGCAAAAAGTGTAGTAGTTGAAGACCAATTTTGGACAGCGACATTGGAAGAACAATGGGTAATGATGTAATTCATCTTTCAGTTTCAATGGTGCTCAAGTGCAGTATCACTGATTCGATTCACCCCAACCCCAACACTAATCCATGGACCATGAAGAGACGGGACAGACAGAATTCTGCTCTTCACTTCTCTCAGGTTCTCCTCTTATGCGAGTCTATTGGCGTCTGAACCAGGATATACCTCAGTGCTAAAGCCAGAAGAGAATTCACCAGATTGTCCTGCATATTTATGATTCACGCAGTTCAAGGAGGTACAGGATTCATTTGTGCATGTGACTTTTGGATTTTGCTGCACTGCACGAGTCACAGGGTTGCCTGCGCTGTTATTTTTGCAGCCGTGCCTGCCGCACACCATAAATGTGCAGAAGACGCACAATGTCTTCCATTATCACCAGCTTGCAATCTCCCTTTCCCATGCTTAATAGATTAAGAAGATCTTGGGAGGTTTTTAATTAAATAAGGAACATCCTTTTCGTACTGATCCAAGAGTTAACCATCATGTTCATGTTCAGATTCTTATAGGCTGATTAAAGCTAGAGACTCACTGAGGAGACACATTCTTGAGATTTGTTTTCAGTCAGCCTGCGAATCACCGCAGGAGAAGACATTTAATCAAACTGACAGATGTTACACTAATTGGTCTGTTGGTTGGTGCCTAGATGGATCATTGACCTGAACTATGCTATTTAATTGATTGGTTTGATATAAACATAGCAACTGGATTCTACTGAGCACTGCACAAACTCATCAGTCTTACTGTCGCTTACCTTCAAGAACATACCACACCAGCAGAGGTGGACATTTTAGGTCCAGAAAGTAAAAATCCAGACCATGATTTTCTTGTACCCGACCATTTGAGCGTGAACAGGCACAGTTACAATGTACGCAAATGGTTGGTTGAAACAAAATCCTGGTCTGGAATTTTACATTCTGGATCTGAAATGTCTCCCCCGAAGATGCTGGGATTGGCTCCAGCTTCCCCGCGACCCAGATTGATTAAGCGGTATAGATAATGGATGGATGGATGGATCTGAAATGTCCACCTTTGCATAACAGTGATGGATGAACGGAAGGACATGTCAGAGTAAAGGGCAGGTAACGTTATCGGAGAAATGGAGCGATGTCACATAATCAGAAAGGGTAACTTATTTCTAGATAAGATTATAACTAGATAGGAGCAAAGCATAACATTTTCTGCATAAAGGATTTATTGACAGACTGAATCTTACTGATAAACAGGCAGTATGGAGCGTATGGAGATGGACAATGCAGGGAGAGGGATGTGATGAAAAACATCTGAAATGGGCAAGATCCAAAATGTAAACCAAATAGGCAATATCTGGTTAGTGCTGGTCAAGAACCACTATCTCACTGCTGAGTAAAGGCACACAGGCTTTACAATAGATTAATAAATATTTTGGCATGAGTGTAGTGAACTAGCCTTGCTAGCAAATATCAAAGGCTGTCTTTTATTCAGATATATAAAGACGAGTGTCAACCCAGTGCCACAGGGAAGTCCACGTTATTCAAATCCATCATCTGTAATTGTCTGTCCCATTCAGGATCACAGCGAGTCGAGAGCCCATCCCAGAGGCTTTGGGCAGGATTCAGGGAGCAACTCAAGGGGGGGTGCCAACCTGTGATGGGGCACATTCACACACCGTTCACTCACACACACACACACACACACACACCTATGCCAACTGCTGCACCAGCATGACACCCCAACACTGAAGTCACGTAATTACATTATTATCGCTATGATGCATTACTTTTTTAATTTCCTGGCATTTTTTAAATGTGTAAAAACTGAGCTTTTCAACAGCAGCATTTTCAAGAGAAAAAATCTCTTTTTTTGTTTTGTTTTTATGCTTTCAGTAGCTGGGACGGAAATAATAGTAAAATGGCTGAAAGCTTTTTGCCCTTTCATGGATTTACAGAAGTATAAATCAGCACAAAGGAAACGAGGGGGTTATTCTTAAAATGAATATTTGATCCTCTAGTTATTAATTTTCTATACCAACACTGGTCAGGGGAGACCTTTCTGCGTAATGTTTAGTGGCTTTTCAGCTAAGAACACTGTGCTTGGCAGCAAATCTCATTTGTGTGAGAGATTAAGGCGTATCTAATGCGATTTATCATGCCTGGCCCTAAATCTGCCCTACCTGCTTAATGTTAACGTCACCAGATGGGGGAAAAGAGCAAAGTCCCTCTGAATGCGGTGTCATCATTAAGGACGGTGCGTCCCACGTGACAGTGACAGTCTTCAGCTAACAGACTGGGAAGAGCCGGCTGCTGGGCAGCCGCACGCTCAGAATGTGATCGTGATTGCACGTTAATTTAAGCCATTAGGACAGTGATTCTCAACCCGGTCCTTGGGGGACCTCCAGACGGTCCACGTTTTTGTTCCCTCCCAGCTCCCAGCGCACCTGTCCCAAGCATTCCGTGTTCTTGATTGGCTGATTGTCTGGTTCGGGCGTGCGGGGAGCTGGGCGCGAATCAAAATGCGGCGTCCCCGAGGACTGGCTCGAGAAACATTGCGTTAAGAAAATGCCGTCTCTTTTCCCGTAGTCACAGGATGCATCTATTAGCTGTTTCTCTGCTTTGAGATGCAAAGCTGTCGTTCTGCCTGCCCTGGGCATCAGTTGCTTGGTTCTGGCAAGGCTGTGATGCATGTCTAGGACCTGGGGGTGGGGTCATATTAGGATAAATATGCGCCTGTTTCGATCCCAATATAGTCAGTCCATTTAACTTAATTTATTTTTACATCACATCCTTCCAGTCAAGGCTGTTCCTGGAAGCTGAACCAAAAGCCTGACTATGAGAGGGACAAAACAGTTGTGAAACGACGAACACGGGCGCTGTCTCCGCATCGGGCCCACAACGACTTCCGCGACGGAGCCTTGTCAGCCAGTCATCTCAGGCAGGGCGCTAACGCTGGACTAGCATAGCCGCCGCAAAAGCCACCATATTGTCTTTTAACAGCCCTGCACACTCGGGAAAATAACATTATGACGTAATTTACACTCTGCCCTTTTTCCACTCTGTTTCCCCCAATTTGGAATGGGTGATTACCCAATTTCCGGTAGGCCCCCTAGACACGGGAGAGCCAGGTGAATTCAGGGGGCTAGATGACAGGACGCACTGTACTCTGTCATTCAGCCTTCTGCTTGAAGGAGAACGCTATTCCATCGGCAGCCATGTGGGGGCACGCTACCTTTTTCCGAGCCTCCTTGCCGTGGTCATAGAGCCATGCCTCCACTGCGCCCCTATATACGTTTCTCTTACCGCCGTACTACAAGCTTAGGTTTCGGCAATATGTCCGTTGTTTTTTCATTAGGACATTCAGACCGTATTAAGACTATATTAGTGCGTAGGTGTGCATGCGTGAGTGTATGGCGTGTGTGAGTGTGCCCTGCGATGGGCTGGCACCCCATCCCGGGTTGTTCCCTGCCTTGCAGCCGTAGCCTCCAGGATGGGCTCCAGCATCCCGTGACCCTGAATAGGATAGGCGGTTTCAAAACATGGTTGGATGGAACCAGACTATTACATGCCAAAGTTTTGGTCAAATGTGCAAGACTCTTGTATAACTGCTATTCAACCGCAGTGTTTATGACCAAAGTTGTGTGGGAGGAAGAGTAACAGGGTTAGCCAGGGAGAATTAGATCAAAAGAAATTGCTAGCTATCTTCACAGGACTTTATAATAACTGAAGAGCCTGCGTCTATGTAGTCTCTCCACGTTAATGGTGCCCACTGGGCATAACTGCTGTGAGATATAAGGACCAGCTGGTTGGATGACAGCCTGAGTCGAATGTGTTGTCAAAATGGAACTTCTGGGTGGTTTAATAGCTATTCATCCATTACAGACTGGGGGGAGGGGTAGTGTTCCACAAAGTAAGATTTCTCAGTTAGCTGGGCTGAGTCATAATTGTGCAATAGGAACGCTCCTTACCTAAATTCTTACTGGACGATCATGATTGTCCAATAGGAATGCTCCTTACATAACCTCTCATTGGACAATCATGACTTCTAGCTTAAGTTAACCCAGCTAACTGAGAAATCCTGCTTTGTGGTTCACCCCCTAGTCTTGTTTTTGTTATATCTGTTTTCATATGTTTAATTAACATTTAATTAAGATATTTTGATTACAGTACTTCGGGTCAGCGACTCCCTGGGGTTCCATTAGCATTCAATCCTCCATCGTTCGTAATTTTTAGTGACTTGCTTTATCATGTCGTCATGGTACCTCTGATCAACATTAATACCCCAAGTGTGGGACATATATATAGATAGGGTCACAGCGGCATTGGCCCTGGCTGAAAGCTGATTGGGCTCCTCAGTGTCCCTTCTCTGGTCACTCACTGATTCAAAATATATCAATGGCTAATGACAAAGTTCTGTATGAATTATAGCCCCTTCTACACACCTTAAAAAAAATCTTAGAATCATATGTCAGTCATTCAGAGGAACCAAGAAAGATACTTTTCAACTAATCAGGTGATACAGCTGGGATGCTATGACTAGAAGGTCTTGCTGTCTAATGTGTAATGTAGAAAACCACTGCACTTCTGGACTCTTAAATGCAAATGAACGTGCAGGGGAGGGCTGTCCCTGTCCCTGCAAAAGGCCCAAAGAAATTATCCCTAGGATGAAGGGGGAGATTTTTGTTTTATCTGAAGACGAATGGAGTACCTGTTGCATTTCCATTGAGATGAGGGAAACATTAAGTATTAGTAGGGTACTAGAGTTCAGTATCTGAAGAAAGTTCCAGAATCAATGTTGCAATTATCTTTGCTGTGCTGGCTGGGGATCTGACTGGGGACCTAGATTAGTCCTTTTTTTCACGGCAAAAATATTTCAGGAGTAAACCGCGGGCAAAACATTTTGTTAGCTAAGGCAACAGACACTCGTTAAACATTAATCACTGGCAGGTGAAGCTCAAACTATTTGGAGAACTGTGCTTAACACTTTAAATTTTAGAATGGCGTTTGCCAGGGCGGCTCCTTAAATTAATGTTCAGCGGCTTTAATTGTGAAATAAAGCAGATGGAAAACGCCGGAGTTAATGTGCCGAAATTAATTTGGAATCCCGTGTGCAGCGAGGCGTCTGTGGATTTATACGATGGTGGGGAACGGGAGCGGCGTGCCACAGCTGCAATCGCAATCGCACAGACGATGACGAGAGGGAAGCCGCTCCGATCAGGATGAACTGAGCGCCCCGGCACGCTAACGTACAATTTACGTTATATGGCTAAAATAAAACAAAGCCCAGTCGACTCCTTTCAGATCAACGCTGAATAGTTGTTACTGTCACAGCTTTTTTCCAAAGTGACATACAAGTGAGGCAAATAGCACATTACAAAATGAACATGCTGTCAAAAAGCCAACTGGGCATAAACACAACTAGGCTGAGCTTCCAAAGAACGTCCAGGTGCAAGTGTAAGCAGTGTCAGTGCTGGAGCTATTCAACAAATTTAAGAACCCAGTAAGACTAATCAATGAGCAGAAGTGCAAGCTCATGGGAGTTTTACTTGCACAAAAATATTCTGAGTGCAAAATGATTGGTTCAGAGAGATAGCCAATCAAATTTTACAGGAGGTGCGTCCAAGCTACTAGAATCTGATTGGTTATCTCTCTGAACCAATAATTTTTCCATCTGACCTTAGAACAATTTTGGGTAAGTAAGACTCCCATGAGCAAAGTGCAACGTAAGAACATAAGGTGTTTTTAGTGTAAATAAAAAATTTATCTCATTTCTCATCTCATCTACTGAGCTTAATACCCCAAGCTGATTGGTCCCCTAAGTGTCAGCTCTCCCGTCCTTCACTGATTCAAAATATATCATTGGCTAATGACAAAGTTGGCCCCTCTGTATGAATTATAGCCCCTTCTATACTCCACACCTTAAAAAAATCTTAGAATCTTCCCACCTCAGGGGAAAAGCCGGGTATTATTGGAGACAAAATTAACGTGAAGGATTATTGTCGGTCATTTAGAAGAACCAACAAAGACACTTTTTCAACCAATTAGGTGATGCTGCTGGGTTGCTATGACTAGAAGGTCTTGCTATCTCTTTATTGGTCAACAGAAACACATTGTTATTTCTGCTGTCAGGATGGTACAAATTATAAATAGTCAGTCCCTGTAGCACTACAAAGGGATCAGTTTGTCTCCACTGGCCATGTAAAACCCAGCAGAAATTGTGTGAATGGATAGAGGATTCCAGGATGAAGATGCAGGCTAGTTTTATGCACAGTTAGGAAACATATTTGGGGTAGTGGTCTTCACAATAGAAACTTTCTACAGATCAACATGATCAGCTGGAAAAGCATGATGCGTTTGAAAGACAGTCGATATAGCTGCTTTCTGAAACTGCAACAATGCAATGCAGAAAGTTCCATTTCATTCATCATTTACCTGACCTATATCACTCTATACAATGGAAACATATGTAACTACATTGTACAACTGAAAGATGTAAATACACTGTCAACAGTCATAATTTGCTCTTCTGGGATGTGCGGCAGTTTTAAAATGAAACACACAATCCTAGTTTTCATCAAATCTCCTTAAAATTGATCCACGTGAATTAACTGACAATATCATTGATCTATTGATTCATTCCAAAAGACTTGTGAAGCGATTCGAGTCGATTTGGTGTTAGATGTAAAGAACAACAAAATATTAATATCTGAGAAATTCTGTGTCTTTCAGTGACATAAAAAACTACTCAAACAGTCCTACAGTTTGTAAGAACGTGTTCTCTTCGGGATTTGTGGAAGAAGCATCATTTTAAACATCAAAAGTCCCCCTTTTTAGAAAGGAGTAACAAAACAAATGCTGAAAGAAGAATACCTTCTGATTACACCCAAGTACAGCCCCAGAGGATACTATTTAACAGGCTTAAGCAAACAGCACATGACCTCAAAAGTCCCAGAAATCAGTGCGATATTTAGCCTGAAAACCATCAGACTTGTGTAGCGCCTCCTACTCGGACTCTCTCAACTTTCCATCAAGTGAAATTTTCACACAGACAGTGTAAACTGTTGTTTCTAAATAAAACATTATTAAGAGCATGTGATCTTTCTGACATTTCCAACCTTTCCCTGAAACCATTGGAAAATGTTTAGAAGATGGTCCAAAAAGTTAATATCGTTAAATGACTCCTTTTACTTTCCATCATTTGCTTTTGTAACGTGTTTTAATTCCGTCCTCAAACACCAACCACAGCTGCACACTCATGATAATTGAGTAACGATCTCGGGCAATTTGCCTGCCAACCACGTTCAGATCAACTCGCCGATGTCCTTTCGAGACAGTCACATGACCTTTGTGTGGGCGGGCCTTCATTCGCGAGCTGTCTTTCCCTGTCATCAGACGATTTCCTGGAGGAGTGAGTCGTAAAGGTCAACCAACAGAAATATGAGTGAATAAGAGTACAGTGATAAATTAACAGGGACCTTTGAGTGGTGTGCTTGCTGCAACACCTATGAGAACGTTTTCCTCGTAAGCTAGCAACCAGTATCTAGCATCTGGGCCCAAAGGTGATCCTTCTCTTCTTCTCACAGAACGGGAAATTAAATCTCAGCACACTGGAGCATCAATTCCACATCCTTTGCCAGCTGCCAGTCGAATCTGGTTTAATTTCTCACAACACTTACAATAAACCACTCAAGGTGTCAGTGGGCTTTTGCGTTTCATTCTCTGCTATGGTTCTGCGCCGGGTCCATGGAAAACTCACTGTTAACAACATCAGTCACGTTCCTTGTTATGCAAGCGTAATTAAGATACGGTTCTCCTCTCCCAAATTATACAGGAATGATCTCGCATTGCTTTGCAAAGCCATTTCCCGGTAAATGTGTGGTAAATAAGCTGAACATTACTGGTTTCTGCAAATAGCAAGCTTTGGAAAGAACCTTAAGTGACAGTAACTGTGCAGAAGGCTGTGATTCAGATTTGTATGTAATTGGATATTTTTTTATCTTTTTTTCTGCTTGACCTACCCAAACTTTGGTCTGTGTATGTCACTAGACTGTAAAAAACCAACAGGAGATTATGAAATACCAGAAGTCTTTCTCAATGTTTACCCCAAAGGCCTACACTACTGAGACCATGGTTTTGAAATTTCTGTTTATAACTTTCTCCTGGGTTTCAGCTAGTTAGAATAAAATCCTATTGTTAAGAGTAACTCATATGAATCCAACATATTCATCTAAGTCCACATCTGAGAATCCTTGGGCTGAACATTACATCCTGGGCCATCACAATCAACAGAGCTTATGTGAACTTCAGAGGTCTACAGTGCGCTGCCCCCTGTAGGCCAGTATGGAAGCCTTTGCACACAGAAATCCAATTTCCAGACTGTTAATTTGAGAGTCATGACAAGTAGGCAGTATGTGCAATAACATCAGGTATAAGTTTTCGTATTCGGGATACATTGCGAGATTAAGAAAGTTTCAGATTTCCTGTCCCGGATGCAGAAAGCCTGGGGAATA
>JABFEB020000110.1:831643-844626 GCA_019775895.2 Stomatorhinus ivindoensis
GCGGGAGCTGATAAAAATCGGTGACATTTGGAATCTCTTGATCCAAAAAAAAGATGGAGGGAAATAGAAAATGAAATGTGCAGAGAGAGATAGAGACGGGGAGCCAGGCTGCCGGGGGTCTGTGGAAAGCTGCCTGCCTCACTGCACTTCCCTATTTATTATAATAATAATAATAATAATAATAATAATTATAATAATAATAATAATAATAATAATAATAATAATATGCTTGTTGTTGTTATTCTTTTTTTCAAAACAAGGAGGAATATTATATTCTTTTCTTCTTTCTTTTAATAAGCAAAACTGAGGATTTCTACATTTAAATACATTTTCTAACACTGACTTATTCCAGACTAAATTCCATTTCAAAATTCTCTGGCTTTAGTAATTTTTGGAAATTTAGCAGAAGTCCAGTGTCGAAAGAAAAACTGAGTTTTGGAAACTGCAGTAGGTTGGCACCCCATCCTGGGTTTTTCCCTGTCCCCACGAGCCCTCAGAGAATCAGCAGTTACCATAAATGAATATGTGGATGGATGGATGGATGGATGGAGTTTTGGAAATTTGTTCTTCAATTTAAAATGTTGACCTTAATAAATGCAATAGAACATTTTCTGGTTATAAGCAAGGTTGGCCCATGGAAATCTGTACAAAATGCCCCTTGACTAACCCTGCACTGTATTCTTACTCTGATATACTACTAACAATATCAAACAGGCCTGTCATATATGAGCAGATAAACCCGCATAACTCACTACTCAGTGCAAGTGCAGAATTCCACTCACCATTCCCTTTCTGTTCTCCCATCTTTGGGTTTCACTACAGGAATTAAGCATCTTACCCACTTTGAATGAGCCACATATATTTCATACAGGGTGTATTTTGAGGGGTTATTAATTATTTAGCTCTGGATTTATCAGACTTGTACAGAAAAACATAAAAAAGGAAACAGAATAATACATTACAGCACAGCTGATTAAAAGATGAGAAGGACAAACCTGGTCATTTTTCCACTTATTATAGTACAAAGCTGCGTTTTGGTATAATTCAATAATGTGAAACCTGATATGAGATCTTATCTCATCCACCTTCAAACTATTAAATATTAATAGCTGAGAGCAGAGCGATAACCTTAGGGGTGGAAATAAATATACCGTTGACAGAGAGCAATGGTCAGGAAGAGAGCGGGTTATTAATTTGTAAGAGGGTGTGTGTCTGACGTGGCCACAAGGTCAAAGATGGCTGAGCTGGGGGGGGGGGACCCATGTGCAGAGCCTGATTCTGCGAGACAGTAAATAAATGCACAAAACATGAGGTCTGGAGAAAGAAACAAGCATTTTATTTGCTACCTGGAGATATTTTGGGCAGGCAAACTAATACAAAGTACAACCAAATTAATCTGTGAACGAGCTGGACCATTACTCCCAGTCTCTGTATTTTCTGGAAGCGGGGGCGTACATAGGAGCGGGCCCACGGGGCACTGGCCTCACCTGAAAGCTGATTCCCCAGTCATTCACCAATTCAAAACATATTATTGCCTAATGATGAGTTTGGCCACTGTCTGTGAATTATGGTCCCTCTCATTCTCTCCATCACAAAAAATCCAGTCGGAATCGGAAACTTAATCTATACTACTACACATGAGTAGATGAGCCTGCTCCTTGACTACTCCCCTGCCTGGAAACATCTCTGCCTTCTCCGTGTTTCACATGTGTAGCTGAAAACCTGAAAGTCACCCCAACAGGGGCAAAGGAGTGAACCTCACTCTGACGTGAACCCTGCAGTAATCTTCCAGAAACAGGCCGGTTGGAATCAACCCCGAGACGATACGTCCGCAGAGCTAATCCTGCTAATCTCTCCTTCTATTCTTTAATTTGGGAGGGAGTACAGAGGAGATTAACTCCCTCGGAAGCATGCCTCTATTTTGGGACATGTTTTCATCTCTGTTTCTTCTGCCATCACGTGAATACTCACGTGGAGACGTTCCACCTTGAGATGAGGGACAAGAGGCGAGATTCTCTGCAAAGTGACAACTAGAAGAGCATGGTTTCATGGACCAATGTCTCTATGGTCCACAGTATTACTTTCCAAGCAGGCTGCATGGAGAACATGATACATATATGTTTGGTCTTTGTCTTCAGCCCAGGTTTGGAAACTGAAATCACAAGGACATAATTACATAGTTCCCATGCACTGGAAGCTCATTTTCCTCCAAACCCTTAAAAGGCAAGTGGTTCACAGTAGAACGAGCACTGACTATCCACAGAGAATAAAAATGGAGCCCTCAAATCAACAGAAATTATCTGAGCACCTCTACTATACACCATAACAAAATCAATATCTAGAATTTCAGGTTTGTTTTTGGTTATGATTTCCAAGACCAGGATATACAGACCAGGAAGCAGGGGGCCCCCTGGGTCGGACACCAGGCCTTTCCTCTTCACACACAATATACAGAGAGCTCAGAGACACTGGTGCATTTGTCTTTGTGAGAATAAACACCCACAAACACAGCAGAGGGTGCTAATTGGCAGACCAGAAACAAACCCACTACTCTGCAACTGTCAGGATATTGTTTCTACCCACTGAACCAGTGCCTCACTAGCATTTATAGCAACACTTTATTATCTTATACTTCCGTATTCTTTTCCTGGTTCAACTAATTCACAGAGTAATCCTGAACGCATCACGTACAGAATCCAATTCCACAGGTGATCCCCGTTACCGCTAAATGTGAGTGATCCGCTTCGGGTCTGTGGTGGCTGTACCCCCCCGCCCCCCCGCCGGCCCTGTGTCTCTGGGATGCGCGGGGGTGGCGTCTCGAGGATTAGTGAGGTGCTGTCAGTACACAGACATCCGCGGGTGGCGACGCCACAAGCGCCGGCTGCCGTGACAGCAGATCGGACGCAGACACATCAGTCAGCTGTCCAACAGAGTCAGGACTCAGGTACTGTCAGGTGGAACGGGTCAGGAAAAGAGCCGTTTATTTTAGAATCACCCTTTATTAGCCAGTATCAAGACAGCTGACAGCTTAGTAGTTATTGATTATGCAGGCCAGGTTTTACAAGCACAAACTATGCAATTTAATTAGTGCCCTTAGTATTTGAGGGAAAAAATCTTATACAGATCAAGTCCATATTTTGCTAATTAGGATTGAGATGTAACTGCCCATATATACATGCCAATGATAGAAGTTTATTTTATAAATTTCCTCTCTCCTCAGCAGATGTGCTCATTCTCCTAGGAAATGTTTTTGCTGGGCAGAACAAAAAATGATTGGATCCATGCAACTAGAGGAGGTAGGACCAAGACATCTGATTGATTGGTCCCACCTCCTCCGGTTGCTTGGACCCACCTCCTCTTCAATCTGATAGGTCATTTCTGTGATCCAATCATTTTTCCTCTGTGCACAGATAATTTTTTTTGTGCAAATAAAACTCCCATGCTCAAATAATGTCAGTCAGAAAGAAACACCCTCTTTATCAGAGTGTCTCTCTGCTTTTCCTATATGGATTTTAAATGAACCTGAATATGTGGAGCCCTTATTACTGTAACTGTAAGACTGGCAGCCAGCCTCCCTGCTCCCGGGGTCATACGTGGGTCAGGGAGTACATCAGACACAGAAGGCATGTCAGTATCTACTGCTTTGCATTTGATATCCTGATTTTTAAATAATAGTGCATTCCCATTATTTATAATCAGTACAGCTGAAATGAATTAGTAACCACCTGGGTTTAATGTGCTTGCAACAGGAAAAAAAAATCATTTTTCTCCTCTGTAATAGAAATCACTTAGAAAGGGTATAATGTAATATTTCCAGATAAACATGCCTATTGTAGATGCTAGAGAGAAACGACTTATGTTCCTCTGCTAATTTTTAAAGTCTCAGATATCCAGCCTGTAACGCTCTTATGGAAATGGCCACACACATAATTTTATTAAGTTAGATATTTTTAATGCATTTTACGGTATCAAAGGGAGATAGAAGGGGCTGGTCAGTGCTTAACACAGGCAAGATAGAAACGTGCAGTCGCGACAATTACACATTGGCTTCATCAAAGTGCACCAAAAATACCGGAAAGCCACTGATCAAGCTAATGCAGACTTTTATATTAGGGTGCAAGCATGAATCTTCAGCAGTGGTAACACTATTAATAGTTATGAAGAAATTTAGTAGGGCGTTTTTGTAAAAGGGCCGTGTGGACAGACAGACAGACAGACAGACAGATGGGTTGACAGAGAAATAGGTTATATGTATAGACAGAAAGACAGAGAGACAGACAGCTACTTTATTAATACGTAAGAATTCTGAAAAAAAGACATTTAAACATTAATAGACAGTAACAGCAAATGAATGTAAATATGGAGTAACAAAGTAAAGAATGTCAGGGGTGGTATTGTATGGAAGTTCCTAGTAACAGCTCAGAAATGAACAGTCCTGCACGATTATAAAGAATGAATGCTCTATAAAAGTGAAATGTGCCTAAGTGGTTCTGATCCATTCAGGCAGTTACTGCCCCCTACAGAGTTGAATGTCTCAGATGTTGAAAGTGCTCCTCTGTTTGGCCAAAATGGCCTGGAGGGGGGTGTTATAGCAGCACACTGACCGGACTACGAGTGCCCCATTCAGGCCTGGCCAATAACAAAAGGCTGTAGGACACCTGGACCAATGGGAGGAAAGCGGACGGGGTTGCCATGACATGTGGCTCCTTTGATCACAATCAGATGTGTCAGGTAGCAATTGGGATCGCCATGACGACCAGAGAAAAGCTTCACTACACTCCTAACAGCTGTAGAGAAACGGCCTGACATCAATTTATCTAATTAAATAAGTTATTTACCCAAATTTATCTTTATACCTGTTTGAGTTATATATATTATACATACACGTACACACAAACACAGGGTGACCATAAAGTCTCTTACAATTTAAAAAATTAATTACAAAGGTAAATTTAAAGACAGGTATGTGGAAATTATTACAAAATGAGAGGTATATATTTAAGTTAGTTTTGCCTCATTAAATACAGCTCTATATGGACATCATTAGTTGCATGAAGCACATCAACACGGTACTGGATTTCTTGCCATGTTCGCTGTAGCATACCCTCATCAATGGTGGCACTGGCATCAGTCATCCTCTGCTTTAGATTAGTGATGTCACCATGTTCGCTGTAGTGTACCCTCATCAATGGTGGCACTGGCATCAGTCATACTCTGCTTTAGATTAGTGATGTCACCATGTTCGCTATAGTGTACCCTCATCAATGGTGGCACTGGCATCAGTCATCCTCTGCTTTAGATTATTGCTGTCCCGTACTTTTGTTTGCAATGTAATTAAAACCTTTTATAACCACTGAGTACACAGAACAAATCTGATGATGATATCTGATCAGTTGCCTCTGTAATACATGTTTGAAATTGTAAAGAAACTTTTTGGACACCCTGTGTGTGTGTGAGTGTGTGTGTGTGTGCGTGTGTGTGTGTATGCGCAGATTGTGTGTGCCTCACTTTTGACTTTTATGTTAAATTATTTTACGTACTATACGATTAAGGAGAAAAGTAGAAAGCCCCCAGACTATATGATAAACTCAGATGATGTCACACAATCAATATGCTTTCAGACAGGTTCACCTGAGTACCTCTCTGCACTGTAAAAAGTGCAGACAAGATGCAGCTTTCAGGAAGGAGGGAACAATTTTACTGCAAAAGAAACGATTTTGGGCAGAAAATCGAGCAACAATCGATGCTATGAGCTCTCACGTTTCTCCTAAGTCAGACTGACATGCCAATAGTCACATGGAGAGATGACTTCACCAGCTCACCATCAGTGTTCGAATTGTGGGGGATCTGGGGTAGTCCTGGTCACTCAAAAGAGTTCAGGGACCACCCCACAAGAGATAAAATATGATTCAGTGCCACCCCCCATCAAAGATGCACCTTATCTGAGGTATGTACAAGCACGAAACGGCATCAGAGGGCTTGCGATCAGCTATTTGCTCACAGTAATTTGTTTTGATTCGTTGTGCATTGTTCCCCTTCCTTCCTGGTCAATGTGAATAAAAGCTATATGTTGTAATATGCTCTACAAATGTGCCTTATCCATGTTTCTGTGTCTAATCTGCTTATGTTTTAATTTTTTCAGGTTTTAAAAGAGGCTAGATTTGTTCACCATTTATTCAAAATTTAGCCGTGGAGAATGCCACGCTCAGGGCTTAAAACTAACTCATTTCCTTGGACCCGTTGGCCATGCTGTGGACCATCTTGCAGCTTGTAAGCATGTGTGACATCCCAGGAGGCTGCTTCCCCAGGGGCCAAACATGGCGTCTTGGCGGCGGATTTGAGATCTCAAAACGAGGGTGCAGAAGGCCAGCTTGGGGCCTTGAGGCTGCTGGGAAAGTTCTGTGGGGACCACCTGTTTTATCGCTGCTCCAAAGCTGCCTGCACTTACAAAGAAAAATGAGAGCCTAACATATCTACATAGCATCGCATTTCTTCTGAAGATGAATCTTTGCATTCCTTGTGACCAACAAAACCTGGACCCATTTATCAGTCTCGGAGATTGCGTTACAGCACACTGTGACCATGCAGATGACAATGGCCCACATGCTGAAAGCACACATCTTGTGAAGAATTGGCCTGAACACTTAGAAAAGCAAACCCACCGATATCAATCAGCAATAAAACCCAAGGAGTGTGCAACCATACGTTTAAACATGACTTCCTGGAAGTTATCAGGAGATAGTAAAGTTACCTGTAGGAAATGGGATACCTCATCAAGCGTAATTCTCCATGACTTGACCTGGTGACGTCTCCACAGGGAAAGCCACAGAGCCAATGATCTGCCTTTAGTGCACTTTGAAAGAAACTCATGCAGCTCGGATATCCCGATTTTGCAGAGTTCGACAAAGGAATGGCTTGCGTTTCACTGCTTGAACCAATCACAGTCTTAATTGTGTAGCATCACCACATTAATATGTTTTTTTCTCATTTTCACACTCAAGGCTTCCAGTTATTAAGCTGATTGAAGTATTTGGCTCAACAGGCTTAGTCTCTGTCATCTGTGATTAGAGTGGTACCGGATTAAGACTTTGCGTCACAGTAATGTTCCCATGTTTTGTGATTTGTGACATGTCCCTTGACAAAAGGCATACACAATGAAAAACCGCTACAAATGTGTGCACATTGCTGCTTAACAGTTAAATAGTCTACACCAGCTGGAATGTTACACGTAGGGCCTGGTGATCTGACGATTTAATATTGTGACTGATCTTGAAAATGTCCACAATCCACTTTTCATTCAAATTGAAGAGATTCTCATTTTTTATGACCTACTACTGATATTCCAAAACTTCACATAAGACGTCCTTCTCCAGTAATAACGTGTCTGACTACCCGCTTTTTCATTCGCCATGATGATTTCTTTCAAATTTGTCACACACGAAAGAGACCCTGTGATAGAGACACGTGACATGACTTGGCCAATCAGCACAGCCATGTAGTAGTTAGTTATTATGTTGTTAGATGATCCAAAGTGGACCTACGCAATCAGCCATGGATTTGAGTCCCACTTGCGTTGCACAATGTGAGTCAACCGTGTTAAACTATTCAAGTATTAAACCAATCAAGTAACAAAGCACTTCAGACCATCTGCAAAATCTGCACCTTTATCATTAATAGAAAGTTTAGGTCCGTTTCATCAACTTGCAAAATTTTCACTAAATGGCTGATTTAAGGGCTACATTTAATAATCTTATTGACACTGCCGAAGCCAACAGCAGAAATTGCATTTTGTTGCATTTCGTACCCATTTTACATCATCTTCCATTGCTGAAGACCAGTTCCAATACTAAGAACACAACTACAGAGGACAGTTAAAATCCCTGGAAGATGGTCTTGCTCTGCCCCAAATATCAAAGATACATTGATTGCATCCTTGCCGAATGAGACCAATCTCATGATTCACTGTGCCCCAAGTACATTCTTGGAAGGCAACTTAGCAAGACCAGTCTTGCTGCAACAACCACAACTACTTTGCACTCTTGGTATTGACATTCACTCCTAATGTAGTGAAAAGAAATATTAACCTTGTGAATGAAATGATGAATGCAAAATGAAGTGGTACAAATTGGGCACTGCCGTAAAAAATGCCATAAAGCGTAATTATCATACCCTGCCCGTTCGAGCCTCGTGTGTGCCACGCCCCCCTTGCTCCTCGTGTGCAAATCCCAATTGAAATCACCTGTGGTCCATCCGTTTGAGTGTATTCCTCTGTGTCCTGATTAGTTTGCTGTCATTCTTGTGTATTTAGTCCGCGTCTGAGTTAGTTACGCCAGATCCGTCATTGTGATGTTTCGTGGCGTTACCCCAGCTTGTGTCTTCAATAAACCCCGCATTCTGGATATTCCTGCCTCTCGTCCTCTTGCCTGCCCGACGCCGCCTGCATCCAGGCACGCTCACACCAGTGATCGTGACAGTAGTGCTGCACTCGTGCAAATCGGGCGTGCCCAGTCAAATATTTCACAAAGCAAAGTTATCTATTTCAGTCCATAGTCAGCACTTTTGACAGTAATAGAACAGATTTAATGCAACATTTAAAATAAAGTTTAATTACCATTTAAGTTTGATTATGATTTTGTCTTTAAGGCAATATTGTGTTTTAAATGGTGCTAATAGATAAGCTTGGATGTGTCTGGATATTCTTGACAGTACATTTCAAAATTGGGAAGAAAGATCGCCATTCAGATTGTAGATCACGATTGTGATCCCATTATGATTTATTGGGACGATCGCCAACCCCTAGCTTTGAGGTATTGATGAAATCTCAGATCCGTTAGTTCAGATAATTTCTATCAAAATGCAAAGGATAGGTTTCGAAAATCGAGTGTTAAAATGGCCTTGTGTGACTCCCCCAGCTGAAATCTTCGGACAGGCAGCTGATTAACTTTCCAGTCATCTGTTCTGAACATATTTGCTTACATATACCAGAGGAAAAATGACATCTGTGATTCTGCCAAAGCTCAGATCTCTCATTTTTGACAGAACATGAATCAAAGTGAGCTCTCCTGGATTGGTACCATTTGTTATTTATTTTTTTATTATTTATTTGTGTCACTAGAAAATGGCGTTTGCAAATTCAAACGATGATACATAAGAATGCAGGAGGGGTTGGGCAGCTCACAATGGCATTGTAAAGCCCCCAAAAATCTTGCCAGTATTTTTAGTGTCCTGTCCAAAGACTGCAATAAGGAAGAGAATTTATATGCCATCTTTACTTCACATAACCTGCACTCTATTTTGTGTTGCCCTCAACATATTTCTGAAGCATCGGAAAACAATGTTTTATTTGCAAAAATGATTTTTTTCCCCTGTATAATAAAATGGGGGGAGAAACGCCATACTGGGTGCCCTTGATCATGTTTCCACGGTGCTCTGAAAATCCCTTCCCAGATTTCAAAGGCAAAATTACACGAGGAATCCGGATCCTGCCACACGCACAGCCTCATATGGGAAAAGGCACAAAATATATCAGTACTGGCGGTATAAATTCACTGAATTTAGAGACAAACCTCAATAGCCAATTCAGATGCACGACACGATCGCCCAGAGAAAAACGGCAGGGAGGCCTCTGTTTTCCTCCCTGTTCCTCCTAAATAAATGAGACACATGAAGACTGAGGATGAGCCCTTAGGGTCTGAGTCACACTCCTCAGATTATTCTCAGGAAGAGTCATTTTTAGAAGCCCGGGCATCTGAAAAACAGATCTCTGCAGGCTGGTACGGAATCTCCATTTCAAGTATAAGATTTGTAATCTTCAGGAATGGGTTAGGGCTCAAATCTCATGCTCAGTCGAAGTAGCGATATCTCAGTCCCTTAAGCAAAGCTGGGCTTTAATTATAGACAAAGTTAGCTCTGCCTCTTTATGTCCAAATCGCACCTTGCTGGAGCACAGCTCCGCCTCTTTATGTCCAAATCGCTCCTTTCTGGAGCACAACTCCGCCTCCTTATGTCAAAATCGCTCCTTTCTGGAGCACAGCTCCGCCTCCTTATGTCCAAATTGCACCTTGCTGGAGCACAACTCTGCCTCCTTATGTCCAAATCGCTCCTTTCTGGAGCACAACTCCGCCTCCTTATGTCCAAATTGCACCTTTCTGGAGCACAGCTCTAATTTTAATTTCCATTAGTAACTTCGACTTGACATTCAGTGGATGAAATATCCCTACATTAAATCTTGATTTTTGTATTCTATATTTTTGTATTTTGATTTTTTTCGCTTACCACATCGCTGCCAAAATTTCACTTTAGCTAGACTCTGTTAGAGATGAGACCCCCGCCGATGTGTAAGAAGCAACCCATGAATAACTTGATATTTTAAAGCATTTATGCGGGAACATTACAAATTAATAAGCAAGAATATTACTTGTAGTGATCAGCCATTTCAATGCGTATTTAAGTTTCATTCACGTGTTATGTTTCAAAATCAATCACATGTTTTTTTTTAGTTTATTTCAGATTGTTTTAAATTGGTAGCACGATTTGCAGACAAATGATCATACTGCATCAGATTGTGATCATAAATATATAGGTTAACTAATAAACTAATGGACAGAGTTATTCAGTCCCCCCTCTCTAATTCTGATATAACCCCTTCCCTTAACCCCCCAAACGTGCTCCCAGGACGCTACATTAATGGCCTGACTGTGTGATCACACCTGAAGCTTCTCCCTTTGTTGTGTATGTGTGTGTAAAACAGGACACCCAAACACTAGCACATCCCACAGTGCCTGTGCCAATGGTAAATAAAGCTTCATTTAAAGATATCGACTGCTGGCACCCTTGTCCTCTAATGAGGGAGAACTCTCATGTGGCAAGATTTTGATTGTCTTATGTTGTTTATTTGTCTAATAGCCAGTTTTGGCAGAATTAATTAGGAGAGCAAAGACACTAATAATCCAGCACTTCTTAAACTTCCCCGTGCGCGCAATATTTTCTGCTGTGAACATGCTAAAAGAAATAATATTGGTGTGTGTGTGTGTGTGTGTGTGTGTAGGTGTGTGTGTACATGTATGTGTGTGTATACTATAGACAATGCAATAAAAATACACTGGTTGCATTCTCCTATAAATCTGTATCAAAAAGTGATCACATATAGATGTGATAAATGCATTGGCACAGAAAATTGGAGGAAGAAATACATTTATGGATATGGTCAAGGTGCCGGCAATTTGTTCTGGAAGACGGAATACTCCAGAAAACCACAGTCCGGAAGGAATAACTCGAGCGAGCTGCATATAGCCTCACCAGATGAAAACTGCTGCCAAGATACCTGAAGAACAGCAAGGGGAAGATGAGTCAGCAGAAAAGGGCCATTTCCTAACTGCTGTGGGGAGGAGGTGCACCCCCACCTACAAAGGAGGCCCACCCCCACTTTCAAAGGAGGCCCACCGCCCACCTCAAAAGGAGGCCCAACTCCCACCTCCAGCACTTCTGATGCATTTAAACAGCCACCTGTCAGTCCAAAAATGCAGACGATTCAGGAGGCGAAACTGAAATCTGACCTTTCTATAAGAAGAGAACGACATTGTCTTATCGATTCCTTGGACAGTCTTTACAGCAATTTCCTCCTGCATTACCTCTTCTTACTTTCCGTTACAAACTAAGCTGAGGTATTCCCTTGCTGGGACAGTAGTGACCCCCTCCCTCCCCCGTATTCAGCAACTCTCCTTTAGCCCAGCCAGCAGACATTACAGAATGAATAGAGGCCTTGCAGTCCCTGTGCTTGAAGGCCTGCTGACCTACCCACTCCAAGATGCCTTTGGGTGGGGGGGTGGCAAGGTAATGGTCACTTCAGATAGAAGGGGGTGTAAGAAAAGAAAGTATCACTTTCTGAGAACTGATGACAGAGTATTTCACGAAAAGTAATGAACAGTCTCACATCCCAACAAAGGCATACCTCAGCCCTGTGCCCTGTGCTGCCTGGGATAGAATCCGTGTTTGTAAGATGGATGGATGGATGGATGGATGGATGGATGGATGATGAATGATGGATGGAGGACAGGGGATGAATGGGTGGATGGATGGATAAATGGATGGATAGATGATCCATGGATGGATGATGAATAAAAGATGGATGGAGGACAGGTGCTGGATGGATGGAGGATAGATGATCCATGGATGGATGGATGGATGGAGGACAGGTGATGGATGAATGGAACATAGATGATTTATGGATGGATGGTTGGATGGAGACTTCATTTAATTTACCTTCTAGCCTTTTTCTATCTGTTTACTTGGCAAATTGAATAAAAAAACACTTTAAACAAATATAAAGTCATTCTAAGAACAGACAACTTTCTCACATATAACAGCCCCCCGGGAAGAAATTAATTATTGAAGTTTTCAATTTTCACATAATGGTAAAGATAAAAAGCAAGAATTTGTGGATTAAAACCCCAAACGCTTAACATTTCGTCTGTCCGATGTCAAATTTGAATTAACCAATGCGATGGCCATCTGTGATAAAAATATCAGACAATTCCTGCTGACCAAAAACAGTAACGTTAATTAATCCACCTGCTGTTTGAACCTGTGCTGCTAGCTGGTAAATTAGGTTAAAAACCTGCTGCGAATTCTATATTAAAATGTAATGCTAAGCTCTTTTGAAGGCATGCCATGCGTGGCTCTAGATGAAGCGTCCCGGCCTCCTCCTCTGCTGCCTGACAGACACGCCACCCAGGCTTCCAGCCTCCAACTTGACGATCCCCTGACAGCCGTATCGCCTCCATCGCACATCTGAGTTTTATACGAGGGGTTTGGTGACACCTGTCACCGTCTGCCCAGGTTCTGCTACATCCTAGGCAGCTGTCGGGCCCAACATAAGCTCGGGCCTCCTCCCAGGTGTAACAGGACTTTCTCGAGCCAGTGTTAATGTCACATGAGCGGGCACACGTCGGCGGGGGCAGAGGGTCGGGGGGGGGGGGGCTGGC
>JABFEB020000110.1:873933-885354 GCA_019775895.2 Stomatorhinus ivindoensis
CCTGCATACCGGGAGCAATTGGGGGTTCAGTGTCTTGCTCAAGGACACTTTGATGGGGTCAGAAGGAACCAGGGCTCAGATCACAGAGAGGCTAGAGTCTGTTCCATTAAGTACAGGGCAGAAAGCAGGGACACCAGTAAGTACCAGTAAGTCACAGAGATCTCACTCCTACACTGAATCACACACTGTGGTCAATTCTGAGATGCCAATTTGCCTAAAAACCGGTCTTTTGGACTGTAGGGAACCGCAATACCAGACAAAACCCATAAGATAAAATTATAAAATGTAAATGCGACTCGTACAGAGGCAAGAGCCAGAACCGACAGCTGATGTTAACATTCAGCTGTGTGTTCCGGCACAGCGCTTCATCGCTCTGCTGAAATCCCAGACGCAGAGATAAGGACCTGTAACCTTTACTGTATTTCACGGCAGCGGGACAGGAAGGATTCATTTCCCCGAATGAATTGATCGTCTTCATTCACAAGCTCACACTCATTGGTTCCGGTACTGGCAGAGCTGTCGATCTTCCAGTCACGCCCTACCCAGGAGGCTCTGTGCATATAGCCTGTTTGCGGACAGCAGCTGTACGGGTGAGTTGGATCTTACTGAGACCTACTGGCCCTGTTACATTCAGAGTCCTGCCCTTTCGATATCAAGACGCAGCCAAACCTGGACACATATAAAGATACAGAGATATCCTCTTTTGACCAAGATTGGTGAATGCCTTTGGTTTATTAAACTGTACTGTGTTACACCTACAGTCTGTCTGTCTGCCTATGGTATACTGTATGCATACTGTCTGTATGCTGTATTGTGTGTATATTACACTGTTGCTTTTGTGCATATGTAGAGCTGCATATTGTTGTAGCTGTTTATGTACAGTTTACATACAGTTCACTGTTGTACAGTTAATATACATACATTTTGTGTTTCTTTAATGTACCACACTGCTGATAGGAACTTGTAACCCAAGATTTTCACTCACTAGTTCCCTCATTCTAGTGATTTAACCATAAAAGTGATTTGATTTGATTTGACTTCATTTGCCTTGACTTAACTTGACTTGATTTGACTTGATGTAATAGTGGTGAAGCAAGTTAGTCTGAAAGGCCATTCTAAAGGTGTGAGGACACGAAATACTGACGCAACCCATGGTATATTCTTTATGTGCACTTTGTAGCTTTGGAAAAGCACTTGCCCAATTATGTTAATTTTTAAATGACCTAGAGACTGCAGACTTAGAGACAGAACTTTTCAGGGAGATCAAACCCTTAATTCCTATAAAAAGCAAACTAATGTGTTTGTTTTCATTTACTCTGTATTGCTTATGTAAGGTTTTGTTATTTTTTTATTCCCATGTAGAATGTTAAGAGATATTGCAGAATGTGTTGGCTTAATCACAGTAAACCCAGTTCAGTGGACAATCTTAGATGTTTTATGCGCTCTTCTATACAGTCCCATAATTATCGATTACATTGATTTCTTCTAGCCATCCAGCTCTAGTCGGACGGATACAGCCTTTTCAAAGAGAGATCCAAGGCCGTTTGAATGCGTCTCTAGCTTGACTTTTTGGGATGTTGAACATATACAGTACACAGCACACAGGAATTTGGAGAACGGAGCAGAGAAATTTGTTTCTCTGCACCCAGACGGGAACAAATGGTTTCAGAACCAAAGAACAGTCAAATATCTTGGCCGCTAACAAACAGGAACAAGCATCGTTTCCAGTCTCTCCCACAAAGAAATGAGCCGTCAGTAAACAACCACTAACTGGTTACAGGCGAATTGAAGGGCTTGTCCCCTAAACTCACCCCTCCCACTCCACCCCCCAAATCTTGTCCTATTGAAAACCTCACTGCTCAGCACATGCAAAAACGTGACTAAATGCATTCTCAGAAACTTATCTACTGGACTCAGAAGCGTAAGTGTCATGCATCGTGTTCCAGTTGACATTTGAGATCACCATACCTCATGCTGGCGCACAACCACACAGACTTTGCTGGTTTTTATAGCATTTCTTTGTTATTATGTCAGATGCTGTTGCCGGTACAGTCACCTGAAAAACAAAAATAAGAAAAATATTAAACAAGGGGCTGCATTGTTTGTTGGGCGTGTGGGGGGTGTTAGTTAAAGCATAGGGTAATACTTATAGTGCCTGTTTCTGTGTTTGGGGGGTGGAGGGAATTACCTCTCAGGTGGGGCTGGACTGGCCATCCGGCAAAGCAGGGCTTTTCCTAGTGGGGCAATGGGGTCGCGGGCCAGCAAAAATTTGTCATGGGGGGCTACACGTCCCACCAGCAAAAAAAATTCATTAATCACAGAAGACTCCCCTTCCGTTGACGCTGCATGTTTGTATGTGTGAGCATGGGCAATGATGCCTGGAACAGGGCATATACTGGCCAGTATAGAAACCTCTTTAACAGCGGGGGAAGTTTGATGTTTGCACCTGGGGGGTGAAAAAAGGCATTTTGCTTTCTTGGCACACATATAACATATAATTATGTTGTCTGGCTATAGCGTACCAACAAACCGCTTATGCAAAGGTGAAAAGTGTGAACGCAGAACATACAGCAATGCTGGTCTTGCCAATTTCAACTCAAGCGACCAGTGGGGGTGGATGGGCACTGCCCCCTCTGCTTAACCCACCCCCCCACCCCGAAACTCTGCTCCATGCTATTTCAACATAATATTTGCTCAGGATTCTTTTCTGTCCTTGCTGGCCCCTTTAAGGTTCCAACAGTACCCTAACAGTGACACCTTCCAGCTCACCTGGAGGGACCCCTCATCCAGTGGCAGCTGCCGTGCGAGATACGGATATGGATCCAGTCCAGTATGCATCGGCTAATTAGCCGTGCCGCTTTATCTCCAGCGCTCCTTATCTCCGCCATGCCCTTGTCTGTGCCACACTCCAGCGCACCAGCAGCGTGACTTACCCCGGACACGCGTAGCCGCGCGCCTAATCTCCGCCGCCTTCACGGCTCACGCTGCCCTGCGCCTTATCCCCGCATGTTAATAAATGCTCTAATAAATAACAAGTCATGCCCTTTAAGTAGCAAGAAATTAATTTAAGATTAAGAACTGCGGGTCGTATTTTACAGAAGGCGGGCAACGTGCCCAGTTCATTTTGTGGCGATGGCATCGCTTAGTAGATGCAGCAAGCAATGAAGATCGAGTATCAATGATACAACTTAAATCTACATACACAAATCGTCCAGACGGTCACTAGTATTTGGGCATATGGTGTGAAACTGCAGATGACTCTAAAGACGTCATTTAAAAAAACATATATTTTACGTATACATTTTTTTAAATCAGCTGAAAGCAGCAGACAGGGATCAAACTAACTAAATACCGCCATCTGCTGGACATTTGTACCGCTACAGGGCCGGGAAGCTTCATCCAGCTGTGTGTATTACACACTGCCTAAAAGGGTGATTTCCTGAAATAAAATCCATTCAGTAATTCAATTTATAACATTTCGATTAAACGGCCCCCATTCATTCCCAGACACACTGTCATCCATCGGGATTCAGTGAGTCACGCTACAATAATATAAAAAGTCCAAAGGGTTAGGAGTAGCAGCCCGTGACATTTGCGATCCGGGCCAGACACATTTTACAACCCTGCTTCCAAGAAACATTAGCACTGTGTAAAATCTAAATAAAAATAAACCAATATTCAACAATATTCTGAACCTATCTTCAACTCAAAGGAGAGCAAAGAGAACGTATCAGATGTTGAAACTGAGAGATTTTATTGTTATATAAATAAATAAACGGTCAATTTGAAATTGATGCCAGCAACACGTTTCAAAATAGTTGGGACCGGGGCAAACTAAAAACTAGAAATGTTGTGCAATACCAAAACAAAACAGCAGGTGGAGTACTCCAAAATTATTAGGTTAATTGGCAACAGGTCAGTAATATGATTGGGTATAAAAGAGCCTCCAAGAATGGCAGAGTCTGTGCAGTGAAGATGGAGAGAGGTTCACTACTCTGTGCAGTGAAGATGGGGAGAGGTTCACTACTCTGTGCAGTGAAGATGGAGAGAGGTTCACTACTCTGTGCAGTGAAGATGGAGAGAGGTTCACTACTCTGTGCAGTGAAAATGGGGAGAGGTTGACCACTCTGTGCAGTGAATATGGGGAGAGGTTCACCACTCTGTGCAGTGAAGATGGGGAGAGCTTCATCACTCTGTGAAAGACTGTGGGCAAATAGTGCAACACTTTAAGAATAATGTTTCTCAATGTAATGCTGCAAAGAATTTGGGAATTTCATCATCTGCAGTACATATTATCATTAAGATTCTGAGAATCCAGAGGAATCTCTGTATGCAAGCGGCAGGGCTGAAAAGCAATACTGGATAGCCGTGATCTTCAGTTCCCGAGGTGGCACTGCATTAAAAGCAGACAAAATTCTATAGTGGAAATTACTGCACGGGCTCAGGAACACTTTCAAAAATCTATAAATGCAGGATAAAGCTCCACCATGCGAAGAAGAAGCCAGATCTAAACATGATCCAGAAACGCCGCAGACTTCTCTGGGCCAGAGGTCATTTTAGATGAACTGAAGCAGAATGGAATACTGTCCTGTAGTCTGATGAATCACAATTTATGATTTTTTTTTCATGCAAGCTGTGTCCTCCAGGCTAAAGAGGAGAGGGACCAACCAGGATGTTATCAGCAGACATATCAAAGCCCACTGTCTGTGATGGTATAGGGGTACATTAGTGCCCATGGTTTGGGTAGCCTGCACAGCTGGGAGGGCACTATTAATGCTGGACGATATATACAGGTTTTGGAGCAGCAAATCCTGCCACCCATACAACGTCTTTTTCAGAAAAAGCCTGGTATATTTCGGCGAGACAATGCCAAACCGCATTCTGCGTGCATTACAGCAGCATGGCTCTGTAGCAGAAGAGCTTGCAGTCCGGAGGAGACTGTTAAGAAGACCTGACTCCATGATCCACTTGATGATCCCCCAATCCTGGAAATAGAAAGCAAAAACAGGAACCGAAGGCTGTCGGGAGAGGATGAAAGTTAGGTGTGCATGCGACAGCTCACTCCTCACCTTGCCGTTTCCGCAGAAGTGACCTGTGAAACATCACCCCGTATCTGCCGCTCCTGGCGTCATTCCATTGTGTCACATTTTGTAGGCGCCAGCCCAGGTGCGGAAAGAACAGGTGTCGCTCACATATCACAAACCCTTGGAAGCGTCTGGTCCCTGGCTCTGTTGGTGCATTGCTAAGGGACACAGTGGCCCCTGTCATTTAAGGAGGTGTTACACGTGGGACATGTACTGTAACTGGCGAAGGGCTATTTTCAAATAACGTTAGAAGCCACAGATGACGAAATGCCCAAGGTGATTAACATTTACATGCCGTGAAATGAGCCAGCCTTTTGTTTTATATCTAATATGTGAAATAGGAGGATTCAACCAATCATCCCACAACCCTGATCCATGCTTTTTTAAAATAATCTTGTCATTAAATGAAACATTCCTGTTATCACTACAGCAATGACGGGAAAACAATTAGTCAGTCAGTCGCCGCTTCCATTGCAGCGGGCAGCCAATGGGCAGCGACCTGGGTGGAATCTCCCTTTCTATTCTCCACCCGTGGTGCTGCTCTAAGCAGGAATGACGTGCGATTTTTGTTGCGGGGGAGGGGGGAGGTGTGGCTGAAGCTAATCATTTGAAAATGGCCTGGGAGATGTTGCAGAGATCCCTGAAGCAGACTCATGCATTGTTAGCTAGGTATTACCTGTGCTGTATATACATATTTGTAGCGCTGTCACCTCACTACACCAGGGTCTAGTTTGCATGTTTTCTCCGTGTTTGTGCTGGTTCTCCTCCTACGACCCAATGACGGCGCGCGGCTGTAATGGCCTGGGTGTGTGACTCCCAGAGGACCCGAGGACCTCGTGATGCACTTTCGTCCCGTCCAGGATGCTGCCTGTTTTGCCGCATCCAAAAAAAGGCACAAGTGACCACTAAAAACAGGCAGGTGGGCATGAAGAGCATGAGTGCCTATTTCTCTGTCCATTTCTCTTCCAGTCCCTTATCCAGTACAGGGTCAGATTGCAGACCGAACAGGGCACAAGGATAGTGGAACACCAGGTTCGTTGACAAAAACACACGTTATGCGCCATTCAATAACACGCTTCACCTACCTGCCTGTCTTTTGGACTCAGAGGCAGGCCGCATGATATCGTGATTGACATGCAAACTTCGCCGTGCGATTCAGCTCTCGCACCTTGCAGATGTGATGTGAAAGAACAACCCAATGTACCACCATGGGGGCCAAACTGTATGTAACGGCCACATATAAAAAGCTGGTGCTTATTTTCACACAAAGGGAAGACTCTAACACCTGACAGTGTTACTTTATGGGTGTTACAGAAGTGTGACTGTTTTTCATTTGGTCAGTGGCGATGAACCTCTTAAGTCCGGCTGCTTTACTCACACTGACCCGCTTGTGGCCGTTCGCACGCAGGGTCCTAGTGCCTCTGGGGTTGACAGATGCCAGTGCACTTAATGGCAATGCGAAGCAGTCTGTCCGCTTTTCTGGAACGAGGGATCACATTCGGTGTACTTTTGCAGAAGTTTTTTTTTTTTTAAATCCTGACTTTGTGGCATGAAAAATTGATTTGCTGGACGGCTTTGATGGCATAACAGGCTGCTAGACGTTGAGCACCACGGGTCAAAAAAATGTGACAATAATCTCATGGTAGTTAGCGGCTATAATGTATTCCACTCCTCTGCTGTACAGGCAGGATTTCATTGACCCTTGGGGCCCTGAGAATAGGCAAATGTAGCACCAAACACACCTTGTGACTTGGCTAAGCTTAAAGGGGTACAAGGCTGAATCAGACCAGCCTCTACATACCACAAGTACCGATTCTGCAGCCTGTTAAAGCCAAGCGCATGCTATTTCAAAACAAAGTGATGAAGAACTGCTTACCTTGGCTGGACAATTTAACCCATTACATTCTCCTTGTTGCCACATTTATATTTATGGGCAACTGTGCGTCTGATCTGACTGTGTTCATCAGTATTGTTGGGTTTTACCAGCGTCATTTGTGATGGCTGTTACTACAGAGTACTTAAAGCAACTTTTCTCTGTCTGTTCTTCGGGGACCCCACAGACAGTCCATGTTTTTGCTTCCTCCCAAATGTACCAGGACTTGCGTGGGAGCAAAAATGTGAACTGACTGGCAGGGAGCCAGGAGGGAGCAAAAATGTGGTCCATCTGTGGGCCCCCAAGGACTAGCTTGGTAAATACTGCCTTAAAATTATGGCCAAATTCGAGATTCGAGATGTATGTCCAGAATTTGTATTCTTAAGTCGAAAACAATTTGAAAATGATGTCACATGACAATTCTCAGCCACTAATATGTAACGAAAGCATTTTGCTAGCAGGTGCTTATATTTAGATTGTTTTCAGAGTATGTTGGGTGACACAGTTGGGGGTTAAGGGCCTTGCTGAAGAGTCCAGGAGTGACATCACTCTGCTGACACCACTCTGCCGACCCTCAGACATGAACCAGTGAACTGATAATCACTGACGTAGCGCCCTACCCTGCTAAGGCACACCTAGCCCTCCCTAGTGACATACTTCTTCTAGTCCGCTAGCAGAAAAAAATCTGGCAAACTGCCTCGTCACAATGTAAATATTTTTGTTCCCTTCAAACTTTTTTAAAGAAATATTCAGTAATCTGATTTTCTTAACTGATCCATTTCGTTGTCGAATGATTAGTGAAAAAACCACAAAATAACAATGCAACATTGTAAAGGAGTTGCATAAAGCTGATGGACTGTATAGAATTAAAGTATCACAGGCCGTCGATTTTTCTCCTTCATTTTACAGCATAATCACACAGTAAAATTATAACAGAATTGCCTTACAGCAAAAGCAGATTTAAACAATGATTGTTAACATTAATATGACACATGATCCTTGTTTCAACACAAAAACATGACTAAATTAATAAATGGAAACAGATGCAAACTTCAGCGATATTGAAGTGTGGGACTCTCACAGTCATATTCCAGAATCTGTTAGCTTGTAAGAATTCCACACGTGTGCACATACCCATTTACATGTCTGCTGTCTATGTAGAGATTTCCAACCTTCTGTCATTTTCATTTAATTAGTTGTTTTTCAATCTACAATGTGACTAAAATATAAGGAAATTAAGGTCTTATAAAATGGAAACATTATTATTAATAATTGCTTATAAAACAATGATCCTATGAGTCACTAAGAGGCACAATAAATCGACTTATATTTAATTTGTTTATATTAATTATTCATTGTGTTTGCATTTTTAAAAAATGTATTATTGAAATAATATGGTTGCATTCATTATTTCAACACATGTGGAGTTTCAAACGCTTTGCTTGCCTGAAAGTCAGTCACAGCTTACTACTTTTCAATCTGAAAGCATCCCCATTGGCTCTTAAAGACCTTTTACTCAGGGGAGGGGCCACAGGGACACTGGCCGCAGCTGAAAGCTTATTGGCTGCTGGAATGTCCTTTCCCCTGTCATTCGCCGATTTGAAACATGAGATGGTGACCATCAAAGGGCCAGTGTTGGGTGACTGGATCCACTGGGGATTCGGGAAAATCCTCACAGAGGGGTTTATTCGTTTATTTCTTTTCTCTCCTTCCCAGCCACCTTCTCTGAGCAAGTTGTGACTGAACTCCACGTTTGAAGGCTAAGCCTCTAGCGGCTGCCGTGTGACCCCCGGAGACCGTCTGTTTACCCAGCCGTCCTTTGTCGGGTTTCGCTTAAGGCATCATCACGCCCATTAGGGTCATGTGTTCTGTACCCCGCATACCCAGGCTGGCTCATTGCCAGGACGGACGCAGTAAGCTTCTCTCCACATGTCCTCGTTCCCGCTTTTTAATTGGAATCACAATTCGGTTTCCAGTACCCGCTGCCGACTCGTAATCCGGTTTTTGGACCGAGCCAAGGGCAGCGCTGGAACAGACCGAGAGGGCGGCGTGCGACCCGCTCGGCTGTGTCAGAAGCGGCGCCTCTAAGTACCTGGAGACCAGAGGACTTCCTGTCAGCGCGCCGGTGTGTGACGGCGACCATTTGCATTGTTTACTGCGTAAGGCCAATTTGTCAGCTGAAGCTAGGGGCCAGAGTGTTTGGTGCGATTTACGAAATGTCTCACAAATACTAGAAGCCGACTTGTACTGACGCAAGCAGGAGAGTGCGGCGTGGTGGGATGGGGGGGCTGCGCATCTGCCCCCTTTCACCTGCATGAATGAAAGTGCCCCCCTTTAATGTTCCAGGTGCCCTTTTCTCAATAACCGGCAATCACACAAAATCTCCCGAGGTGGACCAATTCACCAAGCCCTCCCCGCCACCAGCCCCCCAGCCGGCAAAAACGTTCCACTCGGCCACACCCCCCTGTTCCAGCGCCTGCCCTTCAAAAAGCCTCTGCAAGTCACTGCGCACAAGTTCAGCTCATTCTACTCGGCGGCTCTTAAACAAAAGTTGCACAGTAGGGGAGCGGTTTGTCCCTGTGACGGGAAGGCTGTTGGTTCGAATCCCACGGCTGGCAGAATGATTTCACTGTTGGTTGTTTATGCTGAGCCCTTCGTCCCCAATTCCTCCAATAACAGCCTGACCCTGCTTCCTTAATCACGTGTCGCTTTGGATAAATGCACCTGCTAAGCAAATAAAAGGCCCAGCTGTCTGAACTGAGCCTTCTGTCACAATCAATGTTTCCACATAGCAGAAAAGTACCCCAGACAGGTCTGCCTGTACTTTCAAATGCATTTTACATATCGACGCTTTTGTCCAAAATGACGTACAATTGAACCGCGTATCACACTGCGGTATTTCCCAGTAGGGTTGTATGGGAGAGTACTCAGCTTCTCCTGCAGGCTGGGCGGGGGAGATATTTACCAGCAGACCTCGGTGCTGTTGAGAGTGTCAGAGGTACAGTTTTGGGCAACTGAGGCATTTCTTCTCGTCAGACGGAAAGATCATCACTTTCAAATTTTATAAGTACTTGTGAGATGCTGGAAGGGCATGGATGTTTCTGGAAAGGGGTGAGGACAGGGCACTAGTCTTCCCCAATACTCATATTTCAAGCAAATTTTAAGGATATTAATATGTTTTCACTGTCAAAGGGAGAGACAGATGAAAGTGGTTTCCATCCTGAACGAAGAATGACTTTTTCATTAAGCTGCTCATATCTGTCATAATTAAAATACTTTTAGGGAGATACATTTTTGTTGCTGAGCACCTTAAGATTTCTCATAACGTAACCAGGCAGGTGTTGAACAGCACGTGAATCTCATTGCGTGTTAAATGTCACACATCACAGCAGACATTTAAGCCTGCACTCTGCATTAAGTGAATCCAAAGTGTAGAGGAAGCATAGTATTCCCATACTGCTATGAGAATGAGCGTAATGGCAGAGTGTGGGAATAGCTGTGAGATTTAATGGTGTGCTAAATGGGATTTGCTCTACGTTCATCCTTTACCCGATTCTGAGGTATGGTTTCCATGAAAACCGTACATCAAGAGGCCTCTCCATTCATGACATGGACGTGACATAAGCACACTGTCTAAGGTTTATGCTTTTACCGTGTTGTGTCATTACCAGTGATAGTTTGACATTAAAAATACACATTATAGAGTCATTGTCGGGATGCAGTGGAAACAGTGCGTCCAAGCAAGACCAGAGACCCCTGGGCTTCACTGCATAGCAGTGCATTATAAAGATGGGCAATTCTAGGGCTTTTAACAGTGGGTGGCATTAGAAGGGCTATAATTGATACAGAGGGGACACCCTTAGCAAGCCCTCGCTGTTGTTTTTGTTATATTTATGTTTATGTTAGCATGCTTGGGGGCTGGGTGGCCAGCTGACCATTTTATTCTCTGTACTTGTGAGTTTTTGGTTCCTCTCCTCCATTGTCATCTGGCTTTATTTTATTTCTTTGTCTTTCCTTTTCCCTGTTTTTGCATTGTTCTCTCTTAATGATGCTGTGTCACGACACGCCCATGAAAAGTGTCTGGGGGCAACTCTGTTATGAAAAGCACTATAAAAGAATCAATTCGATTCAACTGAACTGAATTGAATTGAACCGTATCATACGCTTTGAATGTTTGAGTGACAGGGGAGGAGGCAATCCAGGGACCAACCAGCTTTCAACTAAGACTTGTGGCCCCTCCCCTATACACACCCCTGGTTATAAAAGCCCATGTTGGACCTCCAACTGGGGAATACACACAATATCATCGTTCATTAGCATTCACCTCAACAGACAGCACACATTTAAAGCTTTCTTTTAAGATATTTCCTTATCAGTGCTGTGAGTGAACAATGGAATGTTTATTTGCGCAATCATTATATTCTGACTGGAAAGATCTTTCCAGGAGCTTAAGAGAGAAATAAC
>JABFEB020000110.1:903734-929553 GCA_019775895.2 Stomatorhinus ivindoensis
CCCCCCCCCCCCCCCCCCCCCCCCCCCCCCCCCCCCCCCCCCCCCCCCCCACATCCTATAGTCTGAAATTTAGCAGTGATGCAGGATGGGGAGGAGGTGAGGCGGCGCTGAAGCTTCCTTAGATTAGACCGATAGACAGATACGTTAATTAGAGAGATAGACAGAATGTTTGACTCCTTTAGACTTTTCCCAGGCAAAGCTAAACTATGGTGTGACATAATGCATTCAAATGTTGATGAAGATCTCCCAGCCTCACTTGCTGCTTCCTCTTGTCCTTTATATTCAAGCCACTGTGAAGTACATCCTCTCAAGAGAAACGCCTCATACCTTGCCAAAGGAGCTGTATCTTCCCTTCAAAGGGTGAGAGGGGTTCCATGTTAACTGGACAGACAGGTCCTGCAGAGAACACTCAATGTTACCTCTGGGTCATAAAAAATACAGCAGGTTTTGAAATACACGTCTTCTCATTTTGGCACCTCAGGTCAGTGGCTCTCTTTCTGCATTTGATTAGGCTATCCAGCTGGTCACATGACTGGACTGGAGGGCCATGTGACTTCAGTTCCTTGCAGCCAGAATCTTGCAGACTGAAATGCTTGCATGGCAGGTGGGCCGTAAACAGCTCTCCTTCATATGTTTTGCGATGATTCATCCCCATTGTCATCTTTAAAAGCTAGCGATTGCTTCAAGTTGGTTGTAAATGCCTCATTGCTCTATCGTTCTATTAACAGAAGATTTTGCAGTTGGATCGACAGACAGTCTGGTGAAACAGAATGAAAATGGGGTCACACAGGTCTTAAAAAGTCCAATGAAAGAAAAATGTTTATCATATTGTTGCTCTAGCAATGAACTTCTTATGCCGTAGTCTTGATATCACTGCGTTCCCCTGCAGGGAAAGGTCTGGTCAGATCCGTACAATGCTCAATGCTCAGACTGACTCTAACTATAAATATGCAGTAGTACCTAGGTGAGCTCGAGAAAGACCCGAGGCCTTCCCAGCATGATAAATCATAGGAAGCCGTCCTCCGAGAGCCCGCAAAGGCTTCTGCGTACACGGGCAGAAACTAATCACCTCCAGTGATACAGCGGCAGCCAAGCCTCTCCGTCCACGACCAAGAGGTCGGGTGAAATGGCGGCATGAGTGGAATTAAGATAATGCTACTCGTAAGGAGCATGAGAGAAAGAGGCAGACGGAGAAAGATAAGACACATTATTGCACGAGGACTTACATTGGTACAGCAGCCTACAGATCTATAGAATTTAATTTACAAAAGAAAAAAGTAATGAAATGGAATGAATTTTCCAATGAAATACTGAAAGATTATCTGTGACGATATGACAGAGTGACATTTTCGTCTCCTGACTCGATATTGATAAAAGTTAATAATAATAAAAAAAAAAGATAGAGACAGGGTAGAATATCTTGCTTATGCATCTTGGAATGAGGCAAGCAAATGGACTGAAGGCTCACTGCTACAGAGGAGCATAACGAGCAGGAGATCCAGCAGTGAGTGTATCCAGATGAACCCAGAAGGTGTCATCTACACTTAACCTGACACGAGACACGTGTGGCACACTAGACGAAGTGAGGTTTCACAAAGAGTTTAATCACTTTTCAATCAAAATTTTTGATCTTAAGGCTGATTTATGTGAGAAATACTACACAGTTCTACAGTAAAAATAGAGTAAAGCACATTAAGGCCAAGTGTAGGACTGTAGTCCCAGAAGGGGGCGCTAATTGAGTTGATGAACCATTTGTAGGTGAGCTTGTATTGCACAATTAAAAAACAAATGGCATAAATCTATAATCCTTTTGAAACGGCAAATACCTCCAGTTGGACGTTCAGCTCACGCACCACTCGGCAGCGGTAAATGCAGGATGAGGGATAGCTTCGTCCTCACTCTGGTTCGGGCCTGTCTCTTCCTCTGGAGCAGGGGTGGGTTTGTTGATACCGGAGCCCCACTTAGTGTAGTGACTGTTTGTCTCAAAGGTGTGTGGTTTGAGAGGTAAATACTGTCACTGCCCTGAGAGAGATGCTCAGGTCGGGAGCACAACAGATTTACATATTTGGGAGAAAAACAACACCCATCCCCCCCCCAACACCCTTACAGCGTAAATAGCAGGCTGTCTCAGGCCTTAAGCCCTCGGTCAGGAGCAGCAGAAAGAGAGAGAGAGAGAGAGAGAGAGAGAGTGCTGTGACTCTTCAGGCATGCCACCCCTGCCACCACGCCTCTGCCACCTGATGGGCATTGTAGGGGCTGCTAAATGTCACACCAGGTGTTCCAGCTTCATCTGATCGTCCCCCAAGCCATATTGAGGCATGGACCATTAGCTCTTCACACAGTAAAAATACAGGGATCGCAAAGCACTTGAGCTGGAGAGTCCGAATGGCAAAGGTTCTTTTTCTTTTTTGTGCACAGTTTTGTTTGAAGGGGATATTGAGAAGTACAGTGTGTTCTCTTCTGGTTTTAGTTGAATCAGGAAGCCTTTTTAAATGAGGCTGCATCGGCACAGAGCTTGGACTCTGCTGGACCATTTGCCCGGAGAGCAGAGCAGACACCTCACAATTAATCACGATGTCATCGCACATTTATCCAGAATTCCATTTTAATCTGAGTACCTCTTAAGGTGCCGGCCCTAACAGCAATCTGAGTGCAGGGGACTAAAACCCAGTGCCTCAAGGTTTCTGACGTCTATATGTGCTCGTTTACTCTGTCTTTTTTCCCATTTGACTTATTGAAACAGAACGAGCATTAGAACAGTCCTACTACTAGAATCGCGTCTTCCTAGAAACCATTTGAAGTTAAAATGGATAGATGCTTTATGTAATTAATGACTCACTGTCAAGTTTCGGTTATGAAGTAAATCCACAGCCCCAGTAAAAGTTATTTTTGGGTTCCAATCCCAGCCTTGCTCTGCGTGTCAAAATGATATTTGCCTCCTGTGTTGCATAGGTGTCCTTCTACAGTCACTCATATGTTCTTAGGCCAATGAACATCTCTGAAATGCCCTGATGTGCAGGTTCTGTGATAGAAGGGCAGCCCTTAAATTGTGTACCCTGCCACTGCACCTCCTGCCTTGGGTTAGACCTCGGCCCCCAGAGAAGGCACTGGAAGATGGGCGAAGCACCATATTAACTCCAAATGCTGTTGGCTCAACGAAATTATCAAGGTTATTATAAATGTTTTACGATGTTGGTTTCAGCTGCCTCACTCGAAGAACTTGGCCTCCTTAATGCAATGTCTAAAATGGTTGTTAAAAGTAAATGAATTTCAAACCCCGATTCAGGCCTGCAGGGGATGAGTCAATAAGTTTGAGAAACTCATGTTTTGCAAAAAAATATGTATTCAATCTGGAAAACTCTTCAAAGAAACACAACTTGTATTTTTCACAAAACCTAGGATTTGTGGGGCTATTACATTGAATCATGCCTACCCCTGTATAGGAACATATGCAAGGAAGGGTGAGAGAAAGCGAGAGGCGTGATCCGCAGGCTGTTGGGGGTGACGCTCTTTCACCCTTTGATCCACGCTTATTCTGGTGCCATCTTCTCTGATCCTTCATGCGGACTCGAAGACGTTTGGGCAACCTCGCTCATTTAGGTGTTTTTTTACTTCCGTGACACAGCTATAAGTTTTGTGACATAAAAGACCGCACCGATGGTGTTGGAGCCAGTCGGTCGTGAAAGTAAAAATAAGAAGGGAATGGCAGCTGAGATGTGAGTTAACGATGCCTGCATGCGTCATGTGTTTTTCAAGGCTGACCGATGAATGTTACATGAGGCCGTTGAGTGAGTCGCAGGTTTATAGTGAAGCTTACGCCCTCCCCCCACTGAAATCCCACTACTCACATCACCGGCCCCCTGCCCTCTATTCTGGTTAGGAGTTCGATCTCTGTGTTCCTCTGGAATGGAAGTCTCATGACTCAGCTCTGGTCCTGACAGCTCTGAGTGCAATTCAAGGTCAAGACCTGCGGAGGTCACATCTGCAGCAACTCGCAATCCGTAGCCAAGGGAAGTGTGAACTTTTCAAGGCCTGGAAGATGGAAATCCGCATGCCTCGCTTCGGGAGTGTAAGACATTACGTTGGCTTTTTTTGAATCATTCTGGTTTTCAGTGGACCATGTATAATAAATCGGTGTCTTCAGAAATGAAACGGCGTAGATGTATTCTATGCTGATGGTTGTGGGATCAGCCAGCCAGGAAGAGCAGACTGCCGCAGTTGATGCATTATAGATACACATACAACAGTCTCAAAAGCACAGGTCAAATCATTTCACTTTGTTTGGGTGGCCAAGAGATCCGCCGCTCAGTTGACCTGAACGAGAACACCTTCATGTTTATACATAAGTTTTATATTTATTTAGATCTATTAAATTAAGGGGGGAGAGAGGGAAAAACAAGTTTTTGAATACTTTTGCTCTGTGTCCCATAGCAACAAATCAAGCATTTTAATTACACTTCATTTTTAAAAATCATTTTATTAAGCAAGCATTCAAAATCGATTAGCAGGGTAGAAAGCATCCATCCATTTTCCAGGGTATGATGTAACATTGAGCACCCCCCCCCCACACACACACACACACACACACCCACACACACACACAGAGCCAGGATTCAAAGTCCTGGAGTTGGAGGTCACTGTGCCTTCTAGCTAGCAGCTCTTATCCTCCGTATTTTATACATTACCACCAGCACACAGACTGCTGGTACGTACGTCTGCTTGTTAACGTAATGCTGCAACGGATAACGGTAAAAAGTAATGTATTTTTTGCATTTATGACTTGTTACTGGAGGTCTGTTGTCTTTAGATAAAAGTGGGAAGCAATACCGTCTTGCGATAAATTTAATTGCAGTGTGCTGACTGGGGCACGAGTTGAAATCTATTCATTTCGCTGGGTGTTAGGGTAGGATTTGATCCTGACTTTCATCTTTAAAAGTCATTTTCTCCGGGCGAATATCGTGAAATTGAATAGAAAGAGTGTAAAATGAAAATCGATAGTGGATCATTTTGACGCCTGATATTAGTGGCACTTCCACGATGAATCGGCATGATGATTCATGGAAGGAGGGGTTATTCTCCAGATGTTTTTCTTCTCTGTAGTGCTCCTCATTAACACAGCGGCAATCATGATTTAACAATTTACACATCTAGAGGATGTTATAATTGCAAACAGTCTCCTACGCCAAAGAGAGAATACATCCATCCATCTTCCAATTTACTCTCATGCTAGCTGGGGTAGAAGAAACAGAGATCATACTGAAGATTGTGAACATTTGCATATGTTAGTTTGGGTGGCAGAGTGGCCCAGTGGATAGCGCTGTTGCTTCATACCTCCAGGGTAGAAGTTTGGAATGTTGCGTATGGAGTTTACACGTTCTTCCTGTCTCGCGTGGTTTTTCTCCAATACTCCAAATTCCTCCCACAGAGCACATACATGCAACTGAAGAACAAATTATCGAAACTCACTCACCCCATTTTTTGTTCTTCATGAAATGAGGCTGCCAATGACCTAAATTCAGGCTGTTACAGGACTGGGGGCCAAAACTCACTCCGTGCTGAATTAGCCCAATGAAAAATTGTCGTTATACTGCCAAAAAATTTCTGAAAAAAGTATTCTGTGAATTTTAGAAACTTGCTCTTCAGTGGGTCTCAAATTGTCAGTCGCATTTGACAGAGTGTGTGCATTTATGTCTCCTTTGATTGGTCGACATCCTGCCCAGCATGACTGAAAGGTTCCAGGCCTCGAGACCAAGCAGAAGAACAATAGATGATTGGATGCATTTATGCCTTTTTAAAAGATAAGATTTCTCTTGTTGTTCCAAGTAAACCTCTAAAAATAATTGTCAGGCAGGCAATTTAATGAGGTGCATCACTAAGAGCACTTATATAAATTGCATAATTAAGAGTCTGATGCAGCCGCAGTCATAGATGAGTCTGTTTATACATACGGACAGTTCATATATTTACTCAACTTTTAGCCAGGCATCCAGCACGGGGTCTCAAAGTGCTTTGACTCCATCCTGCCTCCTGATGTCGCATGATTATCCAAGCAACAAATATGCTGTTCCTACCTCAAAGGTACAACAGCAACATCCCTGCTCAGAGCGCAGTACTCCTTCGCAAGCTGGGAGCCAATCAAAAACGCAGCACAGATGTAGTCGACATCATGTGGCAAAAAGTAGCCAATCGGAAACTAGAGCAAAAGGTCACGACCCAGATGGATACAGACAGAAGGGAAAGAGCGGGGGATGGTTTCCCTAATTGACTCATTAATTTGTACTATTACACTGCCGCTCATTTAAAGCTAATGGCAATACTGACAGGCAGCACCAAGAGCAACACGTATGGCAATAAATCATGGCCAGACCATTCACTTTTAGGTGTATGATGTTTTTCTCCCATATCACTAGCCTCCCGTACAGCTGGGGTATGAATACATAATGAGGGTTAGGGGGCGGAGCAAAACAGAATGGGACTGCCAATGGGAGGAAGGATTTCGGTGACGGTATTCATAAATCACACGCGTTAATTATTCACGCTTCAGCCAATCAAAATTACAAATGAATCTCCCATCAGCCAATGGGCACTTGGCCACAGTAGCTTCGGGTCTCCACCACTAACCCCACGCCAGCTGCGTCCTTCCATTTTCTCCTCGCCGAGGATTATGGGGCTCTTTTCCACTTCGGAGGCAGCCAGCATTGGCCACGTTCACACATAACAGAAGCCAACGTCCACCCTGAAGCAGAGACCGTCAGCATCCTCCTTCCTCGAGTGTCCTGCGGCTGCATATTGTCTCATGATGCTCATGCGTGAAGTGTGTCCTTCCCCTACACCTGCGTGGGGTTTGAAAAGCTTCTCTGCATCACCCTGTCTACGACGGGCTGAGTCAGAATGACACTGCGCTTTATTGCATCACAGACAAACACATGCCTTGACACCCAGCAAAATAAAATAATATGCTCTACACAAATGACAAAAGCTGTCTGCGAAACTTTCCATGTTGCATCCAGCTGCTCAGTGATGTTGTACAGAGACATTCTTCGCTCAGACTCATGTTCGGCGAGAATGCCTGCTTGTTTTTGACGCGCCTTGTCATGGGGTAACAAAGTGACCTTTGATGCGACCACCTGACTGAGCGGGGCGGCGTGGTGTCGGTGATGAGAGGCGAGAGCTGGAGAGAGGCTGATGTCTGCCTCCGTAATTGGGCCGCTTCGCGGCATTACAGTCACGGCGGATGGATATATAAGAGACTGAGGCTGGTGGGGGTGGAGAGGCGGGGGAGCTGAACGTACTGGCTCAGTGTGGAAAAAAGGAGCAGAGAACACGACCACATCCAATTAACAGGGAAGACAACTGACTCCGAGGTCCCCTACTGGAGAAATTGGTTTTCAAGTATTTCCTAAGCTTAAATGAGAGGCAGTGGGGGGGGGGGGGGGGGGGGCTTATATAAGGCTTATATCATGACTTTAGCCACAGAGAAAAGTCCATGCACCCCATACTCTGACAAAACTGAAAGGATGTGGAGAGAGGAAGGGCTCTTATGTCACTTCCTGTCACCACCAAGACTATTGCACTGTAACCCTGAGGATGAAGCTGAGTTAATCATCACACGGAAAAGACCACCCGCAGACCACAGCTCAAGACACAGGGATGGTGCTCCCCAAAGCAGTATGCAACGGCCGCAGAGTTGCCTTCGTGAACTGTGATTTCGATAAATGACTGAATAAATCAGAAAGACCTTATCGTTTCCTTAGTAATTTCAGAAATCTATTGGGAGGAGTCTAAACCGGGCGATGGTCACGTGAACCCATCCAGGCCACGTCGTTAGGCTACGGGATTGTGGTAGTCCTGATGATTGCCGTATAAAGCCAACCCCCCAACCGGCTCCGGCGCAATCGAATAGGCATACTGCTTATTCATTATCCTATAAATCCTATATTTAAAATAGGGACATATTTCCTCTTGTCAAGCCATCTAAATGTAAATGTAAAGACAACATCGAGCTGATTGGCTGTGAGGTCAGTAAGTCCGGCCGCAGCCAACATCAGTTAACAGGATAAAGCACACAGATGATACAAATATCGATCGCTGGGTGTGATGGCAGGGAGAGCAGGATACTGTAGATATGGATACCTGCCACACTGCATGGACACCGCAGCACCATTTCCTCATTTGACTGGCAGATGGAGTCTTTGAGGTTTTGAGCATGCTCACCAGTGAAGTGGACGGGGACATTCACACTTCAGAGCAGTGGGTGAGGACAGTGACATTACTGTGTAGTGGGCGGGGACAAACACACTCCATTGTAGTGGGCGGGGACATTCATACTCCAGAGCAGTGGTTCAGGACAATCACACTCCAGCGTAGTGGACAGGGACAATCGCACTCCAGTGTAGTGGGCAGGGACAGTCACACTCCAGCGTAGTGGACAGGGACAATCGCACTCCAGTGTAGTGGGCAGGGACAGTCACACTCCAGTGTAATGGGTGGGGAAAATCATACTCCAGTGTAATGGGTGGGGACAATCATACTCCAGTGTAATGGGCGGTGACAAACGAACTCCTGCATAGTGGGCAAGGACAGTCACACTCAAATCTACTGGGCATGGACAAGCAGACACCAGCGTAGTAGGCAGGGACAATCATACTCCAGTGTAATGGGTGGGGACAATTGCACTCTGCTGCTGTTTAGTCAGTGCAATTCATACTTTTTCTATTTTAAAAAAGAGGATCACTTATGATGAAATGTCTGTAAATTTTGGTCTGGGCTTCTAGCAAGTCATACAAAAAAGAAACGGTTGTTCTGAGGAAATGTCGGGTTATTAATATGATAATTCAGTACTCATCTATTATCCATAAATGTTTATCCTGTACAGGGATGCAGTGAGCTGGAGTGTATCCCAGGATGCACTGGGCTTAGGCCCAGCACTCACTGGAAGCATGCCAGTCTATCACCATGGACACACTCATACACTATAGGCGAGGAGTAGTGAGTGTCAATTCTTCATGAAGAAAAATGTGGGGAGGGGCGGCTTTCTGCTGAGGTATCTACATAAAGGTCTATTCCTGGGGGTGGGAGTAAAGTCAGAATGTTTTACTTTTGATTTGAAAGTTTTTACAAAAGAAAAAATAAAAAATTCCCATCTGGGATGTCAGTTGGAACCACTGGGTATCCAAGGAATTCCACGGCAGTCCATTAAAAGACAAAATAAATAACCTCCAGCCCTACCCATTAAATACTGCAGTATTTAATGGCCATATTCTGAAGGTTAATCTGGGCACAGTGGCCTTAAAAGGCCAATGAGCATGCAGAAGCACTCATCAGCGCATTTACTCTGTCAGGATGAAATGGCGGGGAATTTCCATGACGCCCACTTTGACGGCAGGATTAATTTTATGTATTTGGCAGCTGCTTTTGTCCAACATGACGCACAAGCTATGACAGCTTGTGGTTGAAGAAAATCCAGAAATTCAGTAGCAGCGGACCTTACTCAAAGACCCAATGGTCATATGATCACTTGGTCACGCATACGTTTTGATCCCACATCCTTCTGGACATAGACTTGAGGGTTTCCACTGTTTATACTGTATACTAATTAGATTGGCTTAAGGGTCTTATGAAAGATAATATCACTCAACCAACATCTAATTAGCCGTGTAACCGACCGAATCACAAACCCCCCACATCAGCGTTTCAAGTGTACTTTCTGTTACACTGTCTTGGTTGTAATAGCCTCATATATTAAAAACACTTTGGTCTGCATCATGATTGGCTCTTTCAGACGTCACTCAATCACAGAGGACCAATTGAGTTTTGGGTGTGGCTGGCTAAGGCCTGATATCCAACAATTCAAGGCTATGTGATTTACCAGGCCAATACACTCCTAAAGCAAAACTCCCACCCTAATCCAATTCTTCAGCTGTATAATCTGTAAATACACAAAAATTAATTTAACGCATTTTTACTAATTGATTATCTCAACTAGCAAGGATGTCCGTGTTCCTCCTCCGGGATTTTAAAGCAATCAAGTCATCAGCCTTTCTTTAAGCGAGCTGGCTGTCGTTCATTATCTGCTAATTAAATGTCCCAGATATTCCCTGTAGCTTAATGGATTTTTGAAACATCCCCTTATTCAATTAATTTGCTCTGCATTTTCTCAGACGCGGCTCCCACCTGTGAGCCGGGATGGATTAACAAGCTTTTACCTTAACACAGCATAAGCCTTCTGGTCTCCACCCTCATTATTAAAGTCACGCCCCCCAATGCTGTTTGTGTGGTACTTACACCAATACAGGTGATTCACCCTGAATCTCGGTATATATGTTTGTATACAAGACTGCTGGGGAGGGCTAATTTACAGTCTGTACATTTTATTACTAATTAGAATCTTATTAATACTAGTATAGTATAATCCTTAAATGATATTTTCATCAGAAAGAATATGTTTCTCCAGCTATTTTTATGGGTTAGGGTTAGGTTAAGTACAATGCTGAATATAAATGTCATATAAATATAACTAGTCAACACCTACCGATATGTAACCCCGTAGCCCTACAGTCAATACACGCCCCTCTTGCCCCTGGCGCTGACCCCCTCTTGCCCCTGCATTGCCCCACGCCGAAGATCCCACTTTTGGGAGTACTGGATGTAGGAGGCTGGGTGGAGAGCGAGAGGGGGAGCGAGCGAGAGGGAGAGCGAGCGGGAAGGCCAGTAAGAGCTTTTGGCAGGCTTCTGTTAGCAAGTCGGGGGGGTCACTCGTGGTGGGGGAGGGGATGTGCGAGCTGAGGGGGTGTGAAAAGCGAGGATGCGCAATGAGTTAGTTAGCAAGCAGCGGCTGAGGCTGAGGGAGGCCGTCCAATGCAACTGGACCTGTGAACCGCGACACGAAAGGCTGGATCGCCGCAGCTACGAAGGAAGAGCGATTCCATCCAGCACCATCCGGTCTCTTTTTCTTGTTTTAGTCAATAAAGCAGATCAATAGTGCAAATGTAGGCATGAGCACTATGATAACGAATGCATCCCTTCCAATCCATCTATCAATCATTCACTTTATTAATAAAGCACATTTAAAGACACCACGTGTCAACCATTGTGCTGTACAGAACACCAATAAACATAATGAAGTCATTTAAAAGAATGAATAAAACAATCACAGTTGAACCTTGAGGTACTTAAAATGCTAATGAATAGAAGTATGTTTTCAGTGATGTTTTAAAAGTACAGATCGATGGGGTTGATTTAATATGCATTGGTAGCCCATTGGACAGGCCTGGTTTAGCGCTAGCTGGGGCCAACCCCTCCATACACCTGTCCATTTTCTGTAACCTCTTGTCCCATTCAAGGTCCAGGGGTCCAGAGCCCGTCCCAGAGGCTAAGGGTGCACGGCAGAGAACAACCCAGGATGGGGCGCCAATCCATCGCAGGGCGCACTAACACACCATTCACTCACACACACACACACACACCTATTGGCAATTAGGTAACTACAATTAACCTCAGCATGTTTTTGGACTGGGGGGGGAAACCTGGAGGAAATCCCACAACGACACAGGGAGAACATGCAGACTCCACACATGTGGAGCCACGGCAGAGTCGAACCCTGGTCCCAAGTGTATGAGTCACTGTGCCACCTCTGGGCCCAACCCATAAAAGACAAATTGTAAAATTTTAAATCTAATCCTGAATACCTAGCGTGTACCCCCACCCTGTGCTAGGCTCCAGACCCCCAGCAATCATGGGTGACAATTATATTATCATCATTGCATTCAACACAGCAGGTCAGCACAGTGAGCCACAGCTCGCTCATACCCCAGTAGCCATGTGTTCGAGTCCCCACCCTGTGTGTGGGGAGTTCACATGTTCTACCTGTGAACCTACATAAACTCCATTTTCTTCCCAAAGTTCAAACGAAAGCCATCCCAGGGTACAGGGTCGGGCAGTCACTGGGCCTTGCTCCAGAGCCTAGGATCTGAACCAGTCACCTGGAGAATCGACATGGGATTCATACCCCCAACACTGGAGGTGTGAGGCAACAGAATGACATTCAGCCAGAGTAACTTATATAGTACTAAAATGACAAGTAACAGGAAAAGACAGATGCATGGGACTGGATGCACTGCCTCCCCTCTGATACAAGAGGACCCTTGGTGATGGAATGGATAAGGGTCCATAGAAACTAGTGTGGTTACATGTGGGTACCACCCTGGTTGCTAAGCAACCACAATTTTCATTTTTTTCTCCTACTCTCATTTTTACTTCATTAGCCAAGACTCGCTGACCGATCGCAATCATTCCACAAAGCCAGCGTTACAGACACAGCAGAGCTGGATAAAATCTCTACCTGACAGTCGCATTATTTACTGCCCGTGTTAGCCAACAGTAGATGTAATTGCATTAAGGACTTAATGGGCTCCGTTGAACAGGACAGCTGCTCAGACATGTTATGTGTTAGGAGGTAACCATGAGCTAAACTGAGACAGGACGAGGGCTTCCACTTTTCTGCATAGGGGTTTGTCTGACGTACTAACATTTTCTCAAGTACAAACATTTCCAGAACGAAAATGTTCCACAATTAACAACTACATAGTTAAATGTAATCAATGTTCTTGTCTTGTGCTATATGCATGCGAGTAAACACAGGAGCATAGCAAGCAAGTTCTGGGTCCCCAGACAAAATGTCACCTTGGCCCCCTCACTACATTCTGCCAAGCGGGGGGAAACTTTAATTCTAGAGCTCCCTCCATAATCCAGGGCTTGAGCAAGCAAGTATTCATATTAGTACGTCTGCAGTATGCATGAATATAACCAGGTTTATAAATTATTTATTCTAAATATTTTATGGTTTGTATGTTAGATGTGCTGTGCTGGGTTGGGGCAGCCTACTGGTTTATTCCCAGCTTCCGGGACTGGCTCAGGACCCTCGCATACTGGAACTGGGAAAATGAATGAATGCTGAATGTATTTTTGAGCGTCAGAGGTATTAATGTTAATCAGCTGCTTTTTCAGTTTTTTTCATTCTTTCTATGGAGAAATAACATTTCATTGTAGCTACATGGGCATGGTACCCTAATGTTTTTGTACGTGATTTTTATATGGTGAAATGATAGTAAAGAATCATCAATCACTGTCTCTGGTGCCTTGTTTGGCAACGGGACAGCTGAACATCCAAATCCCGCAGCGTGAAGAAACGCTTGCCTTTAGCCGCCTGACATGCATGCGATCTCTCCCAGGAAATTCACAAGTCAAGAAGACGCCATGGTGCTATATTGCTGGGATTTACGGAGGGAAAACAGGTGGTGGGACTTATTGCTCATCATCAAAATTACGGCGATGCCGATAGAGGCTTCTCACGTTGGTAACTGACTGAGCACAGCTCTTAGACATGAAGGAGATCCGCATTTTCCACAAGGAGAAGCCAATTCCTTACACAGAACAGTGCAGAGAAAATACAGCTCTGCTGCCACTTTGAAATATTTGCCCGCTTTGTTCAAGGACGATTACAACACATGCGCCTAATGTTGCAGCTGTGATTGGAAAACCATCTCGGACCACGGTCAATTGAATCCACGCTTCGTGCGAACAAGAAAGCTTTTGTTTTTGCGATTAAATTTTTTTTTCTTCCCCGGAAATAGAAAATTAAGGAGCTTTTGAATGTGCAAGCCATCACGATTCGCTCTCCTTTCTTTCATCAGCACGGTGGCCCAAAACCTCTGTGCCCAGATTCGGAGTTTCAGGGAAATCGTGTGCCGTTCACCACAGTGCCTCCAGTGGCCGGTGAAGGATCTGCAGCTCAAGAACCGTCTGATCTGCCATTTTTCTGAGCCGATGTTGGCTTTCCAGCCTGGTGACTCAGAACCACATTTGCCACAAAGGGAATGACCCCCCACTTTGGCTCAGCTCGGCCAAGTACACAACCCAGGCTTTCCGTTGTAAATCCTGAATAATTCATGTGGTAGATCCTGTCTGATTCCAAAAGGGCTAACGGCTATGCAGTTTCACAGTAAAATCAGTGGAATCAAAATTAAAATCAAAGATAACTATACACATGAGACCATTTCAGATTACGTGGTGCTCACTAATATCAATTTGAATTGTAAAACTGTCAAATAGTTACATGGGAATAATGAAAATCTGATGCCTTCTACATGATGCAATGGTTGTGGGCAGCAGTGCAGACTCACACCTCCGCAGCTCTGGGTTTGATACCCACCCCCAGCTATGTGGGGGGATCTTGCATGTTCACCCAGTGTATCAGTGCGATACCTCCCAGAATTCATAAATATGCTCTCGGCTAGCCGAACTGCCACCTTTATGTTGCTCGTATTTTGAATGTGGAAGTCAAATACTCAAAATACTTCTATTTTCTGTTTCTATTTCGCTACATCTTTACATTCCCTGTTTACCGAACCTTAAAAGTATTATATACTATAGAATCATATTCTGCAAGCTCAATTAGTCAGTTTTCCCTAAATGATACCTCATCCCAAGGTTAGCATTTTGCTAAAGGCTAGCATTAAGCTGGACTGCCGCCACAGCGACCTTGATCTGGGTTTAACCACACAGATGTCCGATCCTCTGGCTCCAGGCCCTGCAGCAGTGCAAAGAGATGCAGAGACATCTGTACTGGGACCTCTACACACTTAAATAGAAAAGCCAACAGATTAAACAAAAGAGGAAAGTGCAGGAGAGGCTGTCTGGCCTGGTTACCACTTAGTTCCTGCAGCCAGAAAAGGTTGGTGATACCGACATTTTAAGTAGTAAGAATTCCAGGCCCACATACCCATAACTGAGTTTTTTCTAGTAAGAATTTAATTATAGATTTCTACAATTACATTACAGAATTCTGAAATTCACATTTTGGATCTGTGTAATTTCAGATATCTCTAATGTAATTGTAGAGATCTGCAATTAAATTCTTACTAGAAAAAACTCAGTTATGGATATGTGGGCCTGGAATTCTTACTAGTCAAAATGTGATTAGAGATATCTACAATAGGAGTTCTTACTGGTATGAACTGAATTATACAGCCCTACAATATGACTTTTTATTAGTGAAAATTTAATTTAGGATGTGTGAGGCAAAAATACAATGGGAGTCATGGAATATATGACTAGTAAAAACTGAATTACAGAGCTGTATAATATGAATTCTTACTAGTAGAAATGCAATTATTACTAGTAAAAATTGCATTTTTACTAGTAAGATTGTTCTTTTTACTAGTAAGATTTAAGTTATGACAAGTAAGCCTTATACTACAAACGTGGCTTCCCATAGCAGACACTTTTGTCTAAAACAACATACAAGTGAGGCAAAAAGTAAGCTTCTATGCTGTCAAGGAGTCGACTAGGCGTGAGGGCAGCTAGGCCGAGCCTCCAGCGGATGCCCGGGTACGAGTGTCAGCAGTACTGGAGCAGGAGCTGCACAACATCTCCCAAAACAAAGCGAGAAGCTAATAAGACTATTCAAGGACCAGCAACGCAACATTAGAACATCAGCAAATGTAAAAAGAGAAGGGAGTTAGTGCTAACGGTATATTCACTGGCAGTGGTACTCAGTAACAGCTGAGTAATAGTTGAGTAACAGAGCACATTTAGCTACAGAACGGCTGCATGCATGGGTATCTTCAGGGGTGCAGCCACATTTGTGAATTTTATGAATAGTTTTACACATTCAAGGACCCCTAAGAAGTGCTGGACCCCCTAAATCTGCCAGGGTATCCATGCCCTTCTGATGCACATTGGTGGCTTTACCTGGCAAACTGTCTTGACAGGAGTAGTACGACAAGTAGGAGATTGAGAAAGTGTACATCAGCAGAGAGAGAGCAGAGATAACGTGAATGCGCCCCCTGTAGGGCAAGGAGGCGCACCACAAAGGCCGCAGAGGTCAGTTTAGCCTGTTCTCTCAGATCAACGCAGAAAGACAGTATTAAAAGGAGAACAACAGTGCACGTTAGTAAAAGATAGTAAAAGATGGGCAGACAGAGCTGTGCTGCCTTACCAGCAGGGGGTGCTCTGGGTCTTGAGGGGCATTCAGGTAAAAAAGTGGGAATGGAGGAGGAAAGAAGAGGATGAGAACCCAAGGAAACATGAAATGCAAGATCGTGTGGGGCCAGCTCTCCAGGGACCAGCAGAGTAGGGGTAGGAAGGCAGCCTCGATTTCGAGGCATGTTGTGAGCAGAAGGACTCAGAGAGGGTCTGGGGGTAAATTATGGATGCTTTGCTCTCTCCAAACGCACTGGTCCTGCCAGCCACGCAGATTAGAGCAGAACAGGATCAGTACAGCAGCACTCTAAAGCAGAGCGACGTGTGGGGGGGAAAGTCACTGTGTTACCATACACAGCACGTGTGACGCGGCTCCACGATGCCCCACCACTCAAACACATCACAGGGGGCAGCGGGGATCTTGCCGCTCGCGGGCGTGAGGGGGAAGAGGCAGATCCGCCAGCACGGAGAAGTGCTCCGATGACAGATGTTGGAGCAAGAGGCACAGGGATATGAAAAGTGCGGGGGGGGGTGCTTCAGATGGGCCAGAGTGGCAGGGGGTCCGGGAGGGTATTTTGGACAGGAAGCTCATGGATCAAAGGGAGTCGAGTCTCAAAAAAGTTAAGCTCCGTTTCTGACACAGTTCATATCTGAAGTTACCCTGAAGCATAATCAGCTGCGTTTCTCGCTTCCTGAAACATTTTGCAGTCAGATCACGAGACGAGCCTCCATCGCACCTCCAAGGCCCTCTGCCAGGCCCCCCATCACATCACTCTGCCTGCTTCCTTAAAGGGAAGTTACCTCGGCGGTAAGATCAAAGACAACTGATAACACTTATTTACCTGACCCACTTTCTGATGCTGATGTTTTCCCTTTAAAGCCGTCATGTCACGTCATCTTAGCATTGCCCTCTTACGGCAAAACAAATGAGAGAAAAAAATACAAAGATGAATGCAGTACAGCCGCTCCTCTGGCTACGATGTCCGTGTTACGATATTTCAGACTATATGATCGGTATTCCAGTTCCGTTCTGTTTTTCACTTTCAGTGCATTATTCAGTAAATTACATGGGATATACCACACTTTTTATAAATTACGCATCATGTTAATGATTTTGCCCAACTGCCAGCAAATGTGTTATAAACATGTATTTAAGGTAAGCCAGACTAGGCTATGAAGTTTGTTAGGTTAGGTATTGTACTAAAATGCATTTTCGCCTTACCAAATCAATATTTTTATTATCACTGGAATGTAACTCTATATATAGGTCTGTATATAGGCACATATATGCAAAATCAAGATAAAACCTTACTACAGCAATTTGTGTATCTCTGACATATACTGGAAAATATGAAAAAAATAGATAAACACAATCAATAACACTGTGACTCAATGCAAGGACTGAACCACATAAGAGGAGTTAGACTTCTTATCCAAGAGGTAATGCGGTAATTAATATTTATGCCTGATTCGTGTATTCAATGCCCTGCGATGGGCTGCCCCCCAGTCCGGGGTTGTTCCCCCCCCCCACCTCAGCCTCATACCTGTAGCTTCCGGGGTAGGCTCCGGACCCCCCGCGACCCAAAAAGGATAAGCGGTTTGGAAAATGGATGGATGAATGGGACATTTATTCAAGTATATACACAAAGCAGACAATGAGTGGATATTTAACTAGCCCCAAATATCAAATGTGGCACCAGCTCAGATTTAATCAACAATAGAGAATCATAGAGAAGGAAACCTCAAAATTGGACAGTTCAAGTGCATAAAATTCTAGTTAAAAAGATGCGGCAAAAACCATAAAATACATATCTTAAAAAGAATAAAAACTCCAACACTCTGTAAAAAGTATTGCCAATGGTTCCAGAATGTCCTTGTGGCAAATACCTAAAAAACACACAATATCTTGCCTCCAACCAAGTAAGACTTTGAGGTCGATTTCCCAATTAAACATGCATTTATATGTATAAAATGACCTTGATTCCCTGTCAACATGCTAACATGCATTCAGGTCTCATAATTTTAATAAGTACATCAAACTGTTTAGTGAAGCAGTGTAGCTTGTGTGATACAGCAATAAAACAGCTAAGTGAAGCTAAGTGAAGCTCAATGGAAACATTCTCATTTGTGTAATATCAAATTACGTCCTGTTTTTTTGTTTTCCTCCCCCTGGGGGAATAAATAACTTAGTTTATTTGTATGACATGCAGAAATATTCAATTCAATTGGCCTCTTTTGCTAACCTTTCCTTTCACCATCTGCAAATCACCTGGGTTAGATCCGTAAATTAGCTGCATCAATTAGAAATGGTGCAGTGAGCTGTGGTGATCAGTGCTGCTGGCACAGGGGGTATGCGGGAGACGCGTGTGACATCGAGCCCTATCGAATGCTTGAAATGAGAATACAGAAAAATGAGAGAATCGTAATAAAAAAAATGAAAGGAGTGTGACCTCAGGAACCTCATCTTGTTAAATGTCCTGCAGTAAAATGCACCAGCTCTTTAATGCATGGGCTAACGGGACGGAAGCTAAAGAGGGTCCAGATTAACCTTGTCTCCTTACTTATGTTCTACAAAAATAAAACTTTTACCATTGCCAAGGTCATTCCCCTCAAAATTACAACTGTACCAACTTAAGGCACTTTTCCACTGCACCGGGTACTTGAAAAAATACCAAAAGTACTGTAGTTGAAGGTGTTGGTTTTCTGTTGGCATAAAAACTGGTACCGGTGCTGAATGACAGCACAGTGTGAGGCGACATGCAGTATTAATACCAGCGTCGCATGTTATGCACATGCAATTCTTACACCGAAAGGACCGTGATAGTCTGTTAGTTCGCGATCAGGCTTTTTCATCCATTCAAACTGTACAGATACTATAGTGCGTGGGGTTAAGTTTCACTAAAATATTTCTATTTTGTCATAAGAATCTTAGCAAGCATTACAATTTTAATGATGGCTCCTTTTCAAGATTATCCAGCCAAGGCTTAAAATCAGTTTAAAGTTTAAAGTTTACCTCCACTGCTTTTGCATGAGTGCTGCTTGCATTATGGGAGACGATTCTTTTCACCCTGGCAGTCCAAATCACTCATAAACAGCTTTTTGTGGAATTTATCTTGAACTCCTTTTTCTGCTCTATAAATATCCTAGTTTGCAGACCTTCTGCTTCTTCCTAACAGATCGCAGTTAATGTTCGGGTCTCATACACATACATTATTAATACCTTTTAAACTTTGTTTATCATTGTTTTGTGAGTTCGTCATTTATGTCTAGACGTATTGTATATAGAGGCAAACTATTTGTGTAACATGTAGACAAACAAAAGGACGTCCCGCCCCAAAGTATGGAAATATAAAAAATGTACCCAGCAGGTTCAGTACTTTTGGTACTGGAACTTTTGGGTCTGGGCCTCGAGTGGAATGCAATGGAAAAGGGACAGAGGCACTGCAACAAAGGTTTGGTACCTTGTGCAGTGGAAATGCACCCGAAGAAAACAGTGGGGAGCCTCTGACAACTTAAATTGCCCAGGGACCTCAGACCAAGTTAATATGCCTCTGGCAAAAGGTCACAGAGGTCAGCCCACACTGGGTGGCGATGAAGTGATCTTTTGAACGCTGCCACAACCAATGGCAGCGGCTCTGTTCAGGTGTTTGTCATGCCAGCCGGAGTCAGTAGCGCCATCTGCAGGAGCGAGTTTTATAGTCATTTCTGTATTGTCCTCCCTGCTTCCCTGGTATCTATTTCATTTAAAAAAGAAAAAGGCTTCCTGTGTTAACCATTCCAGAAATGATGCAAACAGGTTCTCCGGTGATGTCTTAACCTTTCTTAGTCGCTATTTAAGACATTCAGAGCTGGTGAGCTCACACGACAGACAGAACACCATGTAGCAAAACGTATGGCGACAAACGGAGATGTGGCAAAAATTCTTTACATCTACGCTATTATGGGTACTGATTCTATTTGGTCTCTGGCTAGGCATAGCATGCTGTACCTGTAACCAGATAACCAGAAGGTCACTGGTTCAAATCCCTTGGTTGGTACTGTGATTTCATTGTAGGTCCCTTAAGCAAGAGCCTCAATTGCTCCAGGAACTGTCTGACCCTGTTTTCTGACAAAGTAGTGTCTGGATCTTATGCTTATGAAGCTGCATGTAATATAACTTCCTGTTTCCTTTGGCTAAGTTGGGTTTCCTCTTCTCTGCTGGCTTTTGGATTCTAGGACTGCGTCTGTGATGCTTTTCTTTTTTTGGACATTTGTTCAGGGCTTTGGAGAACCATTTGTTTTTAAGGTTGCAGTACAAAAACTTGAACTGAATTGCGATTACACTGCATCTTACATTCATGTATTTAGCAGGTGCCTTTATCCAAAGTGATGGATGTCTTTGAGAGAGCAGGGACAGACTTTACCTGGAGCAGTAGGAGGTTGGGGCTTTGTTGAGTGGCCAAATGCTGAATTCACCCATGGGATTTGAGCCAACAATTCAATTAAATTCTTTATTTTCATGTGTACAAGTATGAGTACCATGTACCATGAAATGGTTGCTTGCATGTGCCCATGCAAACAGTGAACATAGACAAGAAGACGGCTAGACAACAAGACAATGAGTAAATTAATAAATAAGACCAGAATCCCAGAAATAAATAGAGACAGAGACAGAAATATATGGAGGTAGCAGTGGAGGTGACACATGGTTGCTGTTTGTTCATGAGTTCGATTGCAGTTGGGTAGAAACTGTTCCTGAACCTGGATGTGCGCGTCTGAATGGACTCGAGTCGCTTCCCAGATGGGAGGAGGGTGAAAAGTGACAGTGCAGGGTGGCTGGGGTCCCACCTGATGCAGTTCACTTTCCTGAGACAGCGCGTAGTGTGGATGTCACGGATTGCAGGGAGCTGTGTGTCCGTGATCTTCTGTGCTCTCTGTAGTCCTGAGCTGAGCAACCACTGTACCAGGATGAGATGCATCCTGTCAGGATGGATTCCACAGAACACCTGTAGGATCTGCATAGGGTTCTGGGGGACATCCGGGCTTCCCTCAGTCTCCTGAGGAAGTAGAGTCTTTGTTTGCTTTCTTTACTATTGCCGCAGTGTGAGCTGACCATTTAAGGTCATTAAAGGTCATTTAAGGACTATTTCCGTAGTGTGACTTGATCATTTGAGGTCATCAGTGAGGGTGACTCTGAGGAACCTAAAGCTGCTGACCTGCTCCACAGCCTCTCCTCCGATGTAGATGTGGCTGTGCTCTGCTGCCTGTTTGCGGAAATCCACAATCATCTCCTTAGTTTTGTTAACGTTGAGGGTGAGGCTGTTGTCCTGACACCATTCTGCCAGGAGTCTGACCTTGTCCTTGTAGGCTGTCTCATCGTCCTCGCTGAACAGACCTGTTACTGTGGTATCGTCAGCAAACTTAAGGATGGTGTAGGAGCTGTACTTACTTATGCAGTCGTGGGTGTAGAGAGAGTGAAGCAGGGGCTCAGCACACTGCCCTGCGGGGGGGTGCTGATGGTGATGATGGAGGAGGTTTTTGCACCAATATGCACTTGCTGAGGTCGGTCGGTGAGGAAATCCAGCACCCAGTTGCACAGTGAAGAGCTAAGCCCCAGATCCAGGAGTTTAGTGATGAGCTGGGATGGAATGATGGTGTTAAATGCAGAGCTCACAGACGGTGCTAAATGCAGAGCTCACAGACGGTGTTAAATGCAGAGCTCATAGACAGTGTTAAATGCAGAGCTCATAGACAGTGTTAAATGCAGTGCTCATAGACGGTGCTAAATGCAGAGCTCATAGACGGTGCTAAATGCAGAGCTCACAGGCGGTGTTAAATGCAGAGTTCACAGACGGTGTTAAATGCAGAGCTCACAGACGGTGTTAATTGCAGAGCTCATAGACAGTGCTAAATGCAGAGCTCACAGACGGTGTTAAATGCAGAGCTCATAGACGGTGTTAAATTTTGCTCACAGATGCCACAGCCTAACCCACTGAGCCACACATTGCCCCCTACTGACAAAGTTTTGTGTGTAAATTTAGGGTGTCATTATAAAAAACTTTATTACGGCTTTCCTCTTCTTATGTTCGCGGAGCTCAGTACAGCTTGGCTTCTAAATTCAAGCATCTGACAGGAGACAAACAGAAGGAAGCAGACCGCCTTACTCCCTGTGCCACCGGCAGACAGGAAACATGAACAGTGGCAGACAGAAAAGCAGCACTCTCACTGATTTTGAGAAGCAGCCAGAATGAACCCGCAAAAGGTTCTCTGCTCAGACTATGCAAGACCCTGTAGCAGTACATCTATGTCAGAGGACCATGGGCACTGTCCTCATCTCTGAAGCAGACAAGGCAGTACGGCAGATATAACTCCTCCTGCTTCCTCTCCCGCGTCCCGCCAGTTCTTCCGGTCTAGCGCCTTCATTCCAAACATTTGTCCTGCACTGTCTGCTACATTCTGACACACATAGAAGAATTTTTCCTCTTTGGTCAAAAATAGAAATATGAACAAGCGAGGATGGTCACAGATTTCATAAGAAATGTTTTTTGAGCCATTTTCCAAAACACACTGTCTCAGAAAAGGAGCGCTGAAGTTTGACTTTGAACTTTTTTTTTTGTTTTAAAAGCAAAGAATGCATTACTTTAATTTGCAGTAAAGACACATACAATAAGCAAGTTAGCTAAACATGAACGATGGGATTCTCCACAAAATACATCCCAGAGTAGGGCTTCTGTTGGCCTCCTTCGGAACATACACTCCATTCAGACTGCAAGTTGATTATGAGACTGCACGCCTCCCGCTGTGATGTAAAACCAACACGCGCTGGCAAAACAGAAGCCTTAATATTCATTTGCATTTCGCTTTTGGATTTCCAAGGGAATGTGGCGATTATCCAATCAATTTAAATTATCCATGTACAGCACTGCTTGCCTCAGCATGATAGGAGCGAAGCTGAAATGATCCTGTTTGCCCTGTCAATCTCCCGGACCTTTTGGGATAATCCCTGCTGGGACCTGTGTGACCTCACGCTGCTGCACAAGCATCAGCCAACGCCCTCTACCCCACACTCCAGGACATGGACTATGACTTTGACATATGCCGGATAACATGTTATTTGTCAGTTGGCTGCCATTTTTGTAGTTTTTTTTTTTTTTTGCATTCAATGAGCATTGAAGCTGAATTAAGGCAACGGTCCAGAAAAGGAGCTCATCTTTACGTATTTTTCTACCTAGGTCAGCTGACTAAAAATTTCCTCCCAATATGACGCCCCCCCCACACCCAGCTATAACATGTCAGGAAGAATCCATTCTTGGAACAGCGTGTCACTTCTTTAAAAAATGTATACACATATACTGTCACACTCCATTGTGCAGCGGGGAAGTCGGGTAGGCAAACACAGGCAGCAGGTGGGAGTTTGGGCAAGACGGGGGTTTATTAAGGGGAGGGCGCAGGGTTAGGGATCACGGGAACAGGGTGGCACTCGACACAGCGATTAACACAGATGACAGAAGGGAGACAGAGGGGGAACACTGACGGGACAAACAACAGGAGCAGGAGCGAACATTGCAGCCGAAGGGGAACGAGGAGCGGAGACAGAAGGGACAAGGGGCAGACGTAGGAGACCAAACAGGGAAAGAGGAGGTACTTGGGGGAGCCCGAGGGACCCAAGTCGGGTGACGGGTGGTGGCCAGAGTGGCTGCGGGCATACACAAGGAGGGAGTAGGAGGGGACCATGAGGGAGACACGGGGACAGGACGTGGGATGGAGGAACGAGGGACAGACACAGGAGGGGACGGGGAACCGAGGGGAATCTGAGGGGCCCAGGATGGGGGAAGAGTCGGGGGGCTGTGAAAGGCCCAGGAACGGGGCCAGGGGAAGTCCCCCAGGAAGGCCTGGAGCAGCTGGCCCGGGTATGGCCAAAGCTGCGGGTCGGGGTGCCATCGGGGGGCCCGCCGACGACTGACGGGCCAAAGCCCGCGGACCCCCGGGCGACCCTGGAGTCAGGGCCCCTGCCCGGAGAGGCACAGGTGAGGCAGGGGCCTAGGTGACCAGGACTCCCCGCCTGTGTCCCCTCCCTTTGCGGGACACCGACAGGCAAGCCAGTCGCTGGCGTGAACCTGACTGGGGCGCTGGCCCACCCGTCAGGGATGTCCCGTGGGGTCCTACTCCAGCTCCTCTTCGGCAGAGGAGGGAGTGGAGGGAAGGTCGTTCGGGACCTCCTCGGGAACTTGGCCCAGGGCAGGACCAGTTGGGAGCCCCGGGGCAGGAGCCACTGGGGCACGAGGAGCTGGGGCGGGAGCCTCTGGGGCAAGAGGCCGGCGGGCGGGAGCCCTTGAGGGGATAGCGGGCGGACCTGCGGCGGCCGGCTGGGCTGCAGGCGGACCTGCGGTGGCCGGCTGTGATGCGGCTGCGGGCAGGGCAGGCGGCTGCGATGCAGCTGCGGGCAGGGTAGGCGGCGAAGAGGCGGCGGCAGGCAGGGCCGGCGGCGGAGAGGCGGTGGCAGGCAGGGCAGATGGGGAAGCAGTGGCTGCAGGCAGGGCAGCCGACGGGGAGGAGGCTGCAGGCTGGGCGGCCGCGGGAGGAGCGGCGGCTGTAGGCGGTGCCGTGGGAGGCCTGGGAAGGGAGGCGGATGGCGCTGCGGGAGCTTCGGGAGCGGAGGCGGGCAGCACTGCCACACTGGCCCTCTGAGCCAGCGCCGGAGAAACAGGACCCATCCCTTTAAGAGCCGCGGGGATCCAGGGAATGGCGTCCCACGTGGCCCTCATGCCTCCCGTGCCCAGGCGTGCCTCATGGTAGTAATACCGGTCGAGAGGATGCAGCTCAGTAGTTTTCTCCCTGGGCAGAGCTTCATCGGGAAGGGGGAATTCCTCCCAATCCTCATTGAGGAAGTACAGCGGGGCTAATGAGGCGACCCCCAGGGAAAGCGTCCGGTCTCCCTCCGGAGTCTTTTTCCTCTGCCTCATGACGCTGGGCGGTGGTGGTGCCGCTCCCAGGAGTTCGCCCTGTGGATCCGTTTCCTGCAGGCAGCAGAGCGGGGCTTGCTGAGCTCTCCTCCGGGCAATCCGCTGCAGCATTTCCCACAGGTGCTCGCGCACCTCTCGCAGGGGGATACGCACCACCGGGCGGGGAGACCTGAATCAACATGTCCGCGCTTTGGCTGACGAGTTCCAGGGTCCGGGGATCTTCCTGGACCTCCGGTTGCTTGATCCAGTACGCTACCTCCTGCAGCAAGCCAAGCCGCTCATGATCGGCATGCTGCTGGTAGCTGTCTTGGAGATCTGTCATTCTGTCTCGCTCCATTGTGCAGCGGGAAGGTCGGGCAGGCAAACACAGGCAGCAGCCAGGAGTTTGGGCAAGACGGGGTTTATTAAGGGGAGGACGCAGAGTTAGGGATCACGGGAACAGGGTGGCACTCAACACAGCGATTAACACAGATGACAGATCTGGGGAAATGAACACAGACGCCGACTAAATACATGCAGGGAAGGCAGGCACGGATTGACAACAGGTGGCCACGATCAGGATCAGACACAAGGGGGGCGTGGCACACACGAGACTCGGACAGGCGGATCATGACATATACCTTCCATTAATTTATTTTTAATTAATATTACTTCCCTTTATATTCCTTTTTAGGATGTTATGTTTCTGTACTTTGTACACACATCGTGGGGAAAAAAAACACATCCTCTTTGTGAGCAACGCAATCATGCGAGCGGAATGCAGAAATCACATGAGAGGCTGCCGTAAACACACTCGATGAGCTCACAAAGAAATCACGCGAGAGGCTGCCGTAAACACACTCGATGAGCTCACAAAGAAATCACGCGAGAGGCTGCCGTAAACACACTCGATGAGC